>JAJOZX010006123.1:217500-282325 GCA_023014485.1 Bathynomus jamesi
TCTTTTCTCCTTTCACCCATTCTTTCTGGCTTCTCTGTTTTTTGGCGTCGTTCTTTGGACCTTGATTTTGACCCCTTCTTTGGACCTTGATTTTGACCCCTTCTTTGGCCCTTGGGTGTGGGAGGTGGTTGCCCTGCACCCTTGTCGCTTTTCAACCAAACCCAAGCCCTGTCCCTGCCACTTTTCACCGCGCGTTGGATGACAGTGGCCGCCTTTCAGGCACAGGCACAGGGACTGGGTACGGGTGTATCTCCCCTGCGTGACATCTATTGGCGGTGGGACCAAGTGTGCCCACGATTCGCCTTTCCCTTGTTGGAGTCGGTGGTGGCTGGATGCGCGCGGGGGATGAAGTTCTCTCTTGTTCGCTATGGATACTTCTCCCCCTCGGCTTACGACTACTGCTTCTCATTTCCGGACTACTACTTCTCTCAACACTCGGGTGGTGGGCAACCAGGCCCTCGAGTCCTCTACCACTGGAAGATCGCAACCTGATGGGGTTGGCCCCTCTGTGGAAGCGGAACGCTTGCACTCTCCTTTTCCGTTGCCGACCCCAGTCCGTCCCTCGACTATGCCCTTGGACCTACACTCTCTGGAGCAGGGGTCTCGCCCCAGCCCACTTCAGCCACCTTCGGGCAAGTCAAGTTCTACCGAGGACTTGCCCCCACAACCCAGCTTCTTGCTCTCCCCATATGCCCCCCTCACCCGCCGTCAGCCCACCTCCCCACGGAGAGAGCCTCGCGGCGGACGGGGGAGCCGGCATTCACGGCCGTCCTATGGACCGTCTTCCAAGTATCCACAAATTCCTGGTGATTCGGCCTACATATGGGTCCCTCCCGACCAACTCTGAACGGACGTTCCAGGCGATCCGAACCCACAGCAACTCCAGCCGCTATGACGTACACCCACAGAGGGATGGCTCCCTCCTCGTAAAATCACGTTCAGCCGCAGAGACAAAAGCCCTACTCTCCGTCACTGAGGTCCTTGGATGCTCGGTGTCCGTTTCCCCACACCCTCGCCTGAACCAGAGTCAGGGCACTATTTACGCCACCCGCCTATTGTCGATCGCAGTGAACGAGCTCCTGGAGGACCTCGCACCGCAAGGAGTCACTAAGATTTATCGCTTCACATCCCGACAGGGAGGCACCCCCTCCCCCAACCCACGTCTGCTCCTTACTTTCAATACATTAATCCTCCCCGACTGCATTGTATGGGGTATGGGAGACCGCGCGTCATGCGAGTTTTCTATCCGCCCATACATCCCAGACCCGACCCGTTGCTTTAAATGCAATAAGTTTGGACATGTTAGCTCCGTTTGTCGGCAGCCGCATCAACTGTGTGTTCACTGTGGACAACTCGCTCACCCTGACAGGTGCCCTAACACACCCAAATGCTCCAAATGTGAAGGCGCACACCCCTCTTCATCCCGCGAATGCCTTTTCTTCAAGTTCGAGGAGGAGGTCCGAGGCCTACAAGTGACGGACTTCCTTAGCCCCCGTGAGGCACGAGACAGGGTGCGGAGTCGGGAGGTGAGGCCGGGGGTGTCCTATGCCGCTGCTCTCGGCTCTATCATCTCGGCACGCCGCCCTGGCCTGCCGTCGACCCCCCCCCCCCCCAGCCACTGCTCCCTGTTCCCCCCAAAGAAAATCCTCCCCCCACCATCCCTCCTCTTCCCGCACCTCACCTGCCACGAACCCCCCAGGAGTCTGGGACCAGGACACCCAAGTCCCATCCACCTCAAACCCTGCCTTCCCAGTACTCCCTGCACACGCCCGAACCTGCCGCCCGGAGCAAGCCGTCGAGGCGGAGACGCTGGAGTGTGTCGCCAGACCCTCCGGCCTTCCAACGTCTCTCTCCCTCTTCCCCTAGAACCAAGAAGACGGCTCGGACCCTCACACCGCCCACTACGTCTACTATGTCCATCTCTCCCCACCGCAGAAGTCCCACCACTCTACCCCTACAGACTCTGACAATAGTAGCTTAAATCCACGACCCGCCCTGTACGACGAGACCCAGTCGTCTGGACAATATCCTCTCCCCCGAGGATCCAGTGGATGCGGCCCTGGCGCAGCTGCACGCTGTGACCGAGGGAAGCTCGGCCGCGCCCACGAGTCTCATGGATCTGCCCTTGCCTCCTGGTGCCATTTTCTCCACCCCTCCACGAGACCACTCTGGTTCACCTCCTTCCACCCCCATAGTACCTACCCCACCAACATCCCCGGCCCCCTCCTTGTCAGCCACCCTGAGTACGCCCTCCCTCCCTCCCATCCGCCCGGTCTTTCTGGTACCCCCTGTCACCACCTCGGGTCCGCCGTGAGATCCCGGACAGGCGGGGTACCGCCACCTTTGGGGTTAACGTGCCCCCTCCTGGCCCGACCACAGAAGCCCGTCAAAACACTTCTGACCCTCTCAGCCCACGATGTTCCTCTGTCTGCCGTGATCCACGCCTTTGGTCTCGCTCGGCCGACTCAACCCCGCAACCTCCGCGGGATTCGACAGGCCGACCGATTCCTTCCCTGGTGAACGGTAGATAGCCAGCTATGCTCCCGACCCATCCTTCAATTTCGCGAACTCCAGATCTCCTTTCACACTCCAACCTCCTAGCGCCTACACCTTTACCCATCCCCCTTCATCAACTAATGGATCCCCCGAAAACCACAATAGTCCACTGGAACTGTAGAGGAATATTCGCGAACTATGAAGGCCTTAACTCCTTGATTGCCACTTCCGTCCGGTGTGTGTCTGTCTCCAGGAGCTAATCCTGGGGACCAGGCCCATGCCCTGCCCTACTGGTTATTCTTGCATCGCCACCCCGCCTCCTACCTGCACTCGAAGGGGAGCTGCCATTCTCGTACACCACGCAGTCCCCTTCCACAATCTCTCCATCCGGTCCCCGCTACAGGTGACTGCCGTCCGGCTCTCCCTGGATAGACAGCACACCGTCTGCTCAATCTACCTCCCCCCCCCCACGCTCAAGTCTCCCGTGACGACCTGGTGGAAGTCGTACAACAACTCCCCAGGCCCTTCCTACTACTGGGTGATTTCAATAGTCGCCACCCCTTGTGGGGCGACACACACACCACCTATATGGCCCCAACCCTGATATCTGTCATGACCGAGCTCTCCTTCGAGTGCCTCAATGATGGCTCTCCTACATTCTACCATGCCACCACCTGCACTCCATCCTGTATAGACCTGTCCCTCGTTTCATCTGATGCCCTCCTAGACTTCACGTGGCAAGTCCTCCGAGAGGACCATGGAAGTGACCATCTCCCCATTCAACTCACGCTCACTCGACCCGACCAGACTGTTCGGGTACCGGTAAGGTGGGTTACTACCAACGCGAATTGGGCCCGCTTCCGCGACAACACGTATACGACCCTTAAACTGTCCACTTCCCATCCATCGACGAGTGCATCGCATACTTCGAGTCCGTCGCTCTAGCGGCTGCAAGCACTAACGTACCACGATCGCCCCCGCCTAGCGTCCAGAAAATTCTGTACGGGACAATTCGGTACTAGGACAATTCGGTACTAGGACAATTCGGTACTAGGACAATTCGGTACCGGTATAAATTTAAAATATTACATTGGCGAATTTGCCTTGTGCGACTAATTTCCCTTTGTATTTTTCAACAACTACATAGAGGTGTCTGTACAACACAGATGATGAGTTTAGCATAAAAGTTCGAAGTTTCGTATCACTTGCATTCCTACCAAATTCGGTACGGGACAATTCGGTACTAGGACAATTCGGTACTAGGACAATTCGGTACTAGGACAATTCGGTAGTAGGACAATTCGGTACGGTATAAATTTAAAATATTACATTGGCGAATTTGCCTTGTGCGACTAATTTCCCTTTGTATTTTTCAACAACTACATTGAGGTGTCTGTACAACACAGATGATGAGTTTAGCATAAAAGTTCGAAGTTTCGTATCACTTGCATTCCTACCAAATTCGGTACGGGACAATTCGGTACTAGGACAATTCGGTACTAGGACAATTCGGTACTAGGACAATTCGGTACTAGGACAATTCGGTAGTAGGACAATTCGGTACCGGTATAAATTTAAAATATTACATTGGCGAATTTGCCTTGTGCGACTAATTTCCCTTTGTATTTTTCAACAACTACATAGAGGTGTCTGTACAACACAGATGATGAGTTTAGCATAAAAGTTCGAAGTTTCGTATCACTTGCATTCCTACCAAATGATGATGTTATTGATGGTTTTGAGAAACTAATAGATGATGATGAATTCCTCAAACACTTGTGTCGTACTTCGAAAATACATACATAGGAGCACTAAGGGGAGGTGAAAGAAGACGAAGACTTTATCCTACCTTTGCAATATCATCGTGGAACGTTCATGAGCGCTGCATGACAGGGACATCTCGGACAATCAACAGTTTGGAAGCATTTCATGGAACATTAAATAAGGCAGTCCCAGGTAATCATCCAGATATTTGGGCGCTGATTGATACTCTTAAACAAGAAGAAATGCTGGCAAAAAGTAAACTTCAGAAAGTACGTCAGGAGAAAAAGTCCTCCAGAAGAAAAAGTATCGTGATAGTAACAAACGTATCCTAACGTTAATAAATAATTATGATTCAGAGAATAAAATTGAATTTTTAAAAGGGATAGCATATAATATAAAGTTTTAAGATGCATTAGTATAAAATAGCTAAATCGTTTTAATTTCACTTTTAATCAATAAATATATGCAAACAATTATTTTAATAAAATATATGTATCTTATTTGTGTGTTTTATTTCAATTTATTTACATTTTAATTTATACCAGTACCGAATTGTCCCGTACCGAACTGTCCTACCGCCCCTCCGCCTACCCCCGCGCCCGACGGGTGCCTTGGTGGACCCCGGAGTGTGCGGAGGCCGTGCGCGCCAAGAAGAAGGCAGCTCGGTGCTTCTACCGGACGCGACTCCCCATCCATCGCACGGAGATGCAGCGGGCCAGGGCCATCGTCCGCCGCACGATGAAGATAGCGCGCCGAGCCTCTTGGCGTGCCTTTGTGTCCGGCATCACCGCCACCACACCTTCGGCTACCATCTGGAAGAAGGTACGGGGTGTCGAGAGGCGACATGTCCCCTCCCGACCCCCGGTCCTCCGGACTAACGACGGACTCTTTGTGAGCCCAAGTCGGTGGCAAACCACCTTGCTTCTACCTTCGCCGCCGTTTCTTCCTCTGCAGCCGATTCCGTACCCGCCCCTGACGATAGCCCCTCTCCTCCGTCCATAGACAGCACCTACAACCGATTGTTTACCATACCTGAACTACAGGCGGCACTGGCTTCTCGACGATCCCCTTGTCCCGGTCCGGACGGTATTCCGTACGGCATGATCCAGCACATCCACACTACCTTACAAATTTTCCTGCTAGACCTATACAATCGCATATGGATAGAGGGCGCCTTCCCCTCTAGGTGGAAGGAGGCCCACGTCATCCCTATCCCCAAACCCGGCAAAGATTCCCTGGACCCCACAAACTACAGACCAATCGCCCTGACGTGTTGTGCCTGCAAAATCCTCGAAAAAATGGTCGCTACGCGATTATCGTTCGTCCTTGAAAATAGCAATTCCTTCCCGGCTACCCAGTCCGGCTTCAGACAATTCCGCACCACCACTGATCCCCTCCTGCTACTCAGCCGAGACATACAGGATGCCTTCGACAATGGACAGTTCGTACTGTCAATTTTTTTCGACATCCAGAAGGCCTATGACACCACACGTCGAGCAATGATCCTCGGTCAGCTCCGACATCTGGGCCTCGTCGGAGCCATGCCGACCTTCATCAGGGGCTTCCTTTCTTCCCGGACCTTTAAAGTCCGGGTGGGCTCAGTCCTCTCTGACACCTTCGTGCAGGAGGACGGGGTCCCACAGGGAAGCATCCTCAGTGTTCTCTGCTCCTCCGTCGTGATGAACACGGTCTCACAATGCCTTCCACCCACCATCCGCTCTTCCATTTACGCGGATGACCTTGCGATCTACTTCGCAGGGCGAGAACCGTCCGTCGTTCAACGACAAATGCAGCTCGTCATCTACCGGGTGGAAAGGTGGGCGACGTTGGTGGGTTTCCGCCTCTCCATCCCTAAGTCCAAGTGTATGGTCTTCAGTAGAAGAAGACCTACAACCCTTCCTCTACCCTCTGTCACATTATACGGCAGTCCTCTTGAGGTGGTACCCTCCACGCGTTTTCTGGGCATGACCCTAGACCAACGGCTCAATTGGGTTCCCCATCTCAAGCACCTAAAGCAATCCCTTCGACGCCCTCTCGCTTTCCTGGATCACCTCTCTCACACCACATGGGTGCAGATCGACGCTCTCTTCTTCGCCTTTACACTTCCATAGTACAGTCGAAGCTGGACTATGGTAGTGCAGTTTACGGTTCAGCCTCCAACGCCCGCCTCCGTATCCTGGACCCAGTACTTAATAGAGGCCTCTGCCTCGCCACCGGTGCTTTCCGCTCCTCCTCAGCCTCCAGCCTCCATGTGGAATGCGATCATCTCCCTCTCGCCCTCCGACGGGGTCTACTCCTCATGAGGACATACCTCCGTGCACAGAGGCTACCTTCGCTTCTCGGCACGGCGGTTTCAGAACTACCACCTCAGGGCAGGGACGGAGCTGGCACTTCACTGAAGTGGTCTGCTCTTTCCTTGATCTTTTCAACATGCCCGCCCGCTCAGTTATCCCCATTTCATTCAGCATCTACCCCCCCTGGATCCTCACTCCTATCAAGTTTTGCAAGGATCTGTGTGCCCTACCGAAGAATACCACGAGCGCCATGATATACAGGTCACTCTTCCGCGAACACGCAACCCAACATCCGGACGCAGTCGCCATTTACACAGATGGTTCCCGCTCGGAAGCTGGTGTGGCCTCCTTAGCGGTGATTCTGTCCCAGCCGCTTTCCCGGGCGTCGGCCTGCCCCGCGAGGCCTCCGTTTTTTCGGCGGAACTTTTCGCGATTACGGAGGCTCTCGATATTGTGCGCACCCACTCTGCCAGCTCTTTCGTCATTTATTCGGATTCCCAAAGTGCACTTCTCTCCCTAGAAAGATTTAACTCCTCACCCGCTCGTCAGTACCATCCAGCAAACCTTCCACTTTTTAACGACCTTCCAACACAAGACAGTCGCCTTCTGCTGGGTCCCGGCTCATGTCGGCATCCAGGGTAACTAGGCGGCGGACCGCACGGCAAAGAAGGCTCCTGCTCACTGCCGGCCTCTTCCCGACCCCTCCCCGACCCCTCCCCTTCTCCGACTTCTTTCCGACTTCTTTCCGACTTCTTTCCGACTTCTTTCCGACTTCCACTTCCGCTCCATATGGCAGCGGGAATGGGACCAGGCCACACAAAATAAACTCCACACGATCAAGCCACAAATAGGATACTGGGCCTCCTCATTCCACCGGTCCCGCCATAAAGAAGTAATCCTAGTCCGTCTCCGCCTAGGCCACACCCGCATCACCCACGGACACCTTATGGCGAAATCGCCAGCCCCTTTGCCCTACCTGCCATACCCCTATCACTGTCATACACCTGGTGGAATGCCCAAAGTTGTCCGCTCTTCGTCGCAGGTATTTCCCTCTCGGCCGAATATCCCATACCCGACCGTCTACGATCCATACTCGCCGAAGGTCCCCACTTTTCAACGGAAGCGATTTTCTTCTTCCTTACTCACTCCCATCTGCTCCATCGCATCTAAAACCATACCCCTCCTACCCACTATCCAGCAACTGACCCTTACTCACTCCCCTAGTCTACCACCCCCAGCACAGTAACATCACTCACTCACTCACTCCCTCGCCGAGATATGTACCGCTTTCTATAGGTACGAATCGGCGGTAAATTAGAGAGAAAAAAAAATATATATATATATATAAATTTAAGCAGAAAGCCACAGACAAGAAGGAAAGAAACATCCATCATGTTGGAAGGGACTATATTTTGTACATTGCAACGTTTCAAGCACAAACTATGCTCATCTTCAGGCAATAATTCTAAAAAGTTAAAAACAATATTAAAAACCATAATGACAAATATAAACAAATTAAAGTAGGGAAAAAATTCACAAGCTTTAAAAACAATGAAAGTCACACTAAAAAATTCTAAAAAGTTAAAAACAATTAAAAACCATAATGACAATTATAAAACAATAGGGAAAAATTCACAAGCTTTAAAACAATGAAAGTGACACTAAAAAACAATGAATAACAGTTATAAAATACAAAATGTAAAACCCAAAAAACTAAAAATTCACAAGCTTTTTAAAACACTAAAAAATGAAAAACCCACACTAAAAGGAACACACCTTAAGTCTAAGCAGCACAGATTCCGAGGCAAAACTAATACAAACAGAAGCATCTAAAAACAAGTAAAGGTTGGTTGTTAAAGATGTTCAGTTTAGACGGAGGGGAACGGATGAATTATCAGAGTTAAGCGAAGGGGAGAGTGTTTTAATATACAGGGATTCTAAAAGTCTTAAAGTTTGCTCACACAGAGCGGAATCTAAAATGTTAAAATTAGCTAAAGTTATATCCACTTTGCATAGAATAACATGGCTGCGTATAGCTGAAGCTTCTTTAGTTCTCAGTGGTTTGTCAGTTCTATGGCTTATGCCCATATGGGCACAGAAATGCGACTCGAGGCTCCGCACAGTGCTACCAATATAGCTCCGATCACATTGGGGACACTTGAATTCATAAACAACAGCACTTCGCAGAGCATCCGATACACGGTCTGCAACATTAAAAATGAGCCACTAGAACGACGGTTAACAAATACTAGTTTAAAATCTATTTGACAATAAAATTTACTAAGAAGTGGCATAAGGTTATTACGGCAATAGGAATTCAGATATCTTATTTCTGGGAGCACAAGATAATATACATCTTTAGGAACGTTAAAATTAGACATTTTTGGTTTCTAAATGTTAGCTAAAAATCTATTGATAGCGTTTTCCACAATCTGCAAAGGATAACCATTATTCACAAAATATTTTCTTAAAAAAAACATTCATTATGCAGAGACTGATAGTTAGAACATAAATTATACGCTCGGTTAAGTAGGGCGTTAAAAGATGCCAGCTGGCATTCTTGAAGGTCATTCTTCAAGTTGACTGTGCTAAACATGTATCTGCATGTCGAGACAAGTTGACTGTTCGGGTTGCATTTCACTGTGTAGCGTCAGTTCACTGTGGTGAGCCGATAAAGTTGAACGTGTTTTGTTTCGCGGCGATTTCTTTCGATGTCGGAAGGTGTTGAAGGTGTTGTGCACCATGAATATGCTCCACACGGATAAACAATCAACAAGGAATTTTACATTGAAGTTTTGAGACGTCTACATGAAGCAGTTTGGAGGAAACGGCCGCAGAAGTAGGAGTCCGGAGAATGGCTGCTTCATCACGATAACGCACCATCTCACTCGTTGCGATTTGTCCAGAAAATGCTAAAGCATCCTCTATATTCGCCAGATTTGGCTCCACAACTTTTTTTTTTTTTTTTTTTTTTTTTTTTTTTTTTTTTTCCCCCCTGAAGCTCAAACAAACCCTGAAAGGACACCGAATCGATGATGTTGAGACCATTAAAAGAAATTTGACGGAGCAGCTTTTGGCCATTCCGAAAAGTGCTTTCAAAAAATGTTTTCAACAGTTGCTGGATCGTTGGGCAAAGTGTGTGGCTTCAGAAGGAGCGTACTTTGAGAGAGATTAAGCCCCAAACCCTGGAAGTACCCTATAATCGCATCGGTCCGGATACTTTTTGAGCAAACCTCGTATTAAACTAATGTATTTATTTATGAAAGGTTTATAAAATATGAAGATTACACCTTCAAAATGCTATATATAGGGAGTTAATCTCGATATATGCACTATTTGTAGCTCGACACGCATCCAATCTCTACATCTCGCCATGTGTTTGTTAGTATGTCATGAGTGACTATTAATTGCAGCAACAATTCAGTCACTAAAACTGTTGCATTGTCAGTCTTCTGGT
The DNA here is from genome assembly GCA_023014485.1 of Bathynomus jamesi. Lineage (NCBI taxonomy): Eukaryota > Metazoa > Arthropoda > Malacostraca > Isopoda > Cirolanidae > Bathynomus > Bathynomus jamesi. Next base: position 227,512 of record JAJOZX010006123.1, read on the forward strand.
AAACAGTGTCTTTTCCAAAAACCTGTAGAAAGAAACCTAGTGGAGAGTCAGGGAACCTAGAGTGTCAAACAAGCTAATTCTAGCTAGCTAAGTCTATAACAGCCATAGGCCTCTGCTTCTTTAAAATACATTATTGATCTATGATCATGAATCAGAGTTCGTGAATTCAATTTTCATTTGTTTTATTTATTTTTTGCAGATTTCGAAAGACACGATGATGATGAATTAGGATTCAGGAAAAACGATATAATTACTGTGATTTCGCAGAAGGACGAACACTGTTGGGTTGGGGAACTAAATGGTTTGAGAGGTAAGGATTTCCATGTTTTTAAATGGCTTGGTATTCATTCTGATATTTTAAACTTCAATGTTTTTATAATTTGTAAACAATAAAAAAATTAAGTATACTTATTAAGCAAGAACTGTATGTTAGCTTTTACGTCGTCATTGTCGTCTTAAACTTTAATTAAATGTATTCGATGTTATCTACCAGTCTGGTTTTCTGTATTTTTTGAAATATTATGCAGGACATAATTACCACGAAAAGTATTTTAAAAGTACAGGGTGAGCGAAAAGTCCCTGTGCACCTGTCCACTTCCAACACAGTACAGGTACAGGTTCACTACAGTTCTTGCGGGTGCACAGGGACTTTTCGCTCACTCTATAGAACATTATTTACATATATGAAATGAGATAGTTTATTGGCAGACCCTAGTCCATATGACAAATATTAATAATATGAACTGACAATAGAATACAATGACAATTCAAATACTAAGGAAGTGGAACTACAGACAGACCTTTTCATACCATGAATTTCATAGCATAGAAGACATATGGCAGGACTGATGAATAGCTTGTATAGTCGGGTTGGTTGATTTTTTTAATTCTTTGCAGTAGACTCTATTGAGACGTTTTGTTGCCTCTGGGAAGCTCGGGACATCGTGGGTAGCAAACATTTGCGAAGCTGAGCATATCGGGGTAATTTATGTAGGAGTCTAAAAGACCTGTTGTACAGCAAATTTAGGGTTCTACTAGAACCTTTTTCATAATTCACTCAGAGTTGCTGTCTGTATATATTACTGCAGAAAGTACAAAAGAGTGCGTCTTTAGCTTCGCTTGCATAGAACCGGAAGATCCTTATAGTCATATTCGCTTTATCACAAGGCTTCGATATTGTTTTCTCATATTGAATTGAATTGCATAACCTTTATATTTATTTTATTTAATTTGGCCCTTAAGCTTTAGGCTTTACTGGGATCTTATTAAAAATAAATATAGTTTATTAATTAAAAAAAAATATGTATATATATATATAGAGAGAGAGAGAGAGAGTTACAAGGAGTTACAAGGAAAAGAAGTACCTCAAAAGGCCTTGCGGCCCATACCAAGGAGGTACCAATGGCAACGGGTGCCACGGAAAATTTTCTACACACTCAAATAGTGTGCAAGATTTGGTCTAACCTTTTCTTGAAATGATCCACAGAGGAACTGTTCACAACTTCTGAAGGTAACTTGTTCCACGTGTCACAGATATTATACGTAAAGTAATTCCCACACACACTAGTCCTAAACCGTTTCAAATCCAACTTCCAACCATTGTTGCGAGTTGGGTTATCATTTAAACTAAACATGCTTCTAAAATCGACATCGTTGAACCCGTGTAAGAATTTGAAAACCTCTATGAGTTGACCGGGCAGCCTCCGAGTTTCCAGCGAAAACAAGTTCAGGGCGCGTAACCGTCGATTGTAGCCCATATGCTTAACGGAAGGGATTAACTTTGTGGCCCTCGCCTGCACTCGCTCCAGCCTCTCAATATCTTTCCTGATGGTGGGCGACCACAACTGCACAGCATACTCCAGGTGCGGCCGTACCAGGAATTGTACACAATGTACAGTGAGAGCACATCTCCTTGTTCCGAAACTGAAATTGCCTCCTGATATAACCCAACAGCTTCTGGGCCTTCTTTTCCACCTCTACGCACTGTTTCGTAAACTTAAGGTCGCTGCTAATTAGCACACCCAAGTCCTTTCCAAATCAGTCACCTCGATATGACCCCAACATCGAGTAGTCCGACTTGGGATTGGCGTAGCCAATGTGCATCACCTTGCATTTACCCAAGTTAAACGGCATTTGCTATTTTTCGGACCACTCTCCTATCCTACCTAAGTCCGAACACAGTTGCTCGATCGCCTCCGGCGTCCCAACATTGGCCCCAAGCTTGGTGTCATCGGCGAATTTGGCGATCCGACTGACGATGCCACCGTCTATATCATTTATGTAAATGATAAACAACAGTGGCCCCAAAACGGAAACCCTGAGGAGCCCCGCTAGTGACCGAGGCCCAACCCGAACTAGCCCTTTTAATTACAACCCTCTGCCGCCTATTCTTCAGCCAGTTTTCAATCCACCTACCTACTTCCCCACCGATACCAGCGCGCGGACTTTTGCCTTAGCCGGCAGTGAGGTACCTTATCAAAGGCTTTCTGAAAGTCGAGATAAAGTATATCAATTGCCCTACTCTTATCATACTCACTCAACATGACGTGGAAAAACTCGAGCAAGTTGGTGAGACACGACCTATGCCGTCTAAACTCATGTTGGGAGTCCCCAAGCAGCTTGTAGGAATCCAAATGGTCAACGATCCTATCCGCTATTATCCCTCTAATAATTTACCTACAACTGAAGTGAGACTAATGGGACGATAGTTCCCTGGACTTTCGTGATCCCCTTTCTTAAAGATAGAGGTCACGTTGGCTTCCCTCCAGTCACCAGGCACCTGGCCCGTCTCCAACGATTTGTTGAAGACTGTAGCCAGGTGGGGAGCCACCTGGTCGCGCACTTCCCGCAACACTGGGGAGAAACTGGTCTGGCCCAGGAGCCTTAAACACGCTCAGTTGTCTATTCTATCGGCAACGACTGTCGTGGTACATCGAACACTATCCATGCCAGCACCTTCGTGCCTCACGCCTGGCTCGGGGATCACGCGGGTGTCCTCCCTGGTGAACACTCCCGCAAAGTACTTATTAAGCACATTGGCGATGTCCGCGTCGGAGGTCCGCAGAATGCCACTTCTACTATTAACATAACTGAAGAACTCCTTAGGGTTCCCCTTGCAGAGGCTTGCCACCCGTAGTTCTTCATTACGTTTCGCTAGCCTAACCTTCGCCTTCACTTCCCTACACAGGCGGACATACGCTTCAGTGTTCTCATGGGAACGATTGGCCTTCGCCCTCCTATACGCTACTTTTCTATTTCGGATAGCCGAAGCGATGTCACGACTGAACCACTTAGGCTGCGTTGACGCAGGGGTGACCAGTTTGAGGGTATGGCAGCAGATTGCAGCACCATAAACTCGTCCCGGAATGCACTCCACACTCCCTCAACATCGCCGCCGACCTCTAACGCCATCTCACCTACGCTATCCCGAAGGCTAACAAAGTCCGCCCCCGTAGATCGAGCTTACTGCCTCTCGAGTTACTACGCTTCACCCGAGGGACGCACACACGCAACCTAATCAGACCGTGATCACTCCCGCCCAAGGATTCGTCAACAGTGAGGCCAGTGACGAGGTTGTCTTCGGTCGTGAATACTAAGTCTAGAACGCTTTCCCTCGTGTAGGCTCATTGACCCACTGAGTGAGGAAGTTCTCGGAGAGAGAGAGAGACTTACAAGGAGTTACAAGGACAAGAGAAAGCCTCAAAGACCTTCTGGTCCACTCTGGGAGGTTGCTGTTATTAAACAAGTTTATTTTTCCTTCAACTATCCTAGCAGTAGTAGAAAACTGGATAGAAAAGTAGAAGGCTCTCTCCCCACCCTCCGCTCCCTCCCTGTCAGAGGCAGGTACGGAAAAAGGTTGAAGAAAATACCTTGACCCTGGAAAAGTAGCCAAGGAAATTTTACAGGAAAGTGGAGAATATATAAATAGCTCTATATTTAGCATGCTCACAAAGACACCATGCAAGCAAACTCTTGCAGAGTTGTTGTTATGTTATGTTTTAGTTTTAAACTATGAGAGTATTCAGTACTTTGTCTAGCCTATTTTTAAACACATTTACACTTTGACTGGAAACAACCTCTGAAGGAAGTTGGTTCCAGATATTAACTATTTTATAGGAAAAGAAATTCCCGCAGACAGAGGTCCTAATTGTCTTTAGTTCCAGTGTAAACCCATTATTTCTTGTTTGATTGGCATTAAGTGAGAATAAGTTTCTGTAATCTACCCTGTCTATTCCATTGAGCATCTTGAAGACTTGAATAAGCTGACCCTGCAACCTCCTCGTCTCTAAGGTAAACAGATTTAGGCGCTCCAATCTCCGTTGGTAGCTTTGCATTCTCATTGAGGGGATCAGTTTTGTAGCCCTTGCTTGTACTCTTTCTAACCTTTCTGTGTCCTTCCTGAGGGAGGGATGGAGACCAAAACTGCGCACAGTATTCCAGTTGAGGTCTGACTAGAGAATTATAGAGAGACATTACAATCTCCTTGTTCCGAAACTGGAACTGTCTTTTAATATAACCTATATTTTTAAGGCCCTCTTTTCGACTTCTGCACAATAGCGTGTAGCGTCATTGGGCAAAGTGTAACGGATCAAGAGGCACATTTCAGGTTTTGTACAATTGACCTCCCTAAATTCAAAAATGAAAACAAAATTTTTTTGTGACAAGTGCAACACCTTTTTCGCATGTGAAAATCGTGAAAATTGCTAGTTACCCATAACTTTTGGACACTTGCTTTCCTAGGGTTTGAGCTATCATTTAACCCCTTACAATGTACTGCTTTTCAGGAAAAATAGAAAAATTTATTTTTGGAATAAACATATACACTGTAGGTAGGTAGGTAGGTAGACTAGATAGTTTTATTTAGTAAATGATACATTAAAATCTTGTTTAGTTTTCAATGACGGCTTAAAGTCACAGGATTTAAGTACTGCTCTAATGTAACCATCTCTTGAATCCTTTCCATACACTGCCCCAGACGCTTCAGTTACCATCCTAATACAGCATTCTAAACCTTGGGAGTGACATGGTATCCGGACAACAAGGGGCTCTTCAGTGATCTTATCGAGTTGTTCGACAGAGAACTGCTTCGTGAGTGGTGGTTCCATTGTGCACTCCTCCACTGGTGGAAGTAAATCTTTCAAATTCTGAGCACTTTGTTTGGTCTTTGGTGGCCGAAATTCTCCGACTTGCTGTTGAGCAGGTTTGGGAGCTCGTCGAATGGTCTTCATTACATCGATGGCCAATTTCCGGTTTGCTTGATCTGCATCTGCAAGTATTGCCAGTAGAACATTTTCAGGGTGAGCCCAATATGCATTTCTTTGGATCACAGGCCATGTGACAGTCTTGCTAGCTGGTGGCAGTAATCGTAGCAGCTTGATTTGCTCCAGGAAATGTTTTGGGCCATCTGTGCACCTTGGATGGCACTTGATGCGCAAACTGTGTGAGTGAATACAGTTCATCACTTGGCTGCGCCATCGCTACATATAGCCGACAAATTCTGCTGGCAGTTGCAACCCATCTTGCATGGGAGATTGGTCCAGGCTTCTCTCGTAGAAGATCTTCATTAATGACAACAGTCCTTATCGCTTTCATCATTCTGTAGAGGTAGGTTTGGTCACGACTCAATTCAGTAAGGTCAACATCCGGGAGAGAGTGGCCATCAGCAATACATTGAATTCCTCTAGAGGAAAGTGGCAAACTTTCACATGTGGCCAAAGCTTTGCCAATTGGTCCTTTCCATTGAGTTGCAGATTCTGTCGGGCCGATGAGTTCCTTGCACAAGTGGCGCAGTGGGAGTTCATTTAAATGCAGACTACAGATGAACCAGTGCAAAGGGCGACCCAGGCGGCTCTCTAGCAGGTGTATTGCTCCACTTCTGTTCCCTGTGTTTGTGGCTGTGCTGTCGGCTCCCACTGCAATTATTTTGTCTGCAATACCCATTTCTTCAATCACATTTTGAAGTCCATCCGCAATGACAGTGCCAGTGCCAGTTCCTCGTTCCAGTGTCAGATGGCTTAGATAAAAGGTTCCAGGCTCTCCGACCAGCACATAGTGGTCCTCAACTTTCTTTGTGCTGTACCATTTGTTCCCCTTTTTCTATTTGACAAATGTCATGTCTTTCCGCCCATCAAAAAATAAAGCAGTGACTTCCACATCGTGGTAAGTTACTGCTTCCTTCAGATCCCTCCGTACCTTCTGCCATGCTCTCCATACTTTGTGGTGGTCAATTACGTTTATCTGATCATCAGAACTAATGATGCCATAGTCAACCAATGTTGCAGTGCTGATAGCTGCAGCAACCCTGTTCGATACACCATACCGGTCAGCTTCCAAAGCAACAGTGGGAATCGATGTGATGTTCCTGTCCTCCTGGGCACTATCACCCATCTACTCATCACCAACACTTTCACCACTGGAGTCTGCTTCTGCTTGAGCTGATTCGACCACATCTGCAGAGGATGCTACCTCTTGCCGTTCCGTTTTTCTTCTATTCTCTTCTTCTTGTCTTTCTTGCATCCGATCCTCTCTTGACTTCCTTCTCTCCATCATCTGAGTCACATTCGTATCCACCAGACTGATTTGCATGATCCGCGTGGTTCTCTGGTCGATCAGAAAGGCATGCTTTCGTCGTGGAACTTTCATTTCTTTTTCACAGTGGCATGCAGACAGATCATCGCATTGGCAGACAGCTATGGCAAACAATTGATTCCGGCTTTCCTCGAACTTCTTGGTTTTTGTGGCCTGCTTGCCTTGCTTCGATGCTTGGAGCCTTTTTCCATCAATCGGAGCAGCTTGGTCTTCACATTCTTGATTGGGTGTGATGGAATGCTAGCGCGATTCCAAAGGTCAATGAGTGTTTGGCATACCTCCGGAAAAATCTCCCTGTTGCTGGTGTACTTGTTCTCCTTCAAGAAGAGGAAATGCCTTGCAACTTGTATATGGGTTGGAAGTTCAGACAGAGGAAGCTCTGATAGTGGAGAACCAAAGACAATGTGGCTGGCAGATCCCCGTGTTCTTTGCATGCTCATTGTACCAGCAAAACTCAACAAGTATCACACAGGAACACTGAAACAAAAACACAAACGTATAAATAAAAAAAATATATGATTGTGAGTATATATATATATATATATAATATATAAGGCTTGGTTTATTGGTAAACAATAAGTTTACCAATATATAATAAAAATATACTGCACACACACATGTATTATGTACATAAATAGCCATAGGTATATATATATATACCCTAAGACATAACAAACTTATAAACAATGTAAAACACAACAAAACAAAGAAATGTGTATAATGTATATATCACAAAACGCACCTTTCGTTAGTACCTTGGGGTTTTTGAACACCCCATCCACAGAAAAAACACTTGTTTCTCTCAAGCGAGCTAGCGTAGAACTAAGAAATTCCAGGGGATGACTCGCTGAGAATAATTAGAAAGCTGCCAGAAGTACCATGTCAGTCAGTGTTGCCAACTGTAATTAACAAGAATTTTGTATTTTTTACATGCGAAAAAGGAGGTGTTCTGCTTGTTGCAGAAAATTTTTGATTTCTTTTCTGAAATCAGCGAGGTTGATTGTACAAAACCTGAAGTGTGCCTCCAGATCGCTCATGACGCTACACGCTACTGCACAATGCTTCGACGGTTTCAGATCGTTGCTGATATAGACTCCTAAGTCTTTCTCTAGATCGGTCTCAGTCAAGTTCCTTCCCAAGAGAGAGTAATCGGTCTTCGGGTTTTTATAACCTATGTGCATTACCTTACATTTATCCAAGTTGAATGGCATCTGCCAAGTAGCAGACCATTTGCCAACGTGTCAAGATCGTTCTGAAGCGTTCTTACGCCCTCCTCAGTATCTACACTACTTCCTAATTTCGTATCGTCTGCAAATTTGGAGATTTCACTTAGAAGCCTGACGTCGATATCGTTAATATAAATGATAAAAAGTAAAGGACCCAGAACGGAACCCTGTGGGACACCACTGGTGATGGGTGCCCACTCTGAAGCCACTCCATTAATTACCACTCTCTGCTTTCTATCTTTTAACCAATCCTCAATCCAGTTGGAAACAAGCCCGATGATTCCTAGTCCTTTGACTTTAGCCATCAATCTCGCGTGAGGGACTTTGTCAAAGGCTTTCTGAAAGTCGAGATACACTATATCTATTGCCCTACTTGCATCGTACAGTGCATGCATATTATGGAAAAACTCTAACAGGTTTGTCAGACAGGATCTATGTCGCCTAAATCCATGTTGAGAATAAAAAATTAGATTGTTAGATTTAAGGTGATACACAATATATTTGTAATGATAGATTCCAACAGTTTGCCGACAACTGATGTTAAACTGATCGGGCGGTAATTACAAGGATTTTCCCTATCACCCTTTTTAAAGATTGGTGTTACATTTGCTAACTTCCAGTCGGTTGGAACTTTCCCTAACTCGATTGATTGTTTGAATATGGTTACTAAGTCATCAACAACATTGTGGCTAACCTCTTTTAATACCCTTGGAAAAATAAGTCGGGGCCAGGTGATTTGTATTTGTTCATCTTATCAATTAATTGCTGTACCTCATTTCTCGTAAAACTTATGGTCTCTACGGGCTGGTCACCGTCATATGTAATCCGAGGATTTGGCACTTCTGTTGTGTCTTCCTCCGTGAAGACTGTAACGAAGAACTCGTTTAGCGTATTAGCTATATCTTTATCACTGAATTTCAATATGCCATTTCTGTCTTTTAGGGGCCTACAGAATTTTTAATTGACTTTCTGCTATTAACATGGGCATGGGCTTTAGGGTTAACTTTACAGAATGAGACAACTCTAGCTTCTTCTTCACGTTTGGCTAATCTAATTAAGGACTTAACCCTCCTACGTAGGTTTATATAGTTTTCTGAATTAGTCTGGTTGAAATGCGACTTAAGTAGTTTGTAGGCTCTATTTCTTCCGTAATAGCACTGTTAATTTCGTTGTTAAACCATTTCGGTGACTTTGTTGACAAGGAAACTATTTTAGTAGGTATAGAAGTGTTCTGTAATATTCTAAATTGATCCCTTATGAGCTTCAGGTGACACTGACATCCTCACTTATTAGAACTTCAAGTGTGTCTAAACTACTTCGGAAGCTTTCAAAATGTGCTCTCGAGAAATCCAGTCTTTCACGAGTCTTTTCGCGTGCATTAACTGGAACCCCGAGGTCAAACCTAATCAAATTATGATCGCTGTTACTTAAATTTTCACCAATAGTCAGGTTAGAGACTAGGTCATCTTCTTCGTTCGTGAATATGAGGTCTAGTTTATTATTACCCTTGTAGGACCGTCAACCCATTGATTTAATAAGTTATCATCGGCAAATTCGAACAGTCTTGAGCCCTCAGCATCAGCTGTTTTGTTTTCCCAATTTACATTACCACAATTAAAATCACCAAAAATCACACTGATCTTATTATTCACTATTCTACTTAATTGGTTATACAAGTTTATATCCTTATCAACGGGGTAGTGAGGTGGCCTATATACTAGAATTAGATGCACTATTTTATTATTTAGGTTTAGATCAATTCCCAACATTTCATGAGCAGATACGATATTACTGTTTACCGGGTGCAGGAAGTCCCGAGCATACAAGAGTACACCGCCGCCTTCCCTTCCGTTCCTATCTTCGTGAAACATTTTGTAACCTACCATTTCAAATTCTCCTACAAAATCTCTTGATTCACTATGAATCCAGGATTCCGTTATTCCTATGATATCAAAGTTCTCAGTTTTGACAAGCGCTATAAATTCCATTAGTTTGTTTCTAATTGACCTAGCATTGAAGAGCACAGTTTTGAGTGATTTTAAGTTGCGATTTTTCCTAACTGGCCTCAGTCGTTTCCCGGCGCAGTTAAACCAACTACTAGGGAGTGGGACTAACTGCTGTTGGAGGGGGACTAAGTATTGGGGGAGTAGGTTTAACTGTTGGGGGAGCAGGATCAGTTGCTGGTTTGGGGGGTCCTAGTTTAAAAGATTATACAAATTAATGTTCAGTAAATCCCAAACTCTTTTTTCCCCTTCTGGTTAAAATGTATCCCGTCCGAACCAAACTATTCCCCATTTCCGTAGAATGTAGGCCAAAAATCAACAAACTTTAGGCCTTTTTCATCACACATGCGTTTAACTCTTATTTGTGCTAATGGCTTTACTTAGAGTATAGTCACTAGCACGCATTCGGGGGAGAATTCCTACGACCATACCCATATCTGTCCTATCCCTAACCTTGTCGGTTAGGCTCTTGAATTCTTTTATAATGGACTCTGTCTGCCCTCGTGTCCCTCCCAGAAAAACGTCATTGCCACCAACATGTACAATGATGGGGCAATTTTTATTCTTGATATTAATTTTAACTAATTCCCTATTAATTATCTGGCTTGTAGCGCCCGGAAAACATCGGAGTTTTCTCTTGGTCACGCGTCTTGCTCTGAAAAAGTCCCCTTGATTCCTTACCATAGAATCCCCAATTAAAAGGGATTCATCCTCCTCGTCAGCAAGTAAGTGAAACTTATTTTTGACGGTAATGGGTTCCGAATCCTTATGTTTTGTTCTTGGTTTGGAGGGTCTTTTTTTTTGACCAATTTGAATTCTCGTTCCTCCGTTCTATTTTCCGGAATATTCACCGTGTTTTCCAAGCGAGTCACGCTTTGTTCTAGATGTTTAACCTTCCAGTTTATATCTGCTGATGTGTTTCCAGTTTGATCTTGTCCACTGGGTTGGATTTCCAGTGCTACGACCCGAGCTTCAAGCTTTTTTACTAATTCCTTTAGCTCTTTAACTTCCTTTTCGTGGTTTTCTCTAAGTTTACAAAACAAACATATACTAAGGGATGTGATATTGCTGATACTACCTTCGGGAAAGTCTACGCACCAATGATTAACTTTACATTTAAAGCATTCCGCTTTCAATTTAGCTGGCCCTGTCATATTTTCTCTTTTTTTACGATACGTTAATTTAAATAATACAATATGTTACTTTAAATGAGTGCGGAAGTAAACACGTGTTACAGACCGGAAACTGAGTTGAATACAGAATTGAATGGAACCTGTGGGTTGCCGTTAGTAACAATGCAGTCTGATATTAATTTAAATAATTTACAATGCTATTTTAATTAGTGTATTGGTTAGTGAGGGAGGAATGGTGAATGCAGAAATACAGAAATAAATAAATACGCGCAGATGAGTGGCACGTGTTTCAGCCTGGAAATGGAATTGAATACAGAACTGAATGGGATCTGTAGGGAGCTGTTTATAACAATGCAGAATGATGTTACTTTAAATTATGTTATTTAATTTATACAACGGATCGTGGGGGAGAAGTAGTGAATGCAGGAAATGAACCTGGAGCAGCACGTGTTACAGAGCGGAAACGGAAATAGACTTGAATATAAAATCTTACTATGTAACTCGTCTGAAAATGCAATCTATAACGACCGTCTAAAACAATGCAAAATTATTTCACGTTAACTTTACCAGAGTAATTCAGCCGAAAAACAGAATTTAAACAATATGGAATTATGTTCGTTAAAACTGGAAAAGGAATAAATTAAGTCTAATTAATAATAAATTAAGTCTATTTATTAAGCAACAGTGCTTGGCCTAATCTCAATAATAAAGTAAATAAATATACTTATCTAACAAATTTTATAAAATCAAACTTTTGTCTTAGTCACTATTGAAAAAAAATAGAGAGAGTGAGTTACAAGGCGTTACAAGGACAAGAGGAGGCCTCAAAGACCTTTCGGTCCACTCTGGGAGGTTCCTGTTATTAAAAGTTTATTTTCTTTCAACTATCCTAGCAGTAGTAGAAAACTGGATAGAAAAGTAGAAGGCTCTCTCCCCACCCTCCGCTCCCTCCCTGCCAGAGGCAGGTACGGAAAAAGGTTGAAGAAAATACCTTGACCCTGGAAAAGTAGCCAAGGAAATTTTACAGGAAAGTGGAGAATATATAAATAGCTCTATATTTAGCTTGCTCACAGAGACACCGTGCAAGCGAACTCCTGCAGAGTTTTCTTATGTTTAATCTTAAACTATGAGAGTATTCAGTACTTTGTCTAGCCTATTTTTAAACACATTTACACTTTGACTGGAAACAACCTCTGAGGGAAGTTGTTTTCCAGATATTAAACATTTTATAGGAAAAGGAATTTCCGCAGACAGAGGTCCTAAATGTCTTTAGTTCCAGTTTAAAACCACTATTTCTTGTCGGATTGGCATTAAGTGAGAATAAGTTTCTGTACTCTACCCTGTCTATTCCTTTGAGCATCTTGAAGACTTGAATAAGCTGACCCCGCAACCTCCTGTCTCTAAGCTAAACAGATTTAGGCGCTCCAATCTACACACTTAAATAGTGTGCAGGATTTGGTCTAACATTTTCTTGAAATGATCCACAGAGGAACTGTTCACAACTTCTGAAGGTAACCTGTTCCACGTGTCACAGATCTTATACGTAAAGTAATTCCCACACACACTAGTCCTAAACCGTTTCAAATCCAACTTCCAACCATTGTTACGAGTTCGGTTATCACTCAAACCAAACATACTTCTAAAATCGACATCTTTGAACCCGCGTCACGTAAGCGTCGATTGTAGCCATATGCCTAACAGAAGAGATTAACTTTGCGGCATTCTTCAGCCGGTTTTCAATCCACCTACCTACTTCCCCACCAATACCCAGCGCGCGCACTTTGGCCATTAGCCGGCGGTGAGGTACCTTATCAAAAGCTTTCTCATCACTCGCCCTACTCTTATCATTCTCACTCAACATGACGTGGAAAAACTCGAGCAAGTTGGTGAGACACGACCTATGCCGTCTAAACCCATGTTGGAGTCCCCAGTAGCTTGTGAATCCAAATGGTCAACATCCTACCCACTTTTATCCCTCTAATTATTTACCTACAACTGAAGTGAAAATGGTGTTTATTTATAGAGGTTCCAAAGCCTCTCTTCCCCCGCATGAGGTAGCAGTACGGTCCTAATAGTAAGAGTAGAGAGAGAAAAAAAAGTTTTTTTTTTTTTTTTTGCAGTCAGAGGAGAGCATCCTTAACCTAAGCTAAAAGGACAGAGTAGGGATGGGAAGGGGTCCTAGTAACCCATGGGACAGGTTTGTACAACAGACTTTACCTGCCCTCCTGAAAGAGAGAGAACCTAAAGGAACTGGAAGCCAATTTTTCTAGAATCCCACGACTCGGGACCGGAGGGCTGTCACACCCCAAGTATAAAGTTTACAACACCCAGAAAGAACGTGCGTAACCTTTATACCCCCTGCGGAGAGAGAGTTACAAGGAGTTACAAGGAAAAGAAGTACCTCAAAAGGCCTTGCGGCCCATACCGAGGAGGTACCAATGGCAACGGGTGCCAGGGAAAATTTTGTAAAAGTTTATTTTTCTTTCAACTATCCTAGCAGTAGTAGAAAACTGGATAGAAAAGTAGAAGGCTCTCTCCCCACCCTCCGCTCCCTCCCTGCCAGAGGCAGGTACGGAAAAAGGTTGAAGAAAATACCGCAGAACGCCGCTTCCATCCTTTAACGGACCTATCATGCTTCTAATGGGCTTTCTACTATTAACATAACTGAAGAATTCCTTAGGGTTCCCCTTGCAGAGGCTTGCCACCCGTAGTTCTTCGTTACGTTTCGCTAGCCTAACCTTCGCCTTCACTTCCCTACACAGTCGGACATACGCTTCAGTGTTCTCGTGGGAACGATTGGCCTTCGCCCTCCTATACGCTACTTTCCTATTTCGGATAGCCGAAGCGATGTCACGATTGAACCACTTAGGCTGCGTTGAAGCAGGGGTGACCGGTTTTGAGGGTATGGCAGCAGACTGCAGCACCATAAACTCGTCCCGGAATGCACTCCACACTCCCTCAACATCGCCGCCAACCTCTAACCCCATCTCTCCTACGCTATCCCTGAGGCTAACAAAGTTCGCCCGCCGGAGATCGAGCTTACTGCCTCTCGAGTTACTACGCTTCACCCGAGGGACGCGCACACGGAACCTAATAAGACCGTGATCACTCCCGCCCAATGATTCGTCAACGGTGAGGCCAGTGACGAGGTTGTCTTCGGTCGTGAATACTAAGTCTAGAACGCTTTCGCCTCGTGTAGGCTCGTTGACCCACTGAGTGAGGAAGTTCTCATCAGCAAAGTCAACTAGCCTCCTCCCTTCAGCATCGGCAGTCCTGTTTTCCCACTTTATGCCGCGACAGTTGAAGTCTCCTAAAACTACACACACTCTATCCCCTAGCAGGCTACTGAGTTCGGTGTACAGGGCTGTATCCTCCTCGAGGAGGAGATGCTGAGGTCTGTACACCAAGATTAACCTATAGTTCGTCCCTCCCACGTTCAGATCGACGCCAAGCAGCTCCCGTTCCGACCCGAACTGGCAGTCAACCGGACTCAACGTGTCCCTGACGTATGTTAGTACCCCACCCCCCTCCCCACGGGTGCGGTCTTTGCGAAACATTCTATACCCGGGAATTTCGAACTCCCCAACGTAGTCCCTACGATCAGTATGAATCCAGGACTCGGTGATAGCAACGATATCCTGGTATTCTGATGCTAAGAGCGCCCGTAGCTCGACAAACTTGTTCCTGATCGACCTAGCATTAAAAAGCATTGCACGGAGGGAGCCTCCCCTGTTCTGACCGCCCCCTAGCACGACCCGTTTCCCGAACAGCCAGGGCTGTCGGGAGTTGAAGAGCCCCTCACTAACGAGGGGACAAACTCCGCAGGAGCCTGAGTCCCCTCCAACGTGGAAGGAGAGTCACTACCTGCTGTTGGAGGGTGACTAGCTGCTGGGGGAGGGTGACTACCTGCTGGGGGAGGGTGAGAGAGAAAGAGAGAGAGAGAGAGATTCCAAGGCCTTTCGTGTATTCAGAGCTACACCTCGTCAAGGAATGAAGAGAGAAGGCAAGATGCCCATAAATAACAACGCAGCGGAAACCAAAACAATTAGCACATGCATAATGAGAGGCAAAAGGAATTTTAACAAGATATTGTCAATTTTATACATTCCTGCACTGTTATTGAAATTGTTTTAAAAGTGCATTTATCCATTTTAAAAATAATTTCAATAACAGTGCGGGAATGTACAAAATTGACAATATCTTGTTAAAATTCCTTTTGCCTCTCATTAACTGTTGTTAAGCATGTGCTAATTGTTTTGGTTTCCGCTACGTTGTATATATTTATGGGAATTTTGCCTTCTCTTTTCATTCCCTAACGAGGTGTACCTCTGAATACACGAAAGGCCTTGGAATCATTTTTCTTTTTCATTGTGGGTTTGCATCGTTCATTCATTCATTTCACGTGTTTAATTGTAAAATTCATCATATATATACATTATACAGGGTGTTTGAAAACTTTCTGTACAAATTGTAATGGGGGATAGGCAACACCAAGACAAACCCTTTTCGTCTATAAGTGTATGTCCGCTGACGTCACCATTCGGCGCGAGAGGGTGCCGCTGCAATTGGCTAAAAGGTGAAGTGGGCTAGACTCGCGCTTGCCGCGGGCATTCTTAAATCGGACGTGTTGAAACCAGGTTCGTCTACGAATAGCCACGGGAACATCTTCCAGCAGTTCCGGCAACGTTTCTTCAAGAAATATCCGATAAACCCGCCCGTCGAGTCGGGCAGGCAGCAGGTACGGCCCAATCAACTTGCCATGGACGATACCCGCCCAAACATTGACGGCGAACCGTTCTTGATGAGCATGCACCCGTGTAGCATGTGGATTTGCGTGCGCCCACACGTGAGAATTGTGCATGTTAAACACACCTTCACGTGTGAAACAGGCCTCATCTGAGAACAGCACATAAGCCGGAAAATTAGGCTGCACCGCTGTCTGCTGCAGAAACCAGCGTGCGAATTCCACACGAAGAGGGTAATCCCGAGGTTGTAATGCCTGGACTCTGACGATGAAACGGATGTAACTGCTGCTCGTGCAACACTCTCCAGACCAGGTCGTGGTTCACACCGAGGATACGTGCAACACCTCGCGTGCTTGCGCTTGGATTGTCCTCAAATCGCCGTAGGATTTCTTCTTCCATGTCAGGAGTGCGCACGTTTCTCTCCCGACCAGTGTCATGCATGTTTGCATGGAATGTTCCAGTTTCTCGCAGTCGCCGATGCAAATGCGCAAACGTTTGGTGGTTTGGCACACGTCTGTTTGGGAAGCGCTGTCGGTACAACCTCACAGCAGCTCTTCCGTTTCCATTGGCAGCCCCATACACCATATGCATGTCAGCCATCTCAGCAGTCGTGAAGCGCTCCATGTTACGCGTACTACGTCCGATTTAAGAATGCCCGCGGCAAGCGCGAGTCTAACCCACTTCACCTTTTAGCCAATTGCAGCGGCGCCCTCTCGCGCCGAATGGTGACGTCAGCGGACATACACTTATAGACGAAAAGGGTTTGTCTTGGTGTTGCCTATCCCCCATTACAATTTGTACAGAAAGTTTTCAAACACCCTGTGTGTGTGTGTGTGTGTGTGTGTGTGTGTGTTTCCAGCCATAACTCCAAAATGGAAGCAGTTACAAACATGAAACTTCACACACATATTGATTAGGTCCCGAGCTTATGCACCTGGGTGTTAATAAATTAAATAATTAAAATTACTGGCCCCGAAGGCCTCAGCACTGCGATAAAACTACAGAAAAGAACGCAGCCGTGAAAATCTTGAGCTTCACATTGTGTCAAGATTTGTGAATCTAAAGATTTTCATAACTATAGTTTTACTGACCAAATAATTGAATCCCCAATTACTGTCGGTTCAATTATTTGGTCACTAAAACTATAGAAAAGAACGCAGTCATGAAAATCTTGAGCTTCACATTGCCGCCCGTAATAATCTATATACTATAATAAGAGAGCCGTCCGTCCGTCGTCCGTCCGTCCCACTTTCAGAAATTGTGAGAAAAAAAATTCAGAAATTGTATTACGGGCGGCAATGTGAAGTTCAGGATTTTCATGACTGTGTTCTTTTCTGTAGTTTAGCTTGTCTGTTTGTGAAAATTATCAAGGGGAGTAAGGGGGAAGGGTGGGGGTAATGGGGAGGGGGTTCGCCCCAAGTTGTATGAATGGGGGTGAGAGAGGTTTTGGATGATACCAGATCAGAAATGTTGACACAATGTGAAGCTCAAAATTTTCACGGCTGGATTCTTTTCTGTAGTTTAGCCTGTCTAACCGTCAGCGAGCGACGGGAACTGTACTAGTCTATAATAATAAAAGGACGCAGTTACAAACATGAAACTTCACACACACACACCAGTGATGTAATCGAGACCACCAAGTCCGAGACCGAGACCTGATCCTGTGAGACCAAGATCGAGACCGAGATCAAAGGTTCGAGATCGAGATCTACCTTCCGAGATCGAGACCCTTAAAATTCGAGACCGAGATCGAGATCGAGACCCTTAAAATTCGAGACCGAGACCGAGATCGAGATCGAGACCAAGCTCATGCCCTTTCAATTTGTTTTACACTACTATGGAAATTAGGTATATTAATAAACTAATAACTACTTTCTCAGATGTAGCGTGTTGAATGCAAAAAGTGTAGCTTATAAATTAACAAATGAATATAGTATATATATACGTACTTTTTATTTATTTACTTATTTTATATGTTACAGAAGGTTTAATGAACGTACCACTACCCAGTTTGATGTGCATTTATTTTAAGCATGACAGGTGCTCATTACACTTAAGGAACATCAGCATGCTCAGAAGATCTGCTGAAGTTCGATTCTGTGGGGCCTCATTATTATGCTCCATGGCTAAATACACGCTCAAGTGGAGCACTAGAGGCAGGCACTGTTAAAACAGCCCATGGCAATATTGGCCAGTGATTGGAATTTATCCTTTTCTGGTGCCAAAACTTTATTGGAGAGCAGTTGTCTAAAATATGAGATTCATCGATCTCTAAGAGGTACCGCCGCAACTGTTCCCTGCGGTTCAAAATCTTCCCAGTTTCAACGTTCTTCTGCTTGGACCGATAGCTTGATATTTTGCCATTAGTCTCGGAACCTTGGTTTGACTCTGTTTTATTTCGTCATCGCTGCTGTGAGAATGAGCGCTGTCTCTCTGTATCTGCTCATTCTCCGTGCTTGAGTTTCCTGTATAGCATTTTCCAAACCATTTCTATGAAAAATAAATTGACATATCGGTACTATAAACAGAGGCATGGCAATTAGCATAAGGTCTAAATAATATATATATATATATATATATATAATATATATATATAATATATATATATATATAATATATATATATATATATATGACTAATTCAAACATCATTCAAAACAGGGTGACTGATTAGTGAATACCTAGAGCCCTTACTTTTACAAACTTTCATAAACATCTGAATTGTGTCTGTTCAACCAAGCCACCATCATGAGTATGCCAATAACATGTATTTTTCATTACAGTTCTCGAGAGGTCTCGGGGAGAAAAACCGAGGACCGCGTCTGTCGAGACCGAGACCGAGATCTAAATAGCGGAGACCGAGACCGAGATCGAGATCTGCAAATTGGGTCTCGAGATCGGTCTCGAGACCGAGACCGATCTCGAGACCTACACACACACACACACACACACCACACCACACACACATTGATTAGGTCCCGAGGTGTGCAACTAGGTGTTAATAAATTAAATAATTTAAAAAAATTAAATGACGTCATCAAGATCACTACGATATACTGTATATATGTATATATATATATATAAAATATTATATATATATATATATACAGGGTGGGCCGTAAGTTTCCATACATAGGAAAAAAAAACATTTTTTTATGGACAACCATTTTTATTTATATAATATGCTCACATGGTTGCCATTGTTTTGAAAAACATTTCAATACGTGTTCCCCACTGTTGATGAACACGCAGTAGCACAGTTGACGTTATGCTTGTAAATGGCGTTGGTGATACGATTTAGTCTCGTATCTTTTCCTGATACACCATGGCCTTCAAGTGCCCCCAAAGATAGAAATCAACGGGGGTGAGATCTGGGGATCTGGGAGGCCACTCCACAGGACCACGCCGACCAATCCAAGCATCCGGAAACTGCTGATCCAAATACCGACGCACGTGAAGACCATAATGAGGTGGAGCTCCATCTTGCTGGAAGTAAACTGGGAAGTTACCTTCCTCGTTTAGCAGGGATGGGAAAATCTCTTCTTGCAACATGTTAAGATACCTTCGCATTAAGATTTCCACTGACAAAAATTGGTCCAATAATTCTGTCACCCCATATCCGGCCCACACCATCACTTTACCGGCACCTGCATCTTCGTCGGACTCAGCCAGTTAGGGTTAGCATACTCCAATAACGTATGTTTGCCGATTAACCTCTCCATTGACGTAAAAATTTGCTTCATCAGTAAAAAGATCTTACGTCAAACGCATATTCTTAGGGTATCTGAAACATAAAAACAAACGTTAATTTTTCCTATGTATGGAAACTTACGGCCCACCCTGTATAATATATATATATAATGAAAATTATTTCACGAAAGTAACACGTGAAAATATTTATGATGAATAAAACCACGAAGGAAAGGAAATACAGAATGGTGCTCAAGCGCTTTCGCCTAATGACATCCTCTATTACTTATAAACTCTCCAAATGGCTTGTCAAAGTCTTGTCCCCTGTTCTCGGAACTATCTCTGATTTACATGTAAAAAATTCCATGGATCTTACTGAAAAATTGAGTAATGCACGTACTGAAACCAACGATAGATTGATCAGTTTTAACGTTTGTTCATTGTTTACAAAAGTGCCGATTGACGATATGCTTGACTTTCTCTCCCGAGAATTACACAAGTATGACCTGCCACTACCTGCACACCAGAGCTGGGCACTTGCGGGTTTTTTTGCGGTACTGCGGTACTACCGTGTTGGTCGGTACCGCGGAAAGTACCGCGGGAAATTTGAATGCGGTAGCGGTACTGCTGTACTTTCAGCGATCCTTTGCGTTATGCGGTACCGGTTTGGTAGTGCGGTAGTAGTACCGCAGTACCGCAGTACCGCAAAAAAACGGGCAAAAAAACGCAAGTGCCCAGCTCTGCCCGGGTGCACACATTGTTTTGGAACTTAAGTTTTGCATCAGAGACTGTAAATTCACTTTCAATAACGAGTATTATCAACAAATTTTTGGGATGGCCATGGGCAACCCCTTGTTGCCCCTCCTCTCCAATATTTATATGGAGTTTTTTGAAATTATTTACATTCCAAGAATCCTGGGGGTTGACATCCCATGGTTGCGGTACATCGACGATATTTTGTGTATCTGGCCCATGAATCGTGACCTGGATGACTTCCTCCAGTTAAATGATTAAGTTTACTTCAGAAGTGGAACAAGACAACTCAATCCCGTTTTTGGATGTGCGTGTACATAGGGAAAGCCCAGGTTTTAAGTTTAGTATCTCTCGGAAAAAACAAACAATTTGTCCTACGTACACTTTTACTCGGGACATGATACCCACATTAAGAAGGCCATTTTTTTCTTCAATGTTTCTCCGCGCCCTTAGGATCGCCAGTCCGGAATACATCGATGCCGAATTGGAAAAAATCAACAGTATTGGAAGTGATCTGTGTTCCATCTGCGTTTATGGAATCTTGCCTCAACAAGGCAAAACGAACTTTCTATCGTGTGAATAATAATACTCGTACTTTGTCAAAGAATATCTTAGTACTTCCATTTTTCCCGGGCTTTTAGGCATTGCTAATGTACTTAAAGTTTTGGATATTAATGTAGTATTTTCATATAACAATATTGTGAAAAATATCATAGTAAAAAATAGCCCTACCAATAATTCAGGCATTATCTATAAAATTGGTTGTAAACAATGTGATTCCTTTTACATAGGTCAGACAGGAAAGGATTTGCACACACGTATAAAACAGCATCAATATTCCGTTAGAACGGGACAGTCGTCGAGTGCCCTCTTTGTCCATTTGTCAGAGTTATCCCACTGTATTGATTGGAATAATGCTTCAGTTTTGTTTCACTCTAGCAACATTGTTAATAGAAATATTCTTGAGTCTGCCATTATCCAACTTACAAATAACTTCAACATAAGCAAAGGTCCTTTTCAACTCGATCCTGTTGTTTTGAATTCGTTCAGAACGGATTTAGACAAGAAGGGTAGAACGCTAAACCTTTGGTAAACTTGTATGCTACTCTAATAACTTTTATTTTTCAATTTATTTTTATATATATCGAACTTAGACAAGAAGGGCAGAGTGCTAAAACCTGGGCAGATTTCCAGTATAAATTTGTATGCTCCTCTTATAAGTTTTATTTTTATTTTTAAATTTTTTTTTTTTTTAATTAACTATAACATTGGTTGGAAACAATTCATTTGATCTTGTGTTGGATTCGAGCAAAGTGCTAAAATCGGTAGTTTTTCCTTACAAATTTGTATGCTCCTCCCACAATCTTTTAATTTTTATTTTTATTTCTCCGTTTATTGTATGTATATATATTTTTTTTTCCTGTAACCTATATATAGACTGTAACTCTGTATGAACGGGGCTCCAATAAACGTTAGCCCCCCCCCGCCCGCCCATGGCTAACCATTAGAGATACAGTAAAACTAAATATACCTTACAAAAGAGAACTTAATCCTGCATTTAATGAGAAACAATTAAAACTTGGTGTTCCCGCCATTGGCTTCCAAGACAGCCTGAATTCGCTTTGGTTAGCTTGCCAAAGTGACGTGAATAGATCTTGATCGTTACGCAAATTTGCTAAAACAGTTTCAATGTGTTGCGTCATTGTATCCTTCGAAAATCGATTTGCTGCAGGTTCTTGAAACAAGAGACATTCAACCTTGTCCTTTATGACTGATCCACTATGTTTACAGACGTTCAGGTCAGGAGAATTTCCTGGCCATTCTTCATTTCCAAAGAAATCGATCTCATGGTTCTGTAACAACTGTTGAGTGGCTAATGTCTTAAAGCAAGGGGGCTTATCGTGCAGAAGTGTGACCTGACGACATCCATAACATTGTTTGGGTTTCTTAGAAAAGGATACATGCTGGGATAGAATAATATCACGAAAATACTGCCCATCCCAACTCTGACAATTTGGCTTCAGCACCCACATGAGCTTCTTTGCAGTGAACAAAACACACACACCAACACAGTCTGGACTTTTTAATAATTCGCGATAGTTCATTGTCATCGATTTCATCTGGTGTTGTGGCCCACACTCGATCATTTTGGGAGTTAGGCCGACGTGTTACATAACAAAAAATTCATCGAGACAGCTAAATGCATGAAATCATCCACATCCAATCTTCAAGATAATGGGCAAACCACATTCTTCATCGATGTTAAGTGAATTTTTTTTTGGCTTTGGAAGTTCATGCCAAGGCTTTAAACCTTGCCTATGACGGTACAGTCGAATGATCTCACCACTAACGATCTTTCTTCTCAACACTTCGATCTCTCTAGAAAGTTTAGCACAGCTGTTTTTCCGCTTACGCGTACCGCTTTCAATGATGTCCTTTGTTTCCTGAGAGAGTGGCAAATTTGGGCGCCCAGATTTGGTTGTATCCATTTCACATTCATCCAAGTTTTATTCCAATTTCTTTTGACGAAGTCCTCACTTCTTCGCAACTTTTTGGCAACCCATGAACGTGTTTAAAGGTGGCTCCAGCATCATGAGCTTTTCCCGAAATGTTATTGCTCGTATGCGATCTATCACATGTTGCCTCTGCGAATCACCAATTAATTGAGAAAGCCATTGTTATTATCACTTTATCAGCTAGAGTAATTTTAATACCTGCAATAAATAAAGAATTTTATATATTTTTATAATCACTAAAAACTATTTCGATATAGTAAACATGAAGCTGCAAATGAAATGAGGGGGGGGGGGGGGAGGCTAAGGTTTTTTGGAACCCCTTACTTCAGTGTTCCCGAGGATGTCATTAGACGAAAGCGCTTGAGCCACCATTCTGTGTGTTCCTTTCCTTTGTGGTTTTATTCATCATATATACAGGGTGTCCCATAAGTCGGCATACATAGAGAAATTCATATGTTTCTATTTCTACAACCATATTCATATTTTTCTTATGCTCGGGATGCCAATTTCCCGTCCACCATTCTGTTCAGTGACGACTGTTTTTTTATGGAATGGTGAGTAAATCGACAGAACACCCGCTACTAGTCTCAAAACAACCCTCACTGGTATACCTCTTCAAAGGAACAAGGTGCATCTCTGGTGATGGTATGGTTTGGCATTTAGAAGGATCGCATCATAGGCCCCTCTTTTTCGATGAACAAGTCACTGGAGGCACCTACCTACGTATGCTCAAGGAAGAAGCATTTCCCAGTGTCTTGAACGAAGAAGGAAATTTCCCAACATGGTTCCAGCAAGATGGCGCTCCTGCACATTACAGCACTCAAGTAAGGAATACCTGTACCAACAATTCCCTGGTCACTGGATAGGATGTCGAGGGCCTGTGGAATGGCCAGCTAGAAGCCCGGATCTCACGCCACTAGATTTTTATCTCTGGGCCACTTGAAAGCACTGGTATACGCAGAGAAAATTAGGAAGTGTTGAACATTTGCGGCAGCGCATTATTGGAGCATGTAACACCATTACTCCTGACATCATTCACCGTGTGCTTGCTGACTGGGTATCACGTCTGAACAGAGGCGTACCAATACTTTTTGCCGCTCGGGGCGAAAATGCCAACGCCGCCCACCCCCTGCAACAATTTTCAATTTTAAAAACAATTCCTTTACAAAAATACACTTCTAAACAAAACTTTTATTGGAAGAAAAACTTAAATAAAGCAACTTCAGTTTTAACAATACTACATAACGTACCATACATAATACACTACATAATTTTAACAATAACTATACAATGTATAATGCCTAGTTAAGTTTTCGGACTTTCATAACAGAAAATTCATGAATGATTTTTTCTATGTCCATTGTCTCTGCAACTTCGCGTTCAATTGAAATAATCGCCAAATTGCTCAGTCTAGATTGACTTATAGTTGACCGAGGTAAGTTTTTATAAGTTTCAGTTTCGAGAAACTTCGTTCGCAACTTGCCACGGAGGGCAATTTATTTGAGGCAAAGATTCCACTAGATCCCATTTAACGATCCCTGAAGTAGTTTTAACATATCCCAGTTCTTTGGATCATCGTCGACGCTTATGCTTTCGAAACTGAGCAAATGTCTGCGCAAACGCTTTATTTCTTCCAGTAGACTTCCTGGATTAATGTCATTGTAGATGGAAGAAAAATTATTGACCTTGGTATTAATTTCTTCATATTTGGACTGATTCAAAAGGTACGAAGGAGACAGAAATTCAAAGCGATCATTCATGTTTTAAGACAAACTGTGCGTTTTTCAATTTCTGCTAATAAACGATCCATGATTTCAAAAATTCTCTGCGTACATCCTCTTGCACGGTCAATCCAGCATCACGAGCTTGCTCTCCAGGCATTCTTCTCCGTCTCCTGACTCTGCGGTCTATACTGATATCCATTTCATTACAGAAACTCTTCGGCGGCATCTGCAGCGTTTGCCTCTCGTTCATTAGTTAAAAACACGGATAAGAGTTCATTTTTAATGCACTCTGGTCCAAAGCAAGTCCTTTCTTTGAAAATATAGCTGAGCATCATTGATTTCTTTCAGCACTGGATCCCAGAAAAATAAGTACACAATGAATATGTATGACATGATGGAGGTCAACAGAGCTTCAGCATCGCCCTTTGTGTCCAGATTTTCGGAGACCCCTTCACTCAGTTCTTCCAAGGCACTAAACAACGTGAGTCAAGTTCTTCTTAAGACTAGAAACAGCATCATACTTAGCACTCCACCGCGTATCAGAGACTCGCTTGACAGTGATTTTGGAATGTTTTGTTAAGACATCCCAACGATGAGTAGAGGAAGAAAAGTAGACGAAAATTCGTTCAATTGTTCCAAAGAAAGTTACAGCATTAGGACTCAGTCCCGCGGCATGAACTCCAGCCAAGTTCAGCGAGTGGTTATTGCAAGGAATGAAAACAGCGTGTTTGCTAACATCAAGGATTCTGCGTTGAACTCCAAGATGAATACCTGCCATCGTAGCAGCATTGTCATACCCTTGACCATAACAATTCTGGATATCCAGCCCATCCTCACGGAGCTTAGTGACAATGAGATCAGTAACTGCCTCAGCAGTCTTCCCCTCTAATTTAATAAAATCAACGAAGGATTCCTTCACCTCTACATTACCATCTTTAATCGACACACAGCGAATTACCTGAGACATCTGATCAATATGCGATATATCTGGTGTACTATCGAAAGTTATTGCAAAGTACTTTGCACTAGACACATTATCAATTATACATTTTCGAACATTACAGCCGATTAGTGTGATGAACTCATTTGAATGTTAGGTGACAAATACGTAGTGGATATCTTGGCAGTCATTCGTATTTTTGTAAGATGTTCCCTAATTACTGGGTCATATTTGCCATTAGTTTTATTAACTCCAAAAAGTTTCCAGAATTGCCAGCTAGCCCAGCTTCTTCATTTACGTTCTCTCGGTGCCCTCGGAATGCAAGATCTTGTTTTGCCAAGAACATGATGCAGTCATAAATTCGTCTCAGTATTTCTTTCCACTTAGCAGTAGCATGTTTTATTGCAACTGATGTGCATTATCTATTGTAGCATTCAACTGAAGGCGCATAGACAACTCTTTCCATTGTTCAAAGCATTGGGTATGATATGGACTGTTTTCATATTCAGGTACTCTTGGATTCAGTTTCCTCCAGGCAAAAAATCCTTCTTCTTTTCCAAATGCACTGGAGATGTTGTTGAAGAGACGACAGCAAAAGCAATGCAAGCTACATTTTGAAGGTGAGAAGATTAGCCATGACCTTTCAATTTTTTCGCCATTTTCCAAAGTTTTGAAATACCAAACTTTTGACATTGACCTATTGTTTGAATCAGCTGGAAAGGGTCCATTCATGTTTTTCAAATGTGATGGTCCACGTTTAATGAGTTCGATTCTCAAATTGTCCGTCATTGGAACGGGCCAGTTGCCAGAATCGTTAAACAGACTCTGTGGGTGATAGGTGGGTGGGTGACTTTGTGATGTAGATGATGGTTGATCCTGATTATTTGGGGGTTCACTTGAAGTTGCCGCTTGAACATCTATCTCTAAAGATATATCACATTGCGGTTGATCTCCTTGCTTCCCAGAAGGCACTGAAGGTGTGTGTGAGAATCCCATTAACTGATGAAATCGCTTAGCAGCACGCTTGCCTTCCTCCTCTTTTTTTTCGCGAAGATTCTTGTATGCAGCACCACTCAGTCTCTGTCGTTTGCTCATGTTTGCTAATTCAGTAGGGTATCTGCAAAATAAAACAACCATTAATTATTAACATCATCAAAGCTCAAAGAATGCAAAGCCTAACCTAAATAATATAGGGAAAGTCTGAAAAATAGGGCTGGCAACCTTTCCGATGTGAAAATTTAACGCAACTATTTATGGAAATAGTGGCATTGAGGTGGCATATATAGCATTTAATGATTTTTCATCAAAATCATGGATATTTTGTACACAAATAACGCGCGACAATGATGAGATATAATTTTTTGGAGGGTTGCATTTTAAAACATAAGAACCCAAAATTTTGCATACTGCGCCCGCCTGACAGTAATTTGCCGCCCTCGGGAAGTGCCGCTCGGGGCGGTCGCCCCTCTCGCCCCTCCCTTGATACGCCACTGCGTCTGAATTTGTGTATTGAAAACAATGGTGGACATATTGAGCACGTTCTGTAAATAAAAGCTTTTGTTTTGCCTTTTTTATTATTTTTCCTATGATGCCGGACTTATGGGACACCCTGTGTATATATATATATATATATATATATATATTTGTGTGTGTATATATATATATATTATACATACATACATACAGGGTGTCCCATAAGTCCGGCATCGTAGGAAAAATAATACAAAAAGGCAAAACAAAAGCTTTTATTTACAGAACCTGCTCAATATGTCCACCATTGTTTTCAATACACAAATTCAGACGTGATACCCAGTCAGCAAGCACACGGTGAATGATGTCAGGAGTAATGGTGTTACATGCCCCAATAATGCGCTGCCACAAATGTTCAACACTCCCAATTTTCTCTGCATATACCAGCGCTTTCAAGTGGCCCCAGAGATAAAAATCTAGTGGCGTGAGATCCGGGCTTCTAGCTGGCCATTCCACAAGCCCTCGATGTCCTATCCAATGACCAGGGAATTGTTGGTACAGGTATTCCCTTACTTGGGTGCTGTAATGTGCAGGAGCGCCGTCTTGCTGGAACCATGTTGGGAAATTTCCTTCTTCGTTCAAGACACTGGGAAATGCTTCTTCCTTGAGCATACGTAGGTAGGTGCCTCCAGTGACATGTTCATCGAAAAAGAGGGGGCCTATGATGCGATCCTTCTAAATGCCACACCCTACCATCACCCGAGATGCACCTTGTTCCTTTGAAGAGGTATACCAGTGAGGGTTGTTTTGAGACCAGTAGCGGGTGTTCTGTCGATTTACCTCACCATTTCCATAAAAAACAGCCTCGTCACTGAACAGAATGGTAGACGGGAAATTGGCATCCCGAGCATATTGTTCCGTAGCCCATTCACAAAATTCCATCCGCCGGTCGGGATCATCCTCGCTTAATTTCTGTAGGATCTGAAGTTTATATGGATGCCATTTGTGAGCCTGAAGAATGCGATGGATGCTACTTTTCGACACTCCTGTCTCGGCGGACAATCGCCGAAGAGACTTATTGGGACTTCTGTTAAAATGAGCCAGGATAGCAGTCGCTGTATCATCGTCAGTGGACCTCCTTGAAGGTCCACTGCGTGGTTTATCTTCTATGGATCCTGTTTCCTTAAACTTTGCAACAAGTCTGCTAACACAACTCTGTGTTATTGGCTCGCGGTCTGGATGCAGTCTGTTAAATCAGCAGCGGCCTCTCTTTGACTCCGATTTCCTATGAGTAGAATTATCTGGATTCGTTCTTCCTTGCTCACAGACATTATGACCTGTAGAAAGAGAAAAATATGAATTTCTCCTATGATGCCAGACTTATAGGACACCCTATATATATATTTTTTTTTTTTAGTTCAGGAAGAACCGATTCGCCTCTATTTAAAGGGCATATCTCAGCGGAAAAACAAAGAAAAAGTGAGAGGAAAGACAGAGGAAAAAGAAAGGGTGGAGGGGACAGTCGAAGTGGAAAAAGACCAAGGATGACAAGGACTGCAGGGTCGAGCCCCATCATCCTTGGGTGCTAGGGCCGGGAGGGCGCACGTGAAACCTCCAGGAACAAGCACGTACAAACGAGCACAAAGAGCACTCAAGAGCACGAGCTTAGAACCCCCTTGCGGGGAGATATATATATATATATATATATATATATATATAATATATATATATACAGGGTGGGCCGAAAGTCTGGATCCATAGGAAAATATTTATTTTAATACATAAATTACGACAAATGGTAAATACTTAAAATGAATATCAACTTTAACTCGTAAATGCGTATCCGTGATACTGTACAGTGGTTCGTACTCTAGTATAAACAACAAATTATAACAAATGCTCAAATTGGCGGCCTCTGACATCGAGACACTTAGGGATGGAATTTATGATTTTTAATAATTCTTCGAATTGACGTTCTCGAGATGCGTGTTTCATTTGATAATAATCTTGTTGACTTTACTGGACTATTCGTTAAAGTTTCACACCATTGCAGAGGTATTTTCATCAGTTGCAGTTTTTGGACGACCAGAAACGCCGTCGATCATGTACACTTCCTATTTTTTGAAACGTTTAAACAACTTGCAACAGTCGCATGTGTTACTGGATGCTTATCAGGATGATTTCTATTGAATTCGGTAGCAACTTCTCTGTGTGTAGCGCCCTGTCTTGCGTACATGAACACAAGTTCTACCCGGTCTTCTGTTGTTAGATTCGAAGCCATTTCTGGCTGAAATAAAAAAGTATTTGAGTATTTATACTGGAGTACGAACTACTGTACAGTATCACGGATACGCATTTACGAGTTAAAGTTGATATCATTTTAAGTATTTACCATTTGTTGTAATTTATGTATTAAAATAAATATTTTCCTATGGATCCAGACTTTCGGCCCACCCTGTCTATATATATATATATATATATATAATTATATATATATATATATACACACACACATTCAACTGCAAAGAACACGCAGTATAAATAACGTAAAGAACGACGCTTGTATAGGAGATATACAAGCGTCGTTCTTTACGTTATTTATACTGCGTGTTCTTTGCAGTTGAATGTATATAATGTTACGGCATGCGGGAGGTGCCCCCTTGGGGCATTGGTTTCTGCGAGTATGTAGAAGAATTACGGCATTTGGAAGAGTGAGGTCCATGGTGTAATGGTATCGCGTCTGACCGGCAATCGGAAGATCCCGGGTTCGATTCCCAGGTGGTTACCTCATTTTTTCATTTGTTTCGTTCTCTCCTTCTCGTCTTGCGCGGAATATCTCCTATACAAGCGTCGTCTTTACGTTAATATATATATATATATCTAAACAGTCAGAAAACTGGGAATCCTATTTAACTACACTCAATCACAAGACCAACAGCACCCAACTTTGGAAAACCTTGAAAAAATCCACACTTCACATACTAACCACCCCCCACACACGAAGCTCTCCTTTCCAACTGTAACCAAATTCCATCCCCAAAAAACACTGCAACTACTCATGCACCACTACTCAAAAATTAGCCATAAAATCACTGTTCCCAATAATAGAAAAATCCTCAAAAACATACGGAAACTCTCGGCCGACCCACAACAACCACATCCATTTACACCCCAAGGCACAGCTGCAGCCATAAAATCCCTCAAAAACTCTCATGCCGAAGGCCCAGACCACATTTCAAACATTCATCTCAAACACCTTGGTCCAATTGCTGTTGCAGCCCTCACAAACATATTCAATTACTCCTGGCTTCACAATATCATACCCTCTACCTGGAAGCTGGCACACATCCCGATACTGAAACCCAATAAACCCCCCAACCTACTTGCTTCATACCGGCCAATCTCCCTTCTCTCAACCATCTCCAAAGTCCTCGAAAAACTGATATTAAGACTCATACAACCACACATTACATTTTCACAAACCCAACACGGCTTCAGGTCCGCCCACTCCACCACAACGCTTCTTACAAACCTAACCCAACACATCTTAGATGGCTTCAACCAACTATCCCCCCCTGCCCGCACAGTCCTTGTTGCCATCGACATCAACAAAGCTTTCGACACTGTCCCACGCCACATTCTTGCACAAAAGATTATTGATCTCGACATCCCCACCAATGACAAGAAATGGCTTACTAATCTCATTGCAGGCCGACTTGGCAAAGTCATACACAAACAACACTCATCCAAAACCTACAGACTATACAATGGCGTCCCACAGGGCTCCATACTCTCTCCAATCCTCTTCAACCTTTTCATGCACGACCTCCCACAACCTCTCTCCCCCCATGTCCACGTCTCCTCCTATGCAGATGACCTGACCATAACAGCACAACACCATAACCGTAACACTGCCACACGCCTGATCCAGCAGTACATTACCAATCTGGAACTCTGGCTGACTAACAATAGGATGTCAGCATCCCCTCAAAAATCCTCCATCACCCTCCTAACCTCAGACCGCCACGAATCTCAAGCCACCCGAGAGTCACCCTCATGGGACATCCCCTACCTCTAAACAAAACCCCCAACAATCCTTGGCCTCACCCTAGACACACACGTGTCCTTTTCCCCTCACATATCAAATATTTGCTCCAAAGCAACAAAAAACTCAACGCTCTCAGAACACTCACCTCCACAACATTCGGTCAACAGAAGGAATCCCTCAGTATCCTATACAAACAGTTTGTACGTACTACCCTAACTTACGCTGCCCGCCTGGTCCCCGTCCATCTCCCACACAAACCAGAAAAAGATACAGACCACACAAAACAGAGGTCTCAGAAGCATTACTGGCTGCCTCCGAACCACACCCATCCCCATCTACATGCAGATACGAAAATACTCCCCATCGAACACCACATGAACATGACAGGGACTCAATTCTTCTCCAGAGCACTGGCCCCAGACCACCCTGTCACCATCTCACATTACACAATCCCCCACCCCGCAACAAAAAACCCCATTAAACATCTCCACACAGAATTCACCCGGAAATACCTACTCGACCAACCACACAACACTGTTCTTCACGATACTCCCCCTGTAGTCCATCAGAGCGAACAAACCCTCCCAAGGAAAACAAGAGTTACTCTGGCCAGGCTCCGTTCAGGCCACCACCCCTCCCTCCAACAATACAGACACAGACTCCACCTAGCTGACACCTCCACCTGTCAAAAATGCTACCTCCACCCTGAGGACACAGAACACCTACTCTTACACTGCCACTCTCTCTCTCTCTCAACAAAGACACAACTCCAACATTACCTCTCTACGAGACCTATGGACCCGTCCCACGGTGGTCGCGGGATACCTGAGCGCCGCCGGGTTCGCATAAGAGAACCCGGGGGCTACGAAGGGGGTTCTAAGCTCGTGCTCTTTGTGCTCGTTTGTACGTGTTTGTTCCTGGAGGTTTCACGTGCGCCCTCCCGGCCCTAGCACCCAAGGATGATGGGGCTCGACCCTGCAGTCCTTGTCATCCTTGGTCTTTTTCCATTTCGACTGTCCCTTCTACCCTTTCTTTTTCCTCTGTCTTTCCTCTCACTTTTTCTTTGTTTTTCCTGCCGAGATATGCCCTTTTAAATAGAGGCGAATCGGTTCTTCCCGAACTTTAAAAAAAAAAATATATATAATTATATATACTGTGTATATACACTATATGATCAAAAGTATTCGGACACCGCATAGTTTTGGGAAAAATGGTTTTATTATGGCATTTAGTAACCAGTAGGTCCACCCTTTGCTTTTATTACAGCGTCAACACGTCGAGGCATACTTTCCACCAGTTTTCGGTAAGTCTGTGCAGGAATGGCTCGCCATTCCTCTTGCAGAGCTGATGCAAGAGATGCAAGTGAAGCCGGGCGTGGTGTGCGGTTTCGTATCCGTCGCTCCAGTTCGTCCCACATGTGCTCGATTGGGTTGAGATCGGGGCTCTGAGCAGGCCAGTCTAACAAATCCACCTTATTTTCACGAAACCAGTCCTGCACACGCCTTGCAGTATGGCAGGGAGCTCGATCCTGTTGAAACAAACAATGGCCATCTCCGTAGTATTGCCACAGTGTAGGGAGGGCTGAATTGTCCAGAACGTCGAGATAAACGTCAGCGTTCATGGTAGTGGGTATAACAACCAACGGGCCGAGCCCTAGCCAGGAAAAACAACCCCATATCATGATGGACCCTCCACCGAACTTCACCGTTGGACGTACACAGTCAGGAAGAAGCCGTTCTCCGGGCTGTCGCCACACCCAAACACGCCCATCAGACTGGAAGAGTGAATACCTCGACTCGTCGCTCCAAAGAACAGTTTTCCAGTCCTCCACGGTCCAGGAACGACGGGAGACACACCAGGCCAAACGACGCGTGGCATTAACTTTTGTAATCAGTGGCTTGTGTACAGCTCCTCTACCATAATAACCGAGTCTGTGCATCTCTCAGCGGATAGTTACAGTACTAACGGAGGTACCGGATGCTCTTCCTACCTCCTCAGCGATGGAAGCGGCAGAGGACGTGCGGGACTTCTTGACATGTCGTACCAGACTTCTTCTATCACGTTCCGTCAGTTTGCGTGGTCGTCCGGAACGTTTTTTCGCGTTAGTTGCACCGTCGTGCTTCCATCTCATGATAACATCCGCTACAGTCGACTTTGGTATATCCTGTTTGGCTGCAATGTTTCGTATAGAAACGTTACTTAAATAACATCCGATGACGAGTCCACGTTGGAACTCGGAGAGTTCACGTCCGCGCGGCATGGCTTCACAACAGTTACTGATAACTTAACAGAACACCTCAGCATTATAGTTTCGCCACGCTTTTTCCCAGCATACCTTTCGGCGAAGGTGATATTTGCAGAAATGCGGATTTTCCGGGGTGTCCGAATACTTTTGATCATATAGTGTATATACAGTACCGTGCAAAAGTGTGAGACCACTCAATCTGATAACTGTTAGATAATCTGTCGTATGAAAATTGGTTTTGATACTAAAATACACATTAACTAGAACCTCTGGTTCATATTAATGTACTGTATAACTAAGTTATTACTTAAGTGTATAAAGTTGTATTAGCTGGATGGCCCTCTACTCTGCATAAATTGGACTTGAGGGTTGATTTATTATATTACTTACAACGCATGTGTTTAAAGATCTAACGAACTATTGATGATGGATCTACAGTAAATGCTCCTAAGCTATTGTTATATCAGTATTTACAATTAAAAGTATTGACATATTCACTTAAATTCTGAAAAACAAATTTATCCAAAACGTTTCTCATTATAATCCTAATTCATGCTTTTTTTTCTTTCACAGGCTTAAGAAATGACGAAAAGTACAATTTCTGATGAGATTAGATAAAATAATACATATGCATGGTGAGGGACTGAGTCAAAGAAAATAAGTTAATCTACAGGTGTTTCCAAAACTGGTGTAAAAACAATCTTGGCTCGTGAGAGATCAAAAGGGACCCCAGTTGATCGTCCTAGATTAGAGAGGCCTTCTAAGCTTTCTCCATCTGATCTACAATATCTAAAGATTACTTCTCTTCGAGACAGACGCAAATCCAGCACTTCACTTGCAGCAGATCTCGAAAAAACAACAGGTGTCTCAGTTGATCCCTCTACTGTACGAAGGAAGCTTAACTCAGTAGGTCTTAAAGGACGTGTTGCAGCAAAAAAGCCACTTTTAAAGAATGGAAATAAAGAGAAGAGAAGAAAACATGCTTTGGAACAGTAGAGGGATCAACTGAGATATGTCGTTTTTTCGAGATCTGCTGCAAGTGAAGTGCTGGATTTGCGTCTGTCTCAAAGGGAAGTAATCTTTAGATATTGTAAATCAGATGGAGAAAGCTTAGAAGGCCTCTCTAATCTAGGACGATCAACTGGGGGTCCCATTTGATCTCTGACGAGCCAAGATTGTTTTTACACCAGTTTTGGAAACACCTGTAGATTCACTTACTTTTCTTTAACTCAGTCCCTCACCATGCAAATGTATTATTTTATATCTAATCTCATCAGAAATTGTACTTTTCGTCATTTCTTAAGCCTGTGAAAGAAAAAAAAACAGCATGACTTAGGATTATAATGAGAAACATTATGGATAAATTTGTTTTTCAGAATTTAAGTGAATATGTCAATACTTTTAATTGTAAATACTGATATAACAATAGCTTAGGAGCATTTACTGCAGATCCATCATCAATAGTTCACTAGATCTTTAAACACATGCGTTATAAGTAATATAATAAATCAACCCTCGAGTCCAATTTATGCAGACTAGAGGGTCATCCAGCTAATACAACTTTATACACTTGAGTAATAACTTAGTTATACATTAATATGAATCAGAGGTTCTAGTTACTGTGTATTTTAGTATCAAAACCAATTTTCATACGACAGATTATCTAATAGTTATCAGATTGACAGTGGTCTCGTACTTTTGCACGGTACTGTATAATATATATAATGAAAAAGCCCCGCCACCAGGGTTCGAACCCGCCACCTCTTGAAAAGGTGACGGCGCGAGCCACTACATTCATGCGTGATATTCCATTTATGGCGCCCCAGCGTTCCACCAGATTGAATTTAATTGTTGTCATTACCTCGAATGCGGTAAGGTTCACACGTAAAATTGTCTCCTCGGTTGCTTAAATGTATGGCAGGGTGTGTTAACTTTTAACCCGTCATAGTATAGTGGCTAACGCCCTCACCTTCTATTCAAAAGGTCGCGAGTTGGAACCCTGTTGGGGGCGATTTTTTCATCATGAAAAATCGTGTGGATCCATGCATGATATTATATATATATATACACCTTTCAAGCTTTCAGATGTTCCGTGTGATGATTCCTCATTTCACGTCAGGCTTGTTGCCCCACATCTTGGGTTGGCCTGGTCAGTGTAAAGAGTTGTTTTTTTGCACTCTCCACTTCATGTAGCCAGGTACATCTAGGGTGTCTAGTCTTCTTTTGAAGATATCCACCTCTACACCACCCGTGTTCCTTAGTTCCTTGGGCAGCTGGTTGAACAGTCTTGGCCCTCTCACAACAAAACTATTTTCCTTCAGGGTTGAGGATGTTCCCTGTCTAGCGTTTAATTTGGGAACACACGTTCTTTCTTTCCTACTTCCCACTGTTGTTTGAGTGGTTACGGAGTTCAGGGTGAAATTAGGGACTAGTTCCTCCATTTTTTCCTCCAAATGTAAATAATGGTGTACCTCTCTCTTCCTCTTTCCAGCGAATATAAATTTAATATATATTCGCTGGAAAGAAGAAGAGGAGAGGTACACCATTATTTACACTTGGAAGGGGATAGGAATATAATGATTCTTTTGTTGAAAACACTGATCACACCCAAGTTGGAGTATTACAAGGTTTTAACATCCCCATATAAAAAAGAAACATTAGTTAACTAGAAGATATTCAGAGAAGCTTCACAGCCAAGATCAATGGATGCAAAGAACTAAATTAACCTTTCCCAATAATTTAGTTCTTTGCATCCATTGATCTTGGCTGTGAAGCTTCTCTGAATCTCTTCTAGTTAACTAATGTTTTCTTTTTAATATGGGGATGTTAAAACCTTGTAATACTCCAACTTGGGTGTGATCAATGTTTTCAACAGAAGAATCATTATATTCCTATACCTTTTCTTAAAGATTCTCAGTATCTGAAGAGTTATTCTTTTTGCTTTGTTTACTGCAGTGCTATATTATTTTGTTTCAGATTTCGCGTCATCGATAATTATAACTCCTAAATCATTTGCTTTAGAGCTTCTCTAATATTCCTGTCCATTTCGGGCATGGGTGGGGAACCTTTATTGTGTGGCGGGCAAAATTCAACGAAAATACCTACCGGGAAAATTGCAGAGCTTTAAAAATAGTTTGGAACATAATTAAGATGTAAATACTGTATGATTTTAATAATCAGAATGTCCGCAGGCAGTTAAAACCTGCAAGGTTCCCCACCCCTGATTTAAGATATAATATTCCGTGGATTTTAGGTCCTCCCTTCTTCCGTACCTTAATAGTTGGTTGAAATTTCTTGGTGTTAAATTTCATATTATTGCCTTCAGACCAATTGTAGATTCTGTTCATGCCTGTTTGTAAAGATTCTGTTTTCTCTGGGTTTCTTATTTTTCTATTAATCTTTGTGTCATCAGCAAATGATGTTAATGTGTAATCATTGGTAACTTCATCGTGTATTTCAGTTAGAATGATTATGAATAGTAATGGAGATGATATTGTTCCTTGTGGTACTGAGAATAAGGACCTCTGACTCTGATTCCTTGAACTGTAACGACTTGCTGGCGCTCACTAATGAAATTATATATCCATTTTCCTGCTTTTCCTATTATTTCCATATACTGTATTTTAGTTTGTGCTATGACTACATGGTCACACTTGTCAAATGCCTTGACAAAGGCTGTGTATATTATATCATATACATGTAGTTTTCATTATTTTCGAGTGCATCAATAATGTTGTTATAGTGTTCCATTAGTTGTGATAGGCGTGATCTTACTGACTGGAATCAATTTTGATTATCATTTAATTTTTTCCGAGTTTCCAAAAAGTCATGGATTTTTTCTCTAAATATTCTTTCAAATAGTTTGGTGAAATGAGATGCAAGCGATACTGGCTTATAGCTTTTAACCTCGAATCGATCTCTTCCTTTTATATACTGGAACGATGTTTGCTCTTTTCAAGATGCTCGGTATTTCTCCCGTAACTAATGGTCGTCTCCATACCAGTATAGGGGCTTAGCGATTTCATTCTTGCAAAAACGTTCTTTCTGCCCTATCTGGGCTCAACTCTCTCCACAAGACTCCTTCGACTCCTACACCTCTCACGGATATCAGTGTTTCTCACATGATCAATCTGCCTCACCCTACAGATCGTCCTCAAGCATTTCATTTCCAGTACATCCACCCCTTTCCTTTAGTTCGCATGCATTCGCCACCAATGCCTCATCTATACAACACTGTTGGCACTACTATACCTTCATACATACCCATCTTGCTCCCATAGACACTGATCTCTCCTTCCAAACACTTCTTAGGGCACCCAGTACCTTTGCCCCTTCTTCCACCCTGTGCTCCACCTCTGCTTCCATCGTCCCACTCCGTGCCACATCCACCTCCAAGTACCTGAAACATGCCACTTCTTCCATTTCCTCACCATATAAACTTACACGCATTCCCTCACGAACCTCCATTTTACAGCACCACATAACCTTACTCTTAGCTTCCTTCTTTCACACACCGTCCCTAACTCACGAACTCAGTTACCAGTCTCTGTAGCTTTTCTCTCGAGTCCGCCACCAGGAGCCGTATCATCCGCATACAACAACTGATTCACTTCCCAGAAACCTCCCCCCGCAGTATGCTTCATCCTCGCTCCCTTCCCCGTGACCCTTGCATTCACCTCTTTCATCACCCCGTCTATAAACACATTAAACAACCATGGAGACATCACACACCCCTGCCGTAGACCCACTTTCACTGGAAACCACTCACCCTCCTCTCTTCCCACACGCACACATGCTCTACTCTCTCGGTAAAAACTTTTCACCGCATTCAACAACGACCCGTGCATCCCATAAAGTTGCAGCACTTGCCACAACGCTTTTCTGTCAACCCTATCATACGCTTTTTCAAGATCCACGAACGCCACATACAAATCCCTTTCTTTTCCCGAGTACTTCTCACACAGCATCTTGGACCCAAACACCTACCTCTTTTGAAACCCGCTTGCTCCTCCCCAATCCGTTGCTCCGTGGAAGCCACCACCCTTTCAATCACCACTCTCCCATATACCTTACCTGGCACACTGAACAGACTAATTCCTCTATAATTCGAGCATACATTTTTGTACCCCCTGCCTTTATACAGGGGGACGATACATGTACTCCGCCATTCGTGAGGCAGCTCGCCTCTGCCTATACACACATTAAACAGACGCACGAATCAATCAACACTACAATCACCGCCTTTTTTCAAGAGCTTCACAGCGATCCCATTCACTCGTACCGCTTTTCCACCTTTCATCCTTCCTAGTGGGTGTGCATGATTTGTTCATTTCACGGGTTTAATTGTGACATTCATTGTATATATATCAGGGTTGGCAAAAACCCGGGTTTTTCACAAAAAAACAACCCTGCTGGGTTTTGGGTTTTTTAATGGGTTGAAATTTTTTTTAGAAAGGTTCGATAATTATGTTGTGCCTAATATATCTATTATTTTATTAATTTATTTATCTAATCTGCAATATATATTAAAAAGACATCTTTATTTCACAGAAAGTTCAGATATGAGAGATAATAATGACATATTAGAATTTTCTCCATTTTAATTTTAGATCTTTCCTTTATTTCTTAACAGCAGATTTCAGCTTTATTTAGACCTAACTCAAATTTAAATTTTTAAGATGCCAAACTCAGAGAGTTATAGAGGTGGAAGATCTAAAGCTAGCGAATGGGACGAGGTGACTATTAAGTGATCAGCCTACTAGAGTACTATGCAATTATTGCAAGGAAAGTATCACTCGAAAAATTGAGAGAGTGAAACATCATCTAGAGAAATGTAGTAAAAGAAAAGTGGAATGTTTTGAAAATGAGGCAAGAGGTATGCCGAGACTCGAATTTGGAGCATCAGTTGAAACTGATTCATTTCCTCCAACTTTGGCTTCTGGCAAAGATGATCTAAAGATTATAAGTGAAAATGTGCCTGAAATGAGTGACACCAGTGCAGGTTCATCATCATCCACATTCTGTCATTCAACAACAATAAAGCATAAAAGGCAAAGATCAATTACACCATTTGTGGTAAGAAAGACTGTGGACCAAAAGGAAGAATTAGATTTACAAGTTGCAAGGTTCTTTTTTTCAGCTAACATACTCTTCAACGTTTTAGAAAATAAAGAATTTATAAAATTAATCAAAGGTCTAAGATCATGATATGAACCACCAAACAAGAAAAGGTTGGCATCTGATCTGTTAATAAAAGTTAATGATGAAGTAATCCATGAAATGAAGAATGACCTTAATCTTGATGATTGTACCATTACCCTTATAGAAGATGGCTGGAGTTCAGTAGGTAATGATCCTATTATTGCGCACAGTATTCATAATGGAAAAAAGCCACATCTGATTTCAGCAGTAGATACTGGAAGTACAAAAAAGACAGCAGAATATTGTGCTGGGTTTTTGGTCTTGGGTTTTTGGGTACCAACTCTGGTGTATATGCACCAATTTTAATGACTTCCTTTGGTTAAAGAGTTCCGTATATATACTGTATATATTTATATATTTATTTATCTATTTATTTATTAGGAGGGGTAACAAGTTTGACCTTCGTCAGAATGAACATTGCGGGCTGAAGCAATCAAAGGTTTTTAAAAATATATATATTTATTATTACTCATATTATTTTTTAAAGATATACACGAGGTAGTTGAGTTTTGTGGCGGTGTGTGAGAGAAGACTAAGACTGAAATGAATGCGAGTGAAAGTAAGTTATTTGTTGAGAGTGAGGGAAATTCAGACTCATGTGATATTGAGCGGTGAAGCACTAGAGGTGGTAGAGTCTTAAGTATTTAGGATATGTTTTGAACAAAAGAAGTACGAGTGCGGATGAAATTAATAGCAGAGTGAATCAAAGGAAAAAGGTTGCGGGTGCGCTGAAAGCGATTGTGAAGAAGCGAAGACGGTAGAGATGCTGCGAGATGTTTACGTGAAGGTGTGTTAGTTGCGACACTTGTATGGATGTGAAACGTTGACGTGTCATGAAAGGGAGAAGTCAAGAGTAAGAACAGTTGAGATGGATAACTTGAGAAGTCTATGTGGCGTGTGCTGGGTTGATAAAGTGAGAAATTGTGTGGTTCTGGACAGATGTGGTGTGCGGAAGTCAGTAGAAGTGAAAACTGAGGAAAATGTTGGGTGGTTTGGACATGTTGAAAGAATGGAAGATGACAGGGTTGTGAAAAGAGTGTATAAAAGTGCTTGCAAAGGTAGGAGAAGGAGAGGGAGGCCGAGAAGAAGAAGATGGATGGACATGGTGAATGATTGCGTGACTTCTACAGAAGCTAAGGCTAACAAAGACCCTAAGATCCACTCTAAGGCTAGCCCGAGAGAAAGGAAAGAGGAAGGGGTCAAAAGAGGAGAATAAGGGGTTAAGTAAGTAGCAAAACCTATCATTCTTGGGTTCAAATTCATTCAGAAAAAGAGAGAGAAAGACTCGCCATCATCATCAGTCGGCCACTGCCGACAAGTCAGAAAAATAGTCGGAGAGAATAGGAAAAGGGTGAAAGATGAAAAGAAGTAAAATAAGAACGCTTGCAAACCATGCACACACAGTCTTAACTCAGTCCAGGGTTGTGGAGTCGGTCCAAAATTTTCCGACTCCACACATTGTAAAAAATCTAAAAATCCGACTCCGACTCCTCACATTTTAAATATACGACTCCGACTCCTCTAGTGTTTCACTCTATAATTATCACAATAATAAGACATTTCATCACCACCACACTAAGTGTGAAATTTTATATTTTATATTTAAATAAATATTAATTGTATATTCTGAAAATGTAAAAAAAAAATATTAAAAAACTTAATCTAGGGGCTATCAATGAATAAGGTTTATTGACCAAAAAAACTAAATAACCTAAATGTTAGTATTTAGGATTTAGAAATTAAGGGTGACACAGGACACAGAAATTGGAGTCGGAGTCGGAAGTTTTTTACCGACTCGACTCCGACGACTCCGCCCTGAAACGTGCGACTCCACGACTCCGACTCCGACTCCACAACCCTGACTCAGTCATACCATGCAAACTACAGACAGGCAAGTAAAGAGAGTTACAGACATGCAAGTAAGGAGAGGATAAGAAAGAAAAAAAAAGTAGGTAAAGTAAAACAAAAAGTGGGTTAGTTTACGCTACGAGCTACATCTACGATCGTGTTACTTTTTTTTTTTTTTTTTTGCTGGCATCACACACTGGCATGTCACAAGCTGGCATTATCGTCAACAGACTCATCCTCGATCATCACCCCCAGCGCTCCTGTTGCTAATTGTTTTATTATATTAAACAACGTTAATAATTTTAACGAGGGAGAGGGAAAAGGGGGAGGCTGAGAGGGAGAAGGGTGGTTGTTTTATTATATTAAACAACGTTAATATTTTTAAAATGCCTATCTAAACGGTTCTTAAACATATTAACGCTGGTAGAGTTCACGACGGGCGCGGGAAGATTATTCCATTTATCAATTACTTTAAACGTAAAGAAGTTTTTAGCGATATTAGTAAGGAAACGTCTGCCACGCAACTTAAATCCGTTATTACGAGTATTGCTATTATCGAAAGTGAACAGTTTGTCAAAATTTACGTTATCGATGTTGTTAACGATTTTGAAAACTTCAATAAGCTCCCCCCTTAATCTCCCAGTTTCGAGTGAATGCAAGTCTAACTATTTAATCCTATCTTCATAAGGCTTGTTGCGCAATGACGGAATTAGTTTCGTGGCACGACGCTGAACCCTTTCTAACCTATCAATATCCTCACGCAAATACGGGCACCAAAACTGAACGGCATATTCTAAATGAGGCCTGACTAGGGACTTGTAAAGGGGCAATATAATATTCTTCGATTTAAATTCGAAATTACGTGCTATGAAGCCTAACATCCTATTAGCTTTAGCGCAAGACTCCAGACACTGGTTCCTAACTTTTAAATCCTTAGATACGCGTACGCCTAAATCAACTCCTTCGTCAACGCTCGCTAGCTCTCTATCATCCATCGTGTACGTGTAATTATTGTTACGAGAACCTATATGCAAAACTTTACATTTGTCTACGTTAAATTGCATCTGCCACTTATCCGTCCACTCCATGATCCTATTTACATCGTCTCGGAGCCTATTTCTATCGTCCTCTGGGTGATGCACGAGAAGTGGTTGCAAGTAGGTTGGAGTGGAGAAGGTTTGTTAGAGGTATGCAAGTTCGGGACACACTATTTTTGACAAAGCCTAGCAACACCACCACAATATGGCTTATGACGCGCCGCAGGTATGGAATTAAGCCATGTAGCCGGGCGGGTAGGTGCTGGTCCAGCAGGATACCGGTGTGAACGAATGTGTATGCCTTGGTTTCTACCTTTTCTTTTCTTCCTTACCTTTTATTTTTTGTGTCCGAACATGTCTACCTTCTCACCCCAACTCATCGAGAAAATTAGATTTTTGATGAAGTATGTATTTTTTAAAGTATCACGTTTTTGTTCATGAAAGTATTGTTGATGTGGAAATTGTGATCAGTTCATTTTGAAAGTCGAAAGTGGATGTATTTTGGCTATTTAAGCTATTTTATTTCACATTTTTTAACTATGTAGGAGTGCATTTTTAAAATGAAAAGGGAGCCATGCTCAAGAGGAAATTATATCAATTTACTTTTTATTTTAATTTTCCCATTTAATAAAGGGTTCTTTTATGCAGGAAGGAAGGGCCAAGGGCGAATGCCCGCAAAAACCCCCCCCCCCCCCCCCCCCCCCACCTATAGACGAAGAAGAGAGCCAAAATCAAGGTCCAGGGTTTTCAAGATGCCTGGACACTGAATTTGAAAGATTGCAGGTCATAGACAGTAGGGAAAGATGGATTGAGGAAAATTGTTCCAGAGTTGACTGGCTGAGTAGATGCAAGATTGAAAATACCGATCAACTCTTGCGTTAGAGAGTTGGACAGAAAGGGAATGAGAATGTTTCGAAAGTCTGGTGCTTTGTGCTCTCCTTAAAGGAAGAGGCATGCAGTTAGACAGTTCATCAGAACAGTGTCCGTTATAATAGCGATACTAAAGAGAGAGTGAGGCATCATTACGATGAAGAGAGAAAGATTGAAGATAGTCGGTAAGAAATGAAGAGTGGAATCATCGGCATAGGAGTGGATAGGACAGGAAGTGTGACTCAATAGATCATTGATAAATAAAAGGAAAAAAGTGGATGACAGGACAGAACCCTGAGGAGCACCACTGTTAATAGCTTTAGGAGAAAAACAGTGGCCATCTACAACTGCAGTTATAGATCGGCCAGAAAGGAAATTAGAGAGGAAGGCCCAGATAGAAGGATAGAAACAGAAAGAGGGCAGTTTGGAGATTAAAGATTTGTGCCAGATTCTATCACAAGCTTTTGATATGTCTAGCACAATAAAAAAGGCTTCACCGAAATCCCGAAAGGAGGATGACCAAGAGTCAGAGAGATATGTAAGAAGATCGCCAGCAGAGCGTCCCTTAAGGAACAGAAAGAAGATTGTGAGAAGATAGTTTGCCAAGGCAGGGTGTAGGCACCATCGGGACCGTACGTCTATAGTTGAACCCAGATAGGGCAGAAAGAACATCTTTGGAAGATACTCTAATTTCAGTCGTCATAAATTCAGATGGAGGAGGAGTTGGAGGAACAGCACCGGAATCGTCCATGGTTGAATTGGAGGCGAAAGTTAGAGCGAAGAATTTAGCTTTGTCAGGAGAAGAGATGGCAACTGAGCCGTTGGAATGGAAAAGAGGAGGAAAAGAAAAGGAAGTAAAGTTGTTGGAGAGGTTCTTAGCTAGATGTCAGAAAGAGCGAGGGGAATTAGAATTGGGTAGATTTTCATTTTTATCGGATGAAGGAATTTTTGGCGGGTCGAAGAACATATTTTGCACGATTCTGGGCAGAAATATAAGCTGAGTAGAGTCGGGA
This sequence comes from Bathynomus jamesi, assembly GCA_023014485.1. Taxonomy (NCBI): domain Eukaryota; kingdom Metazoa; phylum Arthropoda; class Malacostraca; order Isopoda; family Cirolanidae; genus Bathynomus; species Bathynomus jamesi. The sequence continues at coordinate 271,561 of JAJOZX010006123.1, forward strand.
GTTGGATGGCGACGTTACCTTCTGAAAGCCTCTTCTCTCTTACGGATAGTATTAGATCAAGTATAGTATATCAAGGTTTATTTGCATTAGTAGTCGGAATAAAATATGGAATGTACGCCTCCATGCCCGAGAGTATCGCTTCCGTGATGCGGTTAGCACACTCGGAGTGGCTCCGGCCATAGAAGCAGTAATCATTCCATGTGAAATCAGGGAAATACTACCTAAGGGCCTCCTAATCAGCGGTGCCAAAGGTGCCTCCTCTTGGGAGGATCCAAAGGCCGAATTGGAGCGGTATGACAGGGAACAGATATAAGATTGTGGTCGGAGGAGCCCAACGGAGAATAAAGTTTAACAGAGTGAGAAGGATGAGAGAGGAGCAATAATTCGAGAATGTTGGGCCTATCTCCAAGGCGATCGGAAATACGAGTAGGGTGCTGTACATCCTGCTCTAGGTCATTCAGGATAGAAAAGTTGTAAGCTAGTTCACCAGGGATGTTAGTGAAATGGGAGGAAAGCCAAAGGTAGTGGTAAACATTGAAATCTCCTAAAATGGAGATTTCAGCAAAAGGAGAGTGGGATAAAATGTATTCCACTTTGGAAGTGAGGTAGTCAAAGAATTTTGGATATTCAGTAGAATTAGGAGAAAGTAAACAGCGCAGATGTATTTAGTTTGAGATTGGCATGTAAGCCGTAGCCAGAGGGTATAGAGTTCGGAGGATTCGATTTTGGGAATGCGAGAACAAGTTAGGTCATTATCTATCTATGGAGTGAAATTGAATGTAGAGAAGGTAAGAGAGTATAGAAAATGGGTTACTGTCAGTTGTCCCAGACACCCGAGTTTCAGTGAGGAAGAGAAGGTGAGGTTTAAAGGAGAGGTGGTGGTCAGCAGATTGAAAATTTGAGGAAAGGCTATGAATGTTGCAGGAGTTTGAAGATCGTGTTTTTTTTTCGCTATTCAAGATTTATCTCGGGTGTCGGGACACTGTTTTTGTGAGCCAGTTTATACATTTAACTTCCGATCTCTAGTTTGGGTGTTGGAATTTGAATTTTATATATTTTTAATTTAAGTTTTGACTGACCTCAATTTCGGAATTTTGATTTTGATTCAAAATCCACAAAATAAATCAAAGTGAAAAACAAATTTTTAAATCAATTACTAGAAGTTCAAATTCTAGGCCTAAATTCAGTTTTTAATTCATTAGCCAAAGTCAAAAGTGTAGTTTAAATTTAAAATTAAAAATCAAATGAAATTAAAAATTCAACGTCACGATTGAAGTGAAGACTCAAAATTAAAATTAAAAATTTGCTTAAAAATTGGTTTGGCTCAGCCATCTTGACGTACTTCGTTTTTAATTATTCCTGCATTATTATAATTACAGTAAGTATTTGACAACTGAAACGTGACATTCATTGGCATCTTATTAGTACGTTTTAGGGAAACCCTATCACATTTCAAAGGAAGAATATGAAGTTTTATTCAGCACATTTAAAACTAAGTCTAAGACTTCACAAAACTGTAATTCAGTAGTAGGAATATTTTATAAAGCGCCAATATTTGAAGGTTGGTTCCCCGCGAAGTTCGTTGAGATGCTGGACGAGAGGAGCAAGGAATACAGCCGCGCCGGTGACGATGCAATTACAACCACAATCACTGATCTTGTGAGGGGCACTTTGTGTCCTGCAGTGAAAGCAATCTTACTACACGGAATGAAGCCAACCTCGATACTAGGTAAATACACAATAATTTTACTTTTCAAATCATGTAGGAACATATATTTGTCACAAAACTTCTCTTAATTAATCACCTCCAGAAATTGATAATGTGGAAAGCTAATTTTCGAATGGCAAAGTAATTATAATATGAATGATGTGTTGTCAAAGTGAAAGTATGATAGATAAGATTGCATCTGTTACACCTTTATATTGGTGTTGACATTTGAATGAATAACCTGAAAAATGGATTTGGAATCCATCATAGCTATAGAAAGGGAACATTGAATCGTGTAAATTCTTGCCATTGAGTCATTCTCATATTGGTTCGGATAAAATAAGTAAGGTGTCGGATTCACCTCTCACATTTCTGTATTCAACTCAGACATAATAACAGGATACAAATACCCCAGGTTGAAATTAATTAAGAGTGGAATTTGGTAAATTGAAATGGTTCTAAACAGTAAGTTTGTGAATAAATAGATAACTAGGACTATGTCGGAAGACGCATTGTCATTTGGATTGCGCAAGATTTCTATATTTTTTTTTCGGGAAGGAGGGGCCGAGGGCGAACGCCCGCAAAAAATACCAAAATTAAGGTTCAGAGTTTTTGAGATGCCTGGACTCTGCTTTTCAAAGATTGGAAGTCATAGACAGGGGGAAAGATGGATTGAGGAAGATTGTTCCAGAGTTGACAGGTTGAGTATATGAAAGATTATGAATACCGATTAACCTTTGCATTAGAGAGTTTGATAGAAAAGGGATGAGAATATGTCGAAAGTCTGGTACTGCAGGCTCACCTTAAAGGAAGCGCATGCAGTTAAAGAGTTCAGAAAAGTGGTGTCCGTTATAATAGCAATAGTAGAAGATTGTAGGAACCAGTCGACCAGGGAAGTACTCCTTGGGGTGTGGCGTTAAGCAGGAGACGAGACAGGGAGTGCTGGGACTCCAGTTTCTTCTGTCACTGTCCTCCTTAGTTGATCTTTTCCCATGTCTCATCTACACTGTGAGCAGTCTAGCATGCTCTCAAATACACACTTCTCTGGATGTGCTGAGCGCATTACAGAAGTGATTCTCTCGGGCATGGAGGCGTACATTCCATATTCTATTCCTGCTGCTAATGCGAAAAAAACTTGGTTTAACTTCTGACTCTCACTCAGCCTATATTTCTGCCTGGAATCTTGCAAACTCTGTTCTTCGATTCGCCAAAAATTCCTTCATCGGACAAAAATGGAAAAAACCTACCAATTCTAATTCTCGCTCTTTTTGGCATCTAGCTAAGAACCCCTCCGACAACTTTACTTCCTCTTCTTTCCCTATTCTTTTCCATTCCGACGGCTTAGTTACCGTCTCTTTTCCTGATGAAACTGAATTCTTCTCAGACTTTCACCCTCAATCAACCCAATCCTGGACGCTTCTGGTGCTATTCCTCAATCTCCCCCTCCCTTTGATTTAATTATGCCTGAAATGAGACACTCTTAGAAAGATGTTTTTTTCTGCCCTTTCTGGGCTCAACTCTAGGCAGGTGTACTGTCCTGATGGTCTCCCACCTGTTGTTCTCAAGATCTGTCCAGCATGTGCTGACTCTCTGCCACTGTAAATTCTTTCATCAGGTACTTTTCCTTCTTGCTGGAAATTCGCTTTTATTCAGCCTTTCCCAAAGAAGGGTGCCGCTCTCAACCCTCCAACTATCGTCCAATTGCTTTAATTTCTTGCCTTTCTAAAGTTTTTTAATCTGTTATTAATAGGAAAGTTCTTAAACACCTCTCTTCTCAATCCCAAAGAAGGGTGCCGCTCTCAACCCTCCAACTATCGTCCAATTGCTTTAATTTCTTGCCTTTCTAAAGTTTTTTAATCTGTTATTAATAGGAAAGTTCTTAAACACCTCTCTTCTCAATCTTCTTTCAGATCGTCAATATGGGTTCTGCAACGGACGCTCTACTGGCAATCTTACACATCTCTCTGAAGTCTCTTTTCGGGACTTCGATGAAACCTTTTCTCTTGCGCTAAACATATCAAACGTTTTTGATAGTCTGGCACAAATTTCCAAACTGTCCTCCTCTTTTTCTATCCTATCTGTGCCTTCATCACCAATTTCCTTTCTGGCCGATCTATAGGTGCGATTGTAGATTGTCACTGTTCTTCTTCTAAAGCTCTGTCCTGTCACCCACTCTTTTTATTTTGTCAGTTATTTTTAATAGAGAACTGATAAATAAAATGCCGATAATTTCACTCTTCACTTTCACAAAGTGTCCCTCTCAACAGTTATTCCATGATTCGCGGAGGACGGCTTGGGGCAGAGAAAACCTTGTTGCTTTCAGTGCTTCAAAAACTCAGTTTCTTCATCTGTCAACTCGTCACAATCTTCCACATGACGACTATCCCCTTACCTTCAACAATACACAACTCAATCCTCCTTCTTCTCTTGGTGTTTTTTTTTCTCGTGATCTTTCCTGGAAAGATCACACACACGCTCTAAAAATAGCTTCTTAGATGTTAGGTGTGCTGTACCGTCTCCGCAGTTTATTTACCCCCACTCGGTTGCTGTCTGTGTGTAGGGGTGTTGTCCACCACTGTATGGAGTACGATTTTCATATATGGTTTCGTTCTACTTAACCGGATCGAAGATCAACCACTACTGTATGTGCCGCTTTTGTGAACTCTTGCAGTTGTATGAGAAGCTAGAGGAGAAAGTCCGGCGGCTCGAGTCGTCCAGATCGGCTGTTGGAGGCGCGACGGTCGCTGCCGCGGCTGCGCCCTCCATCCCAGAGCTTATTGATAGGATAGCCGGCTTAGCCGCCTTAGAAAGGTGGTTCAGCGGCGGACTGGACAGCACTCGAGACTGCGGAGAAAGGGTAGAGTTACAACCTGGGGCTGTGCAGGTTTCACCTGGAGAAGTGCAAAATCAGTACCGGGAATCGCCAGCGACCCACGTGGAATGCGCGGAACCGCGAGGCAAGGTGAAGGGAGAGGAGGGCACAAAGAAAGGGCTGATAGAGAAGGGTGGAAAGGGGCCTACTAATGGCCCAAAGAAGCCGAAGGATGTAGCTGCTTGTCGGGGCGGGTCGGGTGCTGTAAGTGCGACTGGGTCTACGGGTGGCGACGGGCATCGAAAAGTCTCAGGCAAGAAGACTGCGAAGCCTGAGACCCCGGTTGCCGCTGTCAGGACCTCCAACCGCTTTAGTTTCCTGTGCGCGAAGGAGGAAGACAACGTTTTGATTGGGGACTCGCAGATCAGGGGCCAGGAGAAGTACTTTGCTTTCGCAAACCGGGACAGGAGGGAGGTAAGGTGCTTACCCGGGCGGGGCGGCGCACTTAAGGAAGGAGTTAAAGAAGCTGTGCGTGGCTAGTCGGAGGACTGCGATCGTTGTCCACGCTGGTGGCAACGATCTGTTCCTCAAAGGAGGTAGGGTAGGTTCGACGGAAGGGATCATCACCGAGATCATGTCTCTTGCGTATGATCTAAAGCTTAAAACAGACAGGGGAATGTTGATGGGTATTTTACCGCGGATGAATGGCAGTGACCACGCGCTCAGTAAGGTCATTGGCATCAACGAGAGGGTGCAAGACTTGTGCGTCCCACTGGGCGTGAGGTTTGTTGACCCCTTCGACGCGTTTTCGGGTAGGTGGGACCTTTATCATAGGGATGGTGTCCACCTCAATGTCAAGGGTAAAGGTGTGTTAGGCGCGCTGCTCGACCGGCACCTATACCATATGGTGAGGTCAAGCCCGGGGATTGATGACGGGGCCCCCACCGGGGAGATGATTTTGAGCCACTGGCGGACGTACCTTCAACTGAAGGGTGCGTCCATATACAGGTGGGTGACTCTCCTTCCCCGTTGGAGGGGGCTCAGCCTCCTGCGGAAGTTGCCCCCTCGTTGGTGAGGGGCTCTTCAATTCCCGACAGCCCTGGCTGTTCGGGAAACGAGTCGTGCTAGGGGGTGGTCAGAATAGAGAAGGCTCTCTCCATGCAGTGCTTTTTAATGCTAGATCGATTAGGAATAAGTTTTGCGAGCTCTGGGCGCTCTTATCAGAATACCAGGATATCGTTGCTATCAGTGAGTCCTGGATTCATACTGATCGTAGGGACAATGTTGGGGATTTTGAGATTCCCCGGTATAGAATGTTTCACAAGGACTACACCCGTGGGGAGGGGGGAGGGGTACTAATATACGTCAGACACACGTTGAGTCCGGTTGACTGCCAGTTCCGATCGGAACGGGAACTGCTTGGCATCGATCTGAAGTGGGCAGTTGTAAGGGTTGTATATATTGTCGTGAAAGCGGAACCAATTAGCTTTGGCAGTAATCCATTTTTCCGGTACCCGAACGGTCTGGTCGGGCCAATTTAGCGTGAGTTGAACAGGGAAATGGTCACTTCCATAGTCCTCTTCGAGGACTTGCCATGTGAAATCTAGGAGGACATCGATGGAGTGCAGGTGGTGGCATGCTAGAATGTAGGAGAGCCATCACTGAAGCACTCGAAGGAGAGCTCGGTCATGATAGTAATCAGGGTCGGAGCCATATAGGTGGAGTGTCTCTCCCCACAAGGGGTGGCGACTATTGAAATCGTCCAGTAATAGAAACGGCCCGAGTTGTTGTTGTACCACCTCCACCAGGTCATCGCGTGAGACTTGAGTGTGGAGAGGGAGGTATATTGAACAGATGGTGTACTGTCTATCCAAGGAAAGCCGGGTAGAAATCACCTGTAACGGGGATCGAATAAAGAGATTGTGGAAGAGAACTGCGTGGTGTATGAAAATGGATATCCAGTAGGGCAGGGCATGGGCCTGGTTCCCAGGATTAGCTCCTGGAGACAAACACACACCGGACGGGAAGTGGCAATCAAGGAATTAAGACCTTCGTAGTTCACGAATATTCCTCTGCAGTTCCAATGTACTATTGTAGTTTTCGGGGGATCCATTATTCGTTGATGGGGGATGGGTAAAGGTGTAGGTGCTAAGGGGTTGGAGTGTGAAGGGAGATCTGGGGTTCGCGAAGGTGAAGGATGGGTCAGGAGCATGGCTGGCTCTCTGCCGTTCAGCAGAGAAGGAATCGGTCGGCGAGACAGGAGGCGTGGATCACGGCAGCTAGGAGAACGTCGTGGGCTCAGAGGGTGAGAAGTTTCTTGGTGGGCTTCCGTGTTCGGGCCAGGAAGGGACACTTTATTTTTCAAAGTGACACCACCCCGCCTGTCTGGGGTCTCACGGTGGACCCTGGGTGGCGATAGGGGGTACCAGAAGGATCGGGCAGGTGGAGGGAGGACGTGCTCAGGCAGGGGGCCGTAATGTTGGGGGGGAGGGCAGGTACTGTGGGGATGGAAGGAGATGCGAGGATTCCCTTTGGGAGGGATGGGTAGCAGTGGTCGAGGGGGGGTCTGAGCGGCAGACCAGGGCGGCGTGTCGAGAGGACAGAGCCGAGGGCAGCAGAGAAGGAATCGGTCGGCGAGACAGGAGGCGTGGATCACGGCAGCTAGGAGAACGTCGTGGGCTCAGAGGGTGAGAAGTTTCTTGGTGGGCTTCCGTGTTCGGGCCAGGAAGGGACACTTTATTTTTCAAAGTGGCACCACCCCGCCTGTCTGGGGTCTCACGGTGGACCCTGGGTGGCGATAGGGGGTACCAGAAGGATCGGGCAGGTGGGAGGGAGGACGTGCTCAGGCAGGGGGCCGTAATGTTGGGGGGGGGGAGGGCAGGTACTGTGGGGATGGAAGGAGATGAACCAGTGTTCTTGTGGAGGGGTGAGAAAAATGGCACCAGGAGGCAAGGGCAGGTCCATAAGACTCATGGGCGCGGCCGAGCTCCCCTTGGCCATACCATGTTGTTGCGCCAGAGCCGCATCCACTAGATACTTGGGGAAGAGGATGTTGTCCAGATTGGATCTCGTCGTGGGGGTGGGTCATGTAATTTGGCAACTATTGTCAGAGTCTGTGGGATTTCTGCGGTGGGGTGATATGGTCCTCGTAGACGAAGTGGGCAGTGTGAGGGTCCGAGCCGTCTTCTTTGATCTAGGGGAAGAGGGAGAGACATGTTGAAAGGCCGAAGAGTCTGGACTCGCTCCGGCGTCTCCGCCTCGTCGGCTTGATCCTGGCGTTAGGTTCGGGTGTGTGCAGAAAGTGCTGGGAGGTGGATAGGGCCTGGGTGTCCTGGTCCCAGACTCCTGGGAAATCTGTGGCAGGTGAAGTGTGTGAAGAGGAGGGATGGTGGGGGGACAGGAGGTCGCCGGGTCCTGCGAGGATTCCCTTTGGGAGGGATGGGTAGCAGTGGTCGAGGGGGGGTCTGAGCGGCAGACCAGGGCGGCGTGTCGAGAGGACAGAGCCGAGGGCAGCGGCGTAAGATACCCCCGGCCTCACCTCCCGACTCCGCACCCTGTCTCGCGCCTCTCGGAGGGTAAGGAAGTCCGCTACCTGCAGGCCTCGGACCTCCTCCTCGAACTTGAAGAAAAGGCATTCTCGTGATGAAGAGCGGTGTGCGCCTTCGCAATTGGAGCATTTGGGTGTGTTGGGGCACTTGGAGCCATTTGTCCGCAACGAACACACAGTTGGTGCGGTTGCCGGCAAACTGAGCTGACGTGTCCAAATTTGTTGCATTTAAAGCAACAGATCGGGTCTGGGATATATGGGCGGACAGTAAACTCGCATGACGTACGGTCTCCCATACCCCATACAATACGGTCGGGAGGGCTAAGGTATTGAAGGTAAAAAGTAGGCGCGGGGTGGGGGAGGGGGTGCCTCCCTGTCGGGATGTGAAGCGATAGATCTTAATGATACCCTGGGGTGCGAGGTCCTCCAGAGTTCGTTCACTGTGATCGATAATAGGCGGGTGGTGTAAATAGTGCCCTTACTCTGGTTCAGGCGAGGGTGTTGGGAGACGGACACCGAACATCCAAGGACCTCAGTGAGGGAAAGTAGGGATTTCGTTTCTGAGGCTAAGCGTGATTTTATGAGGAGGGAGCCATCCCTCTGTGGTCGCACATCATAGCGGCTGGAGTTGCTGCGGGCTCGGATCGCCTGAAACGTCTGTTCAGAGTTGGTCGGAAGGGACCCAGAGGTAGGCCGGATCACTAGGAATTTGTGGATACTTGGAAGGGATAGGGAGGCTGTAGAATCGAAGTGGACTGGGATATCCAACGGTCGATAGGATGGACGTGAGTGCCTTCTTCTCCGTCCGCCGCGGGGCTCTCTCCGTGGGGAAGCGGGCCGATGGCGGGTGAGCCGTACGGGGAGAGTAAGAAGCCGGGTTTTGGAGGCAAGTCTTGGGTGGAACTTGACTTGCCCGAAGGCGGCTGAGGTGGGCAGGGACGAGAACCCTGCTCCAGAGGGTGTATGTCCAAGGGCATGTTCAAAGTACAGGCTGGGGTCGGTAACGGAAGAGGAGAGTGCAAGTGTTCCGCTGCTGGAGGAGGGGCGACCTCCTCAAGACGTGGTCTTCCAGTGGTAGAGGACTTGGGGGGGGGGCCTGGTTGCCCACCCCCCGAGTTCTAGGACAAGAGGTAATAGTTTCCATACGTTATTAATATTGTAGAACACGGGCCCAGGGGACGCGAGAAACTGCCTACCAGTGAGAAAGGGAGGCCGAGCGCAAACCGCAGGGGGCGGGGTACCTCGTCCCCAGGGCACACACCGTCGGTTTAAAAACGGGGCCCCGTGATGCGAAAGTTTGCCCCACCTGCCCAGACACCCAACCATCCAACACAGTGACGTCCTCAGGGCGTCACCGGAGGAGGACAGCACTGGAGACCCGTACTGGGAGCCAAAGACTTTAGTGGCTCTTAGACCGGTCTCCCCAGTAGCCGTCCGGCATGGGTGACCCTCCCCCCGCCGACGTAGCCCACTTCGTCAACACAGGAGCCCGCCCACCACGACAAGGTGGCCACAGGCGGGGGGATGTGGCTGTGCTATACATGTACATGAAGGTCATATGACAGACACGATAATAAGTAAATTAAACAGCTTTGTGGAACTCCTAGCAGTGAAAATAGAAAAACTAAATGTGATACTAATAGTCATCTATAGACCTCCAAACACCCCAACCGAAAAATTCTCGGAGGCCATTGATGACATCAGGAAGTTAATAAAGGCCATAAACCCTCCATCCCCCAATATAATGATTTGCGGAGACTTTAACTTCCCATTTAATAAATGCAAAAAGGTGGATAGGAATATATATATATATATATATATATATATATATATATATATATATATATATATATATATATATATATATATATACACACCAGGACAAGGGGGGCACAAGAAGACCAGGAGTAAGCAAAAATGGTGATGACTCTCACAAATGAGTTTGTTGACACAAGAGATAACAAAATACCAGAAAAAATAACTGTCGAGCTGGTATTCGCGAATAACACGAACTTACTTACTTCGTAGCCGCCGGGTTCTCTTATGCGAACCCGGCGGCGCTCAGGTATCCCGCGACCACCGTGGGACGGGTCCATAGGTCTCGTAGAGAGGTGATGTTGGAGTTGTGTCTTTGTTGAGAGAGAGTGTGGCAGTGTAAGAGTAGGTGTTCTGTGTCCTCAGGGTGGAGGTAGCATTTTGACAGGTGGAGGTGTCAGCTAGGTGGAGTCTGTGTCTGTATTGTTGGAGGGAGGGGTGGTGGCCTGAACGGAGCCTGGCCAGAGTAACTCTTGTTTTCCTTGGGAGGGTTTGTTCGCTCTGATGGACTACAGGGGGAGTATCGTGAAGGACAGTGTTGTGTGGTTGGTCGAGTAGGTATTTCCGGGTGAATTCTGTGTGGAGATGTTTAATGGGGTTGATGTTTAGGGGAGGGGGGGGGATATTGTTCAGTAGCTGTGAATAGTGAGCAGCTGGAGTACGTTTTTTGTTGCGGGTGGGGGATTGTGTAATGTGAGATGGTGACAGGGGTGGTCTGGGGCCAGTGCTCTGGAGAAGAATTGAGTCCCTGTCATGTTCATGTGGTGTTCGATGGGGAGTATTTTCGTATCTGCATGTAGATGTGGGATGGGTGTGGTTCGGAGGCAACCAGTAATGCTTCTGAGACCTCTGTTTTGTGTGGTCTGTATCTTTTTCTGGTTTG
>JAJOZX010006124.1:0-280174 GCA_023014485.1 Bathynomus jamesi
TTTCTAATAACGACTTATACACTATGACGTCACAAAATAACTTTGTTCTCTTTACTTTCCCATACTTTGTACACTGAATCACGTTCTTAGTATTTGGGACATCTTCCGTATGCAATGTATGGTAAATTCTTTAATAAATAAGGTTGTGGTGTTGTGTAGTATAAACATGTATTATTCAACCATACTCATTTCTTACATTCATGTTCTTTCTCGACCGCTATCCTTTATTAATATTTTATTACTTATTCATTCATCTACCTATTGTCTACTTATGCCCTATCAACTTATCAGTCTATGTTTACTCGTGTCAATTTGTGACGCGCGAAACATTATACACACACACAGTATTCATATCAATTACTCATAGCAATAGTAAACAAAAACCAGATTATTTAAAGGCTAATTAATATGGAAATGATAAGGTGATACCAAATTATGTACAGTATTTGAAGAAAACTATTCTCAAATTGTAAGATATCCGGGAGATTAGGACGGTGTTTAAAAATTTTAATATTTCACTCTTGATCACCTCCAGGGGCGTCCACAGGATCAATTAAGTGGGCACTTCCAAATACAGGGGGGGGGGGACAATTATTTGCGAACACCAAGCTCTAGGGGGTTCCGGGGGCATGCTCCCCCCCGGAAATTTTTTAAATTTGCGTTGTTGCCTTCTGGAGGCAGTTAGGAGGGCAAATTATAGGGCTTCAAATACTGAAAAATAAGGATTTTTTTAGACATCCTTTGTATGTCCGTGATATTAGGGTGAAACCAGATACACTATAACTTGGTAGATATACGAGTTTATTATTCTTACATAATATACATATAAATAATTGTCATGGGACTGAGAAGGTTATTGAAGAGAGTATTGAGCTCTTTAAGTAATGTACAAGATATTCTTCCTAACGATCTCTTTAGTCGCGTTCTCCACAACAAATTTTACATCTTTTAATTTTAATCACAGGACTTTTTCTTCATATCAACAATATGGGAAATTATACAATATTAATAATATATATATATATATATATATATAAACCAATTACTATCTTCAAATATTATGACTGGATTTTGGGTTTATGATCAAATCTATCTGTAAGCAGTTGACGAAAAAAGGAGGGTGCACCATTGAAAAACAAAGGGGCTTGGCCCCCTGGTGCCCCCTCATTTGGACGCCCCTGATCACCTCAATACTAAACAGGAGAAATGCTTGAACCATATCGAAAAACATGAATTCAAGTGGGTACAAGGACCCAGATGGTATTTGCTGGATGGATCAAACAATTAAAGCCTTCTGCAGGCAATAAAATAAAACGTTGGTTAGGTTAGAGAGAAATATACCATTATTGGATCAACAGATGAAAACCAATACGAAATACCCAAATGCCCAAGATTCGTGGTTTTTATATAAAGGCTCTTGCTAAAGATAACACACCTAACTTTAATAAATTTATGAAACATCCAATATCTGACGCGGTTACCAGAGCCACAAAAACAGAACACGAGCACTGTGTGAAGTGCTCGTCCGGAGTAGTGGGAAAACTCAAAATACAAATAGGTCTCTACACTCTCGTTAACAGAGATTCTGCTCTAAAGGTAACTCGCGGTTACGATAGTGTACAAAGTGGTTAAAGTTTCTCTCCCTCATGTAAAAAGGTAATCCAGAAAAACTTTTATCGGCCAAGCAAATACCATGAAGTTCATGGTACATTTGATACCCTACATTTTAATGTTAATACCCCTTCATGAATAACAAAAACAAATATACTGTATGTACATGAAATTAATACATCGCTGCTTGAGGAATATGAACCCCCTACTTCACTGTGATACCCAATTATTATTTTCACTTCAAATTTCTGCAAGGACTTAATAATAATAATTCATTATTATCAAGTTGAACACAAACCAATGGAATACCTCACCTCTTACCTGTGCGAGTAGCAAGTACGATATACTCATATTCAAAGCTGGGCACAAACCGTTAATCCGTTAATCGTTAATTAACGAAGTTAACTTTTTCGTTAACGATTTAACTTTTAAGTTAACTTTGAAAATCATTATCGGACTAATTAACTTCCGTTACATTTAACTTCCGTTAACTCAAGTCCGTTAACCCAAAAAATTCATAAATAAACGTTTAAAAGTTTCTATTATTTTCAGTGCTGAGCAGGTGCGCAATTAATCCGCCACTGTTAATAGTGATGAACGAATTTCCATTTCCGCAGTGCAAAATCAGGCGATATATTTGTTTCCGTCGCCACAATTTGTGTCTTACCAAATATGGTAGTTATTTAGGCATTGGTTTGAGCAAAACATGGTCGACTGTAAAATCAGGCGGAAAGATTTGCCATTTGAGTTGAATGTTTCAACTTCTTTCAAGAAATATCACGAGCATTTTAAGGCACTTTCAATAATATATATGTAACAATTACAACAAATAACTACATTCGTTTCATTTGCAGTCTGTCTCTTGCGCAACATGTTTGTGCTAGTGAATATTTAAAAATAATCGTTGTCAAGTAAGTCATGTATATTTATAATATGTCTGTGAGTACCTTATTAGTAGTCTCCTTGATACATTTCAAGAACCATAAAACTAATGAGGTAAGATTTCAATTCTCATGTCACTTTGATGACATAAATTAAGTCAATTGATGTCTTACAATGGGAGCGTTTTCACCTCATCTGGTTGGACAAGTATGACAACACCAAGGTCGCCAGGGTGAGGAAAAGCATGGAGGGTACAGTCGAGGAGGCCATGAAGCAGCAGTCCAACGAAGTGGGCAGCAACAGTGGAGGCAGCAACAACGAGGAGGAGGAGGAGGAGGATGACTTCTTCAGTGCTGTCATCCAGACAAAAGAGAGCAGCAGAAGCCACAGGTCACTCAAGGGCAAGGCCCAGAACTTGGTCAGACCTGGCTGGAGACCAACTCCAAGGACTTGCTGACAGATGCTGCCTTCTTGGGTGAGCAAGTGTTGGTGGACTTGTTCATCAAGTTCAACACAGCCATCCCCTCCAGTGCTGCAGTGGAGCGTTTGTTCTCTATGGGCAAGGACATCCTGAGGGCCAAGAGATCATCCCTGTCTGATGAAAACTTTGATATGCTAATTTTCATGAAGGGCAACATGCATCTCATGGACAAAATGGAGAACGAGAAGAAGAGGACAAATTAAATTATATATATATTGTGTTTTTCATTTTTTTTATAATAAAAGTTAACGTTAACGGTTTATCGGTAACTTCCGTTACATGTTTAACGAATTAACGGATTAACGGTTAACGAAGTTAACTTTTTGGTTAACGGATTAGCGGTTAACGAAGTTAACTTTTTGGTTAACGGTGCCCACCACTGTTCATATTTAGAGGAGTTATCCCTCATTTTCTTCCCCATTTTAGGGAAAGTACTTTGAAATAACTCAAGTTGTTGTTATTATTATTATTATTAAGACAGAAGACTAATTGGAAAATGTTATATATATATATATATATATATGTATAGAAACGACGTAAGTATAGAGGAATGTTCTGCACACGAGGAAGAGAAATAACGAAATGAAAAATGAGGTCCCCGCCCGGGAATCGAACCCAGGATCTTCCGATTGCCGGTCCGATATGCTAACCACTACACCACAGGGCACAATAGTCAGAAGTCGTAATTCTCCTACATAGGGCAGAAACCAATGCCTTGAGAGGGCCACCCTCGCAAATCGTGATATGTACATTTAACTGCAATGACCACGCAGTATATTAATGTATAGAAACGACGTAAGTATAGAGAATGTTCTGCACACGAGGAAGAAATAAAGAACAAATGAAAAATGAGGTCCCCGCCCGGGAATCGAACCCAGGATCTTCCGATTGCCGGTCCGATATGCTAACCACTACACCACAGGCACAATAGTCAGAAGTCGTAATTCTCCTACATAGGGCGTGGTCATTGCAGTTAAATGTACATATTCACGATTTGCGAGGGTGCCCTCTCAAGGCATTGGTTTCTGCCCTATGTAGGAGAATTACGACTTCTGACTATTGTGCCCTGTGGTGTAGTGGTTAGCATATCGGACCGGCAATCGGAAGATCCTGGGTTCGATTCCCGGGCGGACCTCATTTTTCATTTGTTCGTTATTTCTCTTCCTCGTGTGCAGAACATTCCTCTATACTTACGTCGTTTCTATACATTAATATACTGCGTGGTCATTGCATATATATATATATATATATATATATATATATATATATATATTACTTCAGGATGAACAGGAAAGCCCAAGTATTTATCATTTTTGTTTAACAATCAAACGTTTCGGAATGATTTTCCATCATCAGGGATATAAAATTATAAAACAAAAATGGTAAAAGCCAATACAAAAATATTGGAATAAAAAGCCATTATGCAGTTAAATTAATACTAAAAAATAGAATTATTAAAATTAAATAAAACAAAGTTGAAAAAGGTTCAAAAAATTAAAAATTCAATGTTATCTGCGATGATTAAGTGAAATGCAGAAATGTAAACAACTAATCATTTTAGGGTGGGTCTCGCTTTTGGAATGTGCAAAGATTTTAAAATGCGGAGGTCGGTTAGTTAGTTTCTGGTAGCGTTTATGCTTTGAAAAGAGGAGTCAATGGGGGTGATATGTAGTAAGTAAATGATCTCTTCTCTTGTAGGGGATTTTGAGGGCTTATTTAATGGGCATGAAGTACAACTAGAAACTCCTCAATGCTCATCTATCTTGAGTTTGTATGGGTGACAAGTGCTGGCAATGTAGTTCGCCTGAGAGCGAACGCACTTAACCCTTTAAGCCCTGAATTTTTTGTAGGGTTAAGTTATGAATGCTTGTATTTGAAACATTAGCAATTTGTACCTTCAGTCCTTAAAGGGTTAAAAGAATAAACAGCACACGAGATAAACGCATCAGAGGCTTCTCTTTGTGAAGAAAATAACATTTAATACTATGGGCGTTCGTAAATATAAAGCGAAAATCGATCTCGGCTCTTTGTACCCCGAGATATCTATATCTCTATATATCTCTCTCTCTCTCTGTCTGTCTTCACTCATATTTCGTTGTGAATACATGTATTTATCGATTGTTCAATATCATTTATTTTGATACTTTGTTTTTCAAGGAAATTAACTCGCCAGCAAAGTGGTATATTTACAAAAGTGTTCCGTGTCTTCATATCGAACTTAACATATCTAATTTACCTCGCTTTAGTGAGTTAGTGTATTTGAGACTAAACAGGCCATAAAATGTTTACATTGTAACAAATCATGTGGTATTAATGGTATTTCTGCTGAGCATCTGAAAATTTAGTAGTGACAGATTAGTGCCTCTGTTAGCTTTGTGCTTTACAGGTTTACTCATACATGGTGTTTTGCCGGATACAATGTTATCCGTTGTTTTGGTGCCAGTACTAAAAGATAAAAAGGGTAAAATCAACAGTAAAGATAACTATCGGCCAACAGCCTTGGCCAGTATTATGTCTAAGGTGTTTGAATATATACTCATTAATAGACTTGAATGTTACCTGTATACTAGTGATAACCAATTTGGTTTCAAAAAGAAACACAGTACTGATATGCGTGTGTATGCATTCAAGGAAATGGTCTGTAAATAGCAAACTCTAGATGCTAATGTATTTTTGTGTTTCCTGGATGCCTCTAAAGCATTTGATCGTGTTAATCATGACAAATTATTCATGAAACTTGTAAATCGTAATGTACCTGGTTACTTGGTCCGTATATTAATATTCTGGTATAATCACCAGACAATGATTGTAAGATGAGGTGGGGTTAATTCAGAGCCATTCTCTGTGACCAATGGTGTCAGGCAGGGAGGGATACTATCCCCTACTTATTCAATGTTTATATGGATAATCTATCTGTTGTGCTGAACACCTGTAAAATAGGCTAGGGATGTATTGCATTGAAGACGACGAAAGGCCGACTTCTTAGCCTGAACAGCCAGAGTGCATGATGGGGTCCACCATGGAACGGAAGGGGCAAAGGCGCGGGGAAATGTAGATTTGGGAATAGAGGACAGAGCAGCACAGGTGATATGATCTGTGAGGTAGGTGGAGGCAGCATCGACAGTCGGGAAGTTACTGAGAGCGGCAGAGGTTCGACTTTCGGCGTAGAAAAGAGGCCAGTCAGCTTTAGCGAGGGACCATCGGGAAGGAAGAGCGGAGGACTGGGAGTCCGGGACGTATGGAGGAGGGGGAAATGATCGCTACCGTAAAGGTCTGGAGCGACAGCCCAGGAGAAGTCAAGGAAAACGGAAGGAGAAGTAAGCGAAAGATCTATGGAGGGAAATGTACGGGTCTGGAGGTGAAAAGCTATGGGCTGGCCGGTGTTGAGAAGACAGACAGAAGTAGTTGAAAGAAGGGAGACCACAACGCCGCCCCGCTGATTGGTGACTGTATCACCGCACAGAGGATGGCGCACGTTGAAGTCTCCCAGAAGGAGGAAAGGGGGAGGAAGCTGCAGAATAAGAGCGGAAAGATCGTCAACAGAAAGTTCCTATGACAGGGGGAGATATAAAGAGCAGACCGAATATAAATGGTCTAGGAAAACCTGAGCCGCCAGTGCCTGGAGAGGAGTGTTGAGGGGAAGGGAAGATGGCACATCAGAACGGATGAAAACTGCTGTGCCCCCATGGGGGGTTGCATCAGACGGAGGGGGGGGGAGATATGATGAAAACCTTCGGAGAGGACGCAAGGGGCGAACCCCAAGTTGGGTCTCCTGAAGGCAGATGCACACCCGGTCAAAATCCTGAATAAGGAGGAGGAAGTCCTCCCAATTAGGGAGAAGGCCTCGGCAATTCCACTGAAGGATAGCCATCAAGAGCGGAATACAGGGGGAGCAAGAGATGTTATCGGGCGAGATTTAGAGACATGACCAGAAGGACAAGCTGACGAAGCTGGGGGCGGGTTGAAGAAGGGGTGATTGAGAACGGATGAAAGGGGATGGAGGGGGTTTAGATTTCGATGGGGTGGGGGAATGCGAGAATGAGGGTAGGAAGCAGGACGGGGTGAATCTAGTTTCTGAGATGGGGGTGGAGGAGAATATGCCGGGGGCATCGGGAGGTCATGGAGAGAGCGGGATGGGGGTGTTCAAAGCGGGCCGGGGTGGGTCCGGATTCCGGGGTGAAGATGAAGGTGCTAAGGGCATCGGGAGGTTAACGAGGGAGCGGGGCGGTGGATGTCGGCTTGAATTCGAATTTCAGAAGCCGCATAACCACCATCAGGAATAAAGGAGGGAAGGGGACAGTCGCAAAGGGAAACAAGGGAATTTAGAGGAGACGGCAAAACGAAAGGGCTATTTGAAAGCGAATGGGATACGAGGGTAGGAGGAAGAGAACTGGTGGAAGATGGAGCGAGGGGACGAGGAGACGGGGGGCCTGAGCAAGGAAGCTTGGCAGAGGGACCCATACGCCGGGGACTGGCGATGGCTCATTTAATGGAAGAGCGAAGAGGGTAGGAGAGTCCAGAAGAGGGGGCGGTTTTCACTATATATGCTGAAATGTCAGCAATGGTTTCAGGAGGGAGACTAAGCGGGTTAGTTGTTACTGAGGTGGAGTAGGTGGGAACAGTGGAATTGGAAGTTCTAGGGGAACGGGCTGGAGGAACAGTGAACACAGGGGGTGGAGACGACGAGAAGGAAGAGGATGAGATAGGGGGACGGGTGGACGAGGCCTGATCAGGCCTAGAATGATAGGGTGTGGAGGAGGACGGTACGGAGATGGACGAAGTCCGGGGCGAACGGGAGGTAGTCGGGCGGGAGGAGCGCAGCGTTTGAGCGAAAGTAAGGCCTGGGCGAGCGAATCGGGACCTAACGCGGGCCCTCGCTTCCTGAAAGCTGACCTTGTCTGACTTCCGGACCGACAGGACCTCATGCTCGAAGAGGTAGGTCGGACAGGAAGAGGAAGCGGCGTGGTCTTCTCCACAGTTGGCGCAGCGAGGAGGATTCGAACAGGAGGAACCATGTGTTGGGGACGCGCAGTTGACACAAACGCCAGGGAAACTTCGGCATGTCTTACTGACGTGTCTGAACCTCTGGCAAGTAAAACATCGGCGTGGTCTGGGGATGTAATTGAAGATTACCGGCCCTAATTTTCTCGGGTAATTGGGAACGAGCAAAGGTCAGGGTCAATAAAGGAGATGAAATCCTTGCCCCCTGAACTATACCGGGTGGGCGGTAAACACGGGTACCTTTCTGAGAGGAGAGGCGGGTGAGAAGATCCGATTGTGAGTATTCCAAAAGGCGGGGAGCATGTACTACACCCGTACAAGTGTTAAAGGAAGAGTCGGGGAGACAATCCAGGGGAGCAGAAGCCAGGGTTGAATGAGACGAAACCTTCTGGTGTTGGGCTCTGGAGGAGACCTCCACCACAGGAGAACCATCATTCTGGGGCCACATCTGTCGGGGATCGCCACAGCGGGAAGTGAAGTCGTCGTAGACCTCAAAAACATCCCGCTGTGAGAGGGGGGGGGGTTGGAGGCGGAAGAACTGAGGACCAGAAATCGAGGGTAATCAGGGTCAGAGTCGTCAGCTCCCACAAGGGGGTCAAAAGACTCGCGGAAATAAGACACACGAGAAGTCTTTGAACGAGGAGGACGCGAGTGTTCCGCTGTCCGAGGGGAGGGTCAACCCCATCAGGATGCGGTCTTCCAGTGGTAGAGGACTCGAGAGCCTGGTTGCCCACCACCCGACTGTTAAGAATAGTAGTAGTCCGAGAATGAGAAGCAGAGATCGTAAGCCAAGGAGTAGAGGAAGCCATAGCAAACAAAAGAAAAGCTTCAACCCCTGCGTGCATCCAGCCACCACCGACTCCAACAAGGGAAAGGCGAATCGTGGGCACACTCGGTCCCACCGCCAATAGACGTCACGCAGGGGAGATACACCCATACCCAGTCCCCATGCCTAAAAGGCGGCCACTCTCATCCAACGCGCGGTGAAAGATGGCAAGGACAGGGCTTGGGTTTGGTTTAAGAGCGACAAGGGTGAAGGACAACCACCTCCCTCACCCAAGGTCCAAGGAAAGAGTCAAGTCAAGGTCAAAAACAAAGCCAAATGCGAAAAAAATAGCCAGAAGGATTGGGGGAAAGGAGGAGAAAGAAATGAATAGAAGTAGGAAATCAGCCGGGTCCCCAGACGGGTCCAATGGTCCACGAAGGCAGAGAGAGCCCTTACATCGAAGGAAGATGCATTCCCACATTGGCCACAGAGGGACGCGCCCTATAGCTCCGGAGAAAGCAAATGTCAATAAAATAGTGTATCTATCATATTTCTAGTATATAGGGCTCCTCACTACCTCGTTGATAAGGATATAAACTTGCATAATCAACTAAGTAGATCAGTGAATAATATGATAAATGTAATTTTTGGCTATTTCAACTGCGGTAATATAAACTTAGAAGGCAAAACAGATAATGCTGAGTGCTCAAGACCATTGGAATTTGCAGATGATAATTTGTTAAATCAATGGGTAGAGGTAGACGGACCTACTAAGGGTAATAATAAACCAGATCTCGTATTCACCAGCGAAGATGACCTAGTCCCTAACCTGACTATTGGTGAAACTTTGAGTAATAGTGACCACGGTTTGATTAGGTTTGACCTCACGGTTCCAATTAGTACTAGAGAAAAGACGCAAAAGGTTTGATTGGTCTAGAACAAATTTTGAAAGTTTTTGTAGTAGTTTAGACAATCTTGAAGTTCTAAGATTATAAGATCCTTATACCGAGAGCTCGTATAAGGATTAATTTAGAATATTACAGGAGACTTTTATACCTACTAAAATAGTTTCCTCCTTGTCAACGAAGGTGCCGAAATGGCTTAACAATGAAATTAGCAATGCTATTACGGAAAGAAATAGAGCCTACAAACTACTTAAGTTACATTTCAACCAGACTAATTCAGATGATTATACAAGCCTACGTTGGAGGTTAAATCCTTTATTAGATTAGCTAAACGTGAAGCAGCAGCTAGAATTGCCTCACTCTGCAAAAGGCCGTTCGAAAATTACGTTACACTATTTTTGCTAAAACTTGACCCAACCCCACTCCCATGTAACGTTCCGTAACGCTATACCAGACAGCCCCTACGATGTTATGTAACATTTCTCACTCCCCCACCACCCGACCAATAGTGACGGCTGTATATGCACGTCATGTCACATGATTTTACGTCACAAGCCACGTAGATTTCGTCATCTTGCTATATTTTACGTTATATTTACCATTATTATTATGGAAAATGAAGAATTTGAATGGTTTGATGACGTCGGCACGAACGATTTTAGAAATTCTGCCTAATTTATCTGTCGCCATGGGTACACCTTTACTTTCTCGTGAATCTCGACAACAACCTCAGGAAGACGACATCTAAATACAGCAACATGCTTGTATCATCAGCATTTATCCCTTCTTATTGTCTGTTATCAACTTATCAGTATGATTGTGGTAAGAAGCTTTACCCAACTTATTTTTATTATCATATTTTCTGGTAAAAATTTACATTGAATGAATGAATGAATGAATGAATAGTAGTGCTTCACCGGCGCTTCAACTGCCGAGGTCATATCGCGCCGATACTAAAATAGAGAGAGAACGCAAGGAAATGGGAAAAGAGAAACAATAGAGAAGGAGCAGTGGAAGAAAGACTGTAATAAAAGAGAGAGAAGGTAGTAGAAATAGCAGAGAGAGGAAGAAATTATACCCAAGTTGCATTAGAGAGGAGGAGACCAGTCTGGCTGAGAAAGGAGAAAAGTGTGTCCTTCGGTATAGGCGTGGAGTCACCTAACAAACGAAGAAGAGTAAGAGTGGAACCTGAAGGGCAGAAAGGGAGAAACTGGGAACGGGCGGCGGCAAAGGTAGGACAAAGAGGGGCAAGATCCCCCGTCATAAGGAGTGTGACCAATACGCAGCTGTACCAGAGCGGTCTCAAAGCGTCGAACATGTTAACAGGAGGAAGACCACTAACAAATCGTGGGTTTCAAGGACCTCAGGAAATTCTCGGGGACATCCTCCCACTGGCGCTGCCACCACCGAAGGAGTGCTTCCCGAAGAACCCTCTGAAATCCGACGCCGAAAGGTAGGGAGAACACCTCCCTCGCCGCAGCGTCCGCGCATTCGTTGCCCGGAACACCGCCGTGGGAAGGTACCCAATAAAAGGTGACTAACTTGTGATGTGATGAAAGGAGAACAAGCCAGTCCTGGATCTGTCGCAGCAACGGGTGCAGAGAGACAAGAGAGGACAGGGCCTCAAGAGCGCTGCGAGAGTCGGAGTAGATGGTGAAAGACGTAAATGAGAGTTGAGAGAGGAATCGAAGGGCCAAGAGGATAACTGAGAGTTCCGCCGTAAAGATGGAAGCCGCTGGGAGAAGGGATAACGATTGGACTACCGACGGGAAGGTTGCCACACAACCCACTCCAAGTGGCGAGCGAGAGCCGTCGATGAACACGGGAATAGAATCAGAATGGGAAGAGGAGTGGGATAGAAACAATTGACGGAGTGCAGAAGGGTGGAACTGTGACTTTCGTGCAGTAGCGAGGAAAGAGCAGATTCGGAGGGAAGGGTCCACGGGGGTAAGGTAGAGGGAGGAGAGGGAAGAACTTGCTCTTCCACCTCAAATGAAGATAGGACGGGAGCCATGCGTAGACCGTAGAGTCGAACCAGATGGGGGCGACGGTCAAAGCATGCCGAAGTGGCATTGGTAAACTGGGTCGGGAAAAAACTGCTGGACGCGAAAGAGGTATTTTAAGCCCTCTAAGGTAGGGTGGACATCCAGCGGGAGATGGCCACTTTCAGCATATGAGTAAAGGCTGACAATAGGAAAGGATCGGAATGCGCCGGTGTTAATGCATACACCCAGCGAACGGATAGGGTTCAGCATGCGCAGGGCGGAGGCATAGACCTGACAGCCATAATCGAACTTACTTTGGAGAAGGGAGTAGTGGAACCGACAAAGGGTAGGGCGGTCAGCACCCGAATCAGTACGGGAAAGAAATTTGAGAAAGGTGCAAGTCTGAAGGCACGAAGTGTTCAGAGACTTCAGGTGAGGAATCCAGGCGAGGCAGGAATCAAGGACGACACCCAAAAATCTAGTTTTGGGGACTACGGGAAGCGGCGATCCATAGAGAGAGAAGGGATGGCAGTGCAGCGACGGCGGCGGCGACAAAAATGCATCATCACCGCTTTTGGGGGTGAAAAAACGAAACCCGTGATCTGTGGCCAGTCTGGAGACTGAATTTAGGGCTCGCTGGAGGAGACGTTCAAGGAAAGTGGATTAGGAACCCGAGCAATATATGGCAAGGTCGTCAACATAGAGGGTAGCTGTAATCCACGAGGACAGAGCCGTCACCATGTCACCAATCGCCAAAGCGGAACAGATGACGCTCAGGACGCTGCCATGGGGAACCCCTTCCTCCTGCAAGTGTACAGAGAAGGAAGTACCCACCTGGACGCGAAAGGAGCGAGAAGACAAAAAGTTGGAAATGAAGGATGGGAGGAAGCCTCGAAAATCCAAGGGATATAGTTTTCAGCAGATCCACCACCGCCAGGTAATGTCATATGTCGACTCCAAATCGAAGAAAACTGCATAGAGGTGACGTTGCTCTGCAAAGGACACACGGATCGCACTCTCCAGCTGCACCAAGATGCGAGTGGTGCTACAGCCCCTGCGAAAACCGGCCTGTGTGGGAGAAAGCAAATTGTGGCGCTCGAGGTACCACACCAGGCACCGATAAACCATCTTCTCAAGAAGTTTCGAGGGGCAGCTAGTAAGGGGTATAGGACAGTAGTTAAGGGGAGATGTCGGGTCCTTACCGGGCTTAGGAAAGGGAAGCACCACTGCTTCCCTCCAACAGGATGAGAAGGTGCCCTCCACTCAAATCCAGTTATAGAGGGTGAGGAGAAAAAAAATTGAAGGATGTAGGTGGCGGAGCATATCAAAATCAATGCAGTCGGGGCCGGGAGCAGAGTTACCATAAGAAGCCAACGCCGAGCGCAGTTTCGACATAGAAAAAGTGGTTGTTATAAGGAAAATTATTGGGGGTCTAGAAAAGGTGAGGGGAGCGAACAAGCAAAGCGGGATCACGGTGGTCATGTCGGGAGATGGAAGCAATGGTCGAGGCCAAGGCTTCAGCCACTGCAGTAGGGGACGACACTGGGCGTCCATCTACCATAAGGACAAGAGGACGATGAGGAGGGGATTTACCAGAAATTTTCTGAATCTTGTTCCAGATTTGGGAGGAAGGGATGCGGGAAGTGAGGGAGATGTAGGTAGGGTTTCTCCTTATATGCAGCTTTCTTCATCCAGGAAATCCTGGTAATTCCCTGAAAAATGAAGCCAATTCCCGGGATCCCGGCAAATCCAGGAAATGGTTGTATATTTAAGAGAACGGTAATTTTTTTTATTGTTCAGTGATAAAATACCCTTTTAGAATTAGGATAGCCAATTACTTATGCCTAGATGACCACTTTTGCATTGTAATACTTGAATTGAGTTTACCAATCAGTGGTAGCTATTTATTAAACATAATATTTATCATGCTATTCATCTGCAGGGGACAAATAAAAGGCTAAAATATTATATTCTTTTAATTATAATTAAGTGCATTTGCAAATAAAAAAGATAAATGGAAATTCATTCAAAAAAATAATTTATACCTTTTATCTCAAGATATTTTATCTTAAAATATTTAGTCAATATAAAAAAATAAAAATAAAATAAACAAAAAATAATTTCATCCTTTTATCTTAAAATATTTAAAGAGTCTATCAACATTTTTAAAATAGCTTCTTAAGAAACAAACAATCGATACTTCTATCACCAAGACGAGTTCTCAACTTGGTGATAAATAAACTTGCTGCAGAAAAGGCTCTTTCTGATTCAACAGAGGTTGGCGGAATGGTTTTCAGTGCATCAAATAAATTCATGATGTTTGAAGTTCTGTTCCCTATTGTCTCGAATAACTGCAGTTCTTGCTTCAAATGCTTGCTTAAACTCTGAGCAAGATGAGTTGCCCGCGATCGCTAGATAATATACTGAGACTCGGTTCCTTGTATTATACGCAGCGCTAATGCTAGTAGGTGTTCATTTAAGAAAGAAAAGTAGAATAAAATGTTGTAAATATTATGCAGTTTTCTTTAATTCTACCCAAGAGCCTTCTAATAACAAAAGAAAAAACAAATAAATCAATAAAAAATAAATTAAGTCATTTTAAAATTCCAGGATTTCCCGGGATATTTGTCCAATTCCCGGGATTTTCAAATCCAATAAAAACAGCCGGCATCCCGGGAAAGAAACCCTAGACGTAGGCTCGCCAGGAAAAGCGGCCGGCTTTAGGGACCGTGCAACGCCGCAACGGGCCTGAGCCCGAGCACGTTTGAAGGCTATTGAATTAGCAAGGGATGGGTTGAGCTGAAAACTTCTTAGTTTGAATAGCCAGAACGCGTGTCGGGGTCCACCATGGATCCGACGGGGGCAATGTTAATTTGGGAATGGATGATAGAGCGGCACGAGTGACGTGATCGGTGAGGTAGGTGGAAGCAGCATCGACCGTCGGGAATTGAATTGAATAGCAGTGCTTCACCGGCGCTTCGACTACCGAGGTCATATCGCGCCGATACTAGGATAAGGAGAGAGCGCGAGGAGATAGGGGAGAAACAGTGGAGAGGGAGCAGCGGAAGAAAGAGCGTGAGAAAAGAGCAATAAGCAGTAGAAATCGTAGAGGGGGAAAGAAATTATACAAGTCATCTTAAATAGAGAATAAGAGGACAGTCTGGCGTAGAAAGGAGCAAAATGTGTCACCCAACAAAAGAGAAAAAGTAAGAGTGGAGTCTGAAGGGAAAAAGGGAGGAGCTGGGAGCGGGCAGTGGCAAAGGCAGGGCAAGCCAAGAGGCAATGTGAGACAGAGAGAGGAATGCCGCAAGCAGGGCCGGATTAACCATTAAGCAAAATAAGCCCGTGCTTAGGGCATCAAGGGAAGGGGGGCACCACAGAAATTTTCCATTGTCGGATTTACCATGGATTTATTATACTATTATAATCGCGGCTTATAGCCTATAAGCTGTTGAAAACTGAATTATATATATTCATATATAGTATTTATTTTTTTTCATTGTTTGAATTTGTAGTGAACAACCCTTTTGAGAGAATAAATATATTTCGTTGTAATCACACACTTTACGCTTTGCGTTATTATTTTGTTTATATCAAATCTTTGAGCGCCATATTAAAAATACATATAGATTAAATATTTTCGTGTGCTATAGTAAATGTAAAAACAAGATTCAGTTATGCTGAACTTTATAAAATAAATGTAGAAGACAATATTGAGTGTGCCTTCCCAAATGTAGAAATTGCCTTTCGTATATTTTTAACATTAATGGTCACAAATTGCTCAGCTGAGCGTTCATTTTCTCAGTTGAAGTATATTAAAAATACCAACAGAACAACTATGCAACAAGGCAGGCTGGATGCCTTATCTCTACTAAGTATAGAAGCAGATGTGTTACGTAAGATTAGTTTTGAGGATCTGATCAAAGACTTTGCAATTAAAAAAAGTAGGAGAAAACTTTTCAAATATAAATGAAGTGGAAGTATACAAAAATAAACATTATTTTCCATCTTACTGTAAGTTTTGTTTCATTTCAAAAAATAAAATTTTATTTTATGGTTTATTTTTGTTTATATTTTGAATTACATATATATGGGGCACCAAAATCTTTTAAGTGCTTAGGGCCTCTAAAGGTCTTAATCCGGCCCTGGCCGCAAGGGCAAAGGGGAGTGCAAGATTCCCCATCATAAGATGACCATGTGTAAGACGAGTGTTACCAATGCGAAGCCGCACCAGGGCGGTTTCAAAGCGTCGATCACGATGACAGGAGGAAGGCCACTGACGATTTGTGGGCTTCAACACTGTAAGTTCCCGGACACATCCTCCCACTGGCGCTGCCACTGCCACTGCCAAAGAAGTGCATCTCGGAAAACCCTCGTGAAGTCCGACGCCGGGAGGTGTGTTAGGGTTAAACGTCAAGGAGGACACCCTCCTCGCCACAGCACCCGCACCCTCGTTACCCGGGGAAGGTACCCAACAAAAGGCGACCAGCTTACGACGTGATGCCAGAAGAACAAGCCAGTCCTGGATCTGTCTCACCAACGGATGCGGGGAGACGAACGAGGATAGGGCCTCAAGAGCGCTGCGGGAGTCCGAATAGATGTCGAAAGACGTAGGTAAGAGCTGGGAAAGGAATCGAAGAGCCAAGAGAATAGCAGAGAGTTCTGCCGTAAAAATGGAAGCCGCTGGGGGAAGGGATAGCGATTGAACCACTGACGGGAAGGCTGCTGCACCATCCACTCCAAACGGCGAGCGAGAGCCGTCAGTGAAAACAGGGATAGAGTCAGAATGGGTAGAGAAATGGGATAAAAACAACTGACGGAGGGCAAAAGGGTGGAAATTTGACTTTGGTGCAGTAGAGAGGAGAGAGCAGATAGGGAGGAGGGAGAAGGGTCCATGGGGGGAAGGTAGAGGGAAAAGAAGGGAGTACTCGTCCTTCCACCACGAGAAGACAAGACGGGAGCCATCCGTAGACCGTACGGTCGTACCAAATGGGGACGACAGTCAAAGCAGGCCGAAGTGGGATTGGTAGGAAGGAAACTGCCGCGAAAGAAGTATTTTAAGCCCTCTAAGGTGCGGTGGACATCCAGCGGGAAATGGCCACTTTCCGCATACATACTAACCAGGGTTTCGGAGCCGGAGTCGGTGGAGCCAGTGAATTTTGCTTACCTGGAGCCGGAGCCGGAGCCAGAAACCTTGAAAATACGGCTCCATGGTCTGGCTCCGGGCGATATATTGCTACCTAAATTGTTATTTGTTAAATATAGGTTTAGTTGCAAATTATAATTCTTGTAATATATTACGAAAAATGGTACCATAGGATTCTTGGATTTTATGGAGGTATGGGAGTTGCAGGAATAATCTGCAAATTTCCATTTTTTAACCATTAAATATTTGGGAAGATTTGTCTTAACAACACTTAATTATATAGGTAAAATTTTTTTTATGGCGGTGGAGACCTTAGGTAGGTAGGTACTAACTATTTATCTAAGTAGGTAACTACCTAGATACATACCTAGTAAGGTTGGTCCTTCTGACTTGGATTGAACTATTTTTATTTTTAGGTCAATTATCATGTATTGCTAAATTTCTTTTTTTTCAGATTCTTTGTAATTTGTACTTGATTCTTTAATTATAATTATCAGTCTATGACCCTTCATAATGGATAGAGATTCAATAAAGAAGTCTGATATATTCAAGTATTTTACTGAAAGTTCAGATAAGAAACACTATGTTTGTATTTGTGAAGTTTCTGATGCTTCGGGAAATATTTCAACGTGTGGAACTAAAATTACCAAGCCTCAAAGCAAAAAGCCTGATGTCTCCTCAAGAGCATATAATTTGAAAAGACACTCGAGTCGATTACATCCTGAAATATCAAAAATGATGGAAGAAAAGAAGCAAATGCTTGAGCTTTCAAGACACAGTACTTCTGCCAGTTCAAAAACTAAAGCAAACCAGCAAAACATTACTAAATTTTTGATGTCTCAAAAGTCACTATCTCAATGACTACAGATAATTTTAAAAATAGCATAATTGAGTTAGTTGTTAAAGATTCTATGCCTCTATCTATTTTGAAAAGCCAGCTATGCGCAGTCTACTAGAAGAAATGGCTCAGAAATTCAAGATTAGTTTAGATAGAGACAATATCCGTCATTTAGTGATAGAAAAATCAAAAGAAGAAAAATTTGCTCTCAAAGAGCAATTAAAAGGGCGCTTCATATATTTAAAAGTTGATGGTTGCACACGAATACGGACACATTATTTTGCCATCAATGTCCGATTTATTGATGATGATAATAAAATCCTCACCCGCACTATAGCAGTAAAAGATACACATGCTCAGCAAACTAGTGACTACCTGCATGATCTAATTATGAGAACTCTGGAAGAGTACGGCATACCGAAAGAATTTGTGCTCTGCATTGTCAGTGATAATGCATCAAATATGATTAAAACTGTTGAGAAGTTGAATGATAATGAAGAGGCAACTTCAGATGATATACAAACATTTGGTGAACATGATGATGATTCAACAGACACTCAGGAAGTGGCATCTTGTGTAGAAGAAATTGACAGTATTGTATCTGAAATTTCACACTTCTCCAGAATCAACCACATGCGTTGTGGTGCACATACCTTGCAACTTGCTATTTGCGATGGATTGAGAGATAAACATGCTACCTCTCTCATAGGTAAGTTGAGACAGGTTGTAGTAGCAGCAAGAAACCCAAAAGTGGAAGAAATAATTAAAAGACGTGCAGGCAAGGTTGCTATTTTAGATCAACCTACTCGATGGGGCAGCACTTATTTAATGATAGAGCGCTTATTAGAATTAAAACCTGTACTCTTGGACATGGCAAATTCAAATGTGAATCTTTCAGAAATAATGTGGGAACAAGCAAGAAGATTGGAAAGAGTACTGTACCAGCCATATATAGTAACAAAAAAATTCAAAGTGAAGATTTGACTCCCGGTCAATTTTTGAAAGAGTGGAAATCTTTGATGTATTTTCTTTCCAAGATAGAAGGCACCATAGCTGATGACATTAAAAGTTCCATGGAAAGGAGAGAAAATATTTTACTTGATAATGAAGTATTGCTTGCTGCTGTTTATATACAGGGTGTCCCGTAAGTCTGGACCCATAGGGAAAAATAATAAAATTACAAAATAGTCCAAAAATTTATTACATAATCTGTTCAAAGTGTCCGCCGTTGTGTCGCACACATAGTTGAAGACGCAATCTCCACTGCGACAGCACTTTCTGAATCACAGTCGCAGAAATTTCTTGACACGCCTCCACAATGCGTGCTTTAAGGTGGAAAATGTTCTGAAGTTTGACCTCGTACACTTTGGCTTTCAAGTGGCCCCACAAATAAATATCATAATAAAAAATAATGAAAAAATAATAATAATAAAATACTAATAATAACATAATAAAAAAATATATTATAAATCCCTATGGGTCCAGACTTACGGGACACCCTGTAGATCCTAGATATAGATGCTTATTAACATCTGAACAGGTAGTTAAAGCCAAGGATGCCCTATGCAATATAGCAATCAGAATGAAAAGTAACCTAGACCTTTCAAATAAAGTCTCTCTATTAAGAGAGGAATGTGGAACCGAGATTATTGCATCATCATCAAATTCATCATCTCCTTCCACCACTTCTGATGTCAGCGAGTTTGATTTTGAAAAAATTATTGATATTCAACATGGTAAGAAATCAAAACGTCCTCGTTTAGAAAGTGAACTAATACCACCTCTCAGTCCAATGTGTACCCTCAAATTGCAAGTTGAGGAATCTTTTCCTGAGATTGAAAAATTTGACCGTTCGTCAAAACTGTCTTTTGAACAAGTAATAGAAAGGTATCCTAAAGTTATGAGAGATGTTGCAAATCTTCTAGTAGCTATGCCTTCAACACAAGTCAGTGTTGAACGGCTATTTTCAGCACTGAAAATTTTAAAATCTGATTTAAGGGCACGTATGAAAGAAGATATTGTTGAGGTTATGTTATTTTTAAGAACAAATGTTTATAAGTAAACTTAGATAAATAATTTTAATTCATAATTTTTTTTATGGAAACAGATTTACAAGGAGAATATCTTGATTTTATGTTTAAAAATTAGTTTCCTACCTCAGCTACATTAGTAAAAATTTCTGCAAAAGTTATTATTTTGCTTTCATTTTTTAATACAAGGAGTATTATGATTTATGATACTGTAAATGTATCATTGAATTTGCAAACTTTTTAATTTTTTAATGTGTAGTTTGAACTTTAAAGATAAAGTCTGATTTAAGGTTACACTTAAAAAAAATATAATTGAGGCCATCTTGTTTTTAAAAAAAAAATTATAAATAAACTTAGTAATTTTCATTTTCAATTATTTTAAGGAAACAGATTTACAAGAAGAATATCTTGATTTTATGTTTAAAATTAGTTTGATTATACCTTAGCTAGAATAAAAAAAATTATAAATAAACTTAGTAATTTTCATTTTCAATTATTTTAAGGAAACAGATTTACAAGAAGAATATCTTGATTTTATGTTTAAAATTAGTTTGATTATACCTTAGCTAGAATAAAAAAAATTTTGCATTAGTTTTCATTTGTTAATCCAAGGAGTAGTATTGATTTTATAAGCGTAGGGTAAATGATTTTGTAAATTTTCTTTTATAATATGTATTAGTAGTTTGAACTTTTGACTTTTAGTTGAATTGCTTTTGTTAATTAAATTACAAAACTTTTTGACTAAAAGAAAATCTCTTTTTAAGTAAATAATATAACCTATTAAAAATTTAAAAACTGAATTTTTTGAAATATTCAGCTCTTTTTCAAGCCAAGTTGGCTTTCATGAAGCTTTCAAGTTTCAACACTTAAAAAAAGATGCATATATTATCTCAGAAAGTTTGATTGTTACTATTTTCCATACGAGAATTCTTAAGTTTGAACTTTGAACTAATTAGGAGGCAAGTTTCTCTAATTTATATAAGCTACCATTGTTAATAAATATTTAATATCATTTAGTTTTCATCATTTTCCTTTAGTTATTTAAATAACTTCATTCTATCATTATATTTGCCTAATTTAAAATCATAAGAAATTTAAATTTTGAGTATTAAAGTGATTTAATAATAAAATATTTTTGTGCAATATTTTAAATTGGACAATTAGTTATATAAATCTAGATATTTATTTTATAATTAACAGAATTTACTATAAAAGAGCCGGAGCCAGACTGTAAAAAATTTCTGCTCCGGAGCCGGAGTCGGAGCCAGAAGTTTTTTTACCGGCTCCGAAACCCTGATACTAACAGTAGGAGATGGATGGCCGGAATGTGCCGGTGCTGATGCGTACACCCAGGGAACGGATAGGGTCCAGCATACACAGGGCGGAGGCAGGAGCGGAGGAATAGGCCTGACAGCCATAATCTAACTTACTTTGGACCAAGGCGTGGTAGAGTCGCCAAAGGGTGTGACAGTCAGCACCCCAATCGGGGACGGAGAACCTGAACAGGCAAACTTGGCAGAAGGGCCCAAACGCCGGGGCTGGCAAGGAGGCATTTAACGGAAGAACGAGAAGAGGGGCCAGAGGAGGTAGCGGTTGTGAACATATAAGCAGAAATGTCAGCAAGGGTTTCGGGGAGATGGGTAGACAGACAAGAGTCTACAAAGGTGGAGCAGATGGGAACAGTGGTAGTGCAGTTCGATTCGGGACGTCTGGAAAAATTCTGGGGGGATGGGGGGATGGAGAAGAGAACATGGAAAGTGAGGACGAAATAGGGGAGCGGGTGGACGAAGCCCGAGTAGGCCTAGAACGAAAGGATAGGGAAGGGTACGGCACAGAAAGGACAGAAGCTCGAGGCGGAAGGGAGGTAGCGGGCCGGAAGAGAGTAGAGTCTGAACAAAGGTGAGCCCTGGTGAAACGAACTAGAACTGGACATGGGCCCTTGCTTCCTGGAAAGTGACCCTGTCAGACTCCCGGACAGACGGGAACTCGCGCTCAAATAAGTACGCCGAATAGAAGGAAAAGGCGGCGGCGTGGTCACCCCCATAGTTGGCACAGCAGGGAGGATTAGAGCAGGAAGAACCATGCGTCGGAGACGGGAAATTAACGGAAATGCCAGGTGTACCGCGATAAGTGTTACTGACGAGTCCGAACCTTTGGCATGTAAAACACCGACGCGGTCTAGGGACATAATGGCAGACCGGAATCGGAGGTAACCGGCCCTAATTTTCTCAGGTAACTGGGAACTGGCAAAAGTCAAGAATAAGGGAGATGGAACCTTTGCCCCTTGGACCATACGGGGATAGGGTGGGTGAGCAGTAAACACGGGTTACCCGAGAAGAAAAGCGGGTGAGAAGATCAGACTCCAAGTATTCCAAAGGACGGGAACATGAACCACACGCGTATAACTGTTAAAGGAAGAGTAGGGGAGCAGAAGCCAGGGTCAAGTGGGACGAACCTGCTGATACTGGGCCTTGAAGCAGACTTCAACAAGGGAGCCATCGTTCTGGGGCCACACCTAACGGGGATCGCCACAACGTGAAGTGAAGTCGTCACAGACTTCAAAAACATCACGCTGCGATAGGGGAGGAGAGGCGGAAGAACGGAGAATCAGAAATCGAGGGTAGTCAGGTCAGAGCCGTCGGCCCCTGCGAAGGGGTCGAGAGGCTTGCGGGAACAAGACGTACGAGAAGTCATAGAACGAGGAGAACGCAAGTTTTCCGCAGCCAGAAGGGGGCCGACCCCCTCAAGATGCGGGCTTCCAGTGGTAGAGGACTTTAGGGCCTGGTCGCCCACCACTCGACTGCCAGAAGATCTTTCCAGGAAAGACCATATGAAAAGGAAACGCGAAGAATGTTAAGAGAAGAAGGATTGAGTTATGAATTGGTGAAGGTTAGGGGATAGTTGTGCGAAGAATGTGACGAGTAGACAGATGAAGGAACTGGGTTTATAAGGCATTGTAAGCCACAGGGTTTTCTCTGCCCCAATCAGAGATAGTAGAAAAATAAGAAGTCAAGTGCGCCATAGCCATCTCACGCGAAGCATGGAGTGACTGTTGAGAGGGACGCTTTGTGAAGTGGGTGGAGAAGTGAAAGGTGGAATCATCGGCATAATAGTGGATAGGACAGGAAGCGCGACTTAAAAATAACTTGATAAATAAAAGGAAGAGTGGGTGACAGGACAGAGACACGAGGAACACTGCTATTAATAGCTTTAGAAAACAGTGGCCACCTACAACCGCGGCTATAGATCGGCCAGAATGGAAAACAGATATGAAGGCACAGACAAAAGAATAGAAACCGAAGGAGGGCAGTTTGGAAATTAAGGATTTGTGTCAGACTCCATCAAAAGGTTCTGCTATGTCTAGCACAATAGTAAAGGTGTCACCGAAATCCTGAAAGGAGGATCACCAAGAGTCTCAAAGATGTGCAAGATCGCCAGTAGAGCATCCCTTGTGGAATCCATACTAACACCCTGAAAGAAGACTGAGAAGGGAGGTATTTAAAAATCTTCCTATTAAGGACAGATTCAAAAACTTTGGAAAGACAAGAAATCAAAGTAATCGGACGATATTTGGAAGGTTGAGAGCGACCACCCTCCTTTGGAACAGGCTGAATGAAAACAAGCTTTCAGCGGAATGGAAAAGTAACAGATGAAAAACAAAGACGAAAAAGTGTCTCGAATAGGGTGTCATAACAGAAGCACAATTCTTAAGAACAATAGGAGGGACCTCATCAGGACCGTTCGCCTTCCTGGAGTTGAGCCCAGATAGGGCAGAAAGAAACATCTTTGGAAGAGATTCTAATTTCAGACAATTACGTCAGAGGGAGGAGGAGCTGGAAGAACAACAACAGAATCGTCCAAGGTTGAGTTGGAGGCGAAAATTTGAGTGAAGAACTCTACTTTATTGGGTGAAGAGACGGCAACTGAGCCGTCAGAATAGAAAAAAAAGGAGTAAAAGAAGTATTGTTGTTGGAGAGAACTTTGGCTAGGTGCCACAAACAGCGATGCTTTGTTGTATTGAAATTTCTTGCGGAGAATTATTCAAGTGTGCGAGATAGGCGATAATAAGCAACCAAACTGACT
The DNA here is from genome assembly GCA_023014485.1 of Bathynomus jamesi. NCBI lineage: Eukaryota > Metazoa > Arthropoda > Malacostraca > Isopoda > Cirolanidae > Bathynomus > Bathynomus jamesi. Next base: position 23,729 of record JAJOZX010006124.1, read on the forward strand.
TCGACCACCACCTCTCGACACTCGTACACACATTCTAACGCCTTACTGCAGGATAATCAACGGGTGTGGGAGTGAAACACGAGTGCTCATAGCCCTATTCAAGGTCAGACCGAAGGGCGTGGAGTGGATAAGTATCCGAGGATCTTCCTTCGATCACGTTAATCATTCTAATCGTTACAATCAACGATGTGTTCAATGTTGATGAAATGTCCTTCGAGATTATTGCCTCTCCGTAAATCAGGCAATGAGAAAACGAAATGTTAGTGTTCCCGGTTTTCAATAAACAATTTTCTTTACCGCTCAGTGTTACCGTAACATCTGTACAAATGTGGACGCAAGAACTACATTTCATCCCGAGTACATTTAAAAAGTACACAATTATCATAGGAACACCTAGGAAGTCTGTATGCCGCCTCACTGTCAAATTTGTGCAAAACGAGAGTTCTTCCTCGTACAGACTCGTGCCAAGGAATTTCGCATAAATAAACAACCGAAGTTCGTCTTCGCTCCCTATAAGATTCAATGAAGAGCAAAAGCACCGCTTGATTTTACATACTTTACAATCAGTCATTTGACATTGAAGGCCATTGAAATCGAGGCAATTGCGAACACTCGTTCGTGAATGAATTGGATATTGAAAGCCCAACTATTGGTTCAAGTTCGAACTACTACTTAAACAATTGTAACTACCGAATGGAGAAACCAGGGGCGGACACATGGGGAAGCTTGAGGTAGCTTGAATTACAGATGGTTGTAAAAAACACCAAAAACTGAGGGAAACAGGCGCTAGTTGATTGAAACTGACAACAATGTATTAAAAAGTAATGCGTATAAGCACGCGAGAATATGAGGAACATATAAAGACTGGAGATGCATCCATCATCTAAAGGCTGTCTCCCGCTTGTTCAGGGTGGTACAAGTACATTCCTCGAGTCCTTATTCTCTCATCTGATATACCCACAGATATATTTGGTGCAATCATTTTCAAATCCTTCACTCAATCCTTTCATCTCTCTTTTGGTCTTCCCACAGGCATCCGCCCTTCCTTCAATCTTACCAATGTAAATTTCCCTCGTTTGTTCTTTTCACTTATTCTCTTCGTATAGTTGTACCATCACGGAATTGAATCTCAACTTATCAGTTTCTCCAATCTTTACACTACATTTAATTTGAAAAGTCTATATTTCATATTACTTCTCTTCTATAAAGTACATATTGAATGTTAGAATACATTCCATCGAAAGTGGTATTTTCAATTAAAAAAAACAAGATTACCAAAAGAAAAAAATTTTAAACAACCAAAAGATCTTGTCAGTGTTTTTGCCTATCAACAATTTTGTTTTAAAATATCACAAATACAGGGTGTATGTAAAGTAACGGGAGTGAAGAGACAAATCCGAATTGAACTGGTTTAAACTAATTTCAACTCGTTTTTTAACTCTTAAAAACATTTTCAACACCTCTTATAAACCTTACTATCGAATATACAGCAGTTAATCATTCCATGATCGCTCGCGTTAATATAATTCAAATCGGATTACTCTCTTCAGTCGCGTTACTTTGTACACACACACACACACACACAGTTTTACGGAAATATTGCTACATTTATTATGGTTATTGAATTATTTATTTCATCCAGGATAATGTAGAGAGATGACCATTTTTCAAGTTAGAATAATTTTCATAAATTATTAATATTTTTAAAAAGAAGATATAATGATTGCTTTGTAAACTTGTTAATAATCCGCAATAGTAGTAGTAGTAGTTCTACACAGAAGTTATCAAAACAATAATGAAGGTGATGTTTCCATTAACAGTTACTATTCTGCCAAGCCTGATTATCACTTTTGGAGGGAGGTAGAGTCCATAAAAATTAGCTCCTCAGCTACCCCAATATTTTGAGAAGTATCCGCCCGTGGAACAAACACACTCGCTTCTGCGTAACTCAATTTATTCTTAGTTTTAAGAAAGGACGTAACGTACGCAGCAACGTCTCCATCGGTTTGTAATTTATCATTGGCATGAAATGAAGAATCTCATTAGGATTGAACGAGAGCGTCCGATTAATTTCGGGTTTCATTCGAACACCTTGGGGTACGTCAGGTTGACCGTTTTCTCCTCAGTCGCTTCTGGCGGAGGTTTTGCCTCGAGTTTGGTCTTCTCTGACGAAGAACGATTCCACTCCACCCCTACCTCATTCAAACAGACATTCGCCGCATCAAGTGATAAGTTTTTGTCTTCCAAAAAGAGTACGGGTGACTCTCTTCAGATTCGAATCCATCATTCAAAAGGAGGAAAAAAAAATTACCTTCCGATAGTGAATCGAGCTAGAGACTAATTTCTTTTTTATATAAAATCTTAATGTGAAAAATTGAAATCCCAAGTAGGTATGACCATTACAATCTTTAGTCTTCAATGAGAACCGATTCTTTAAAGGAGTAAAATCTAAAATACGGTGTTTATTCCACGTTCAGTAAGAGGTCCCCTAAAACGATGCCACCTTGACGTTATCGAGATCTTTAGTGATACAAAACATGCATCCGTCTTTCACCATTCGGGAGATCAGGCGAGAAGTGTTCCTGGCGTCGGTGATGCCCGAATGTTCCCTCCCTTCAAAATGAAGTGCCAAGTCTCGCAGTGCCCCGAGCAGTCCTTCCGGATTCCGCTTGTAGAATCTCTGTTTTTTCAAAAGAGGAAACTATTAAAATGGAGAAAAAAAAATTCTTTGGTCTTACTGGATATGCTACTATATAAAAGTCGTGGCATTAGATCTCTGGGTATGGAGTAGTACCTTATGCCAAGCGATGATTCAGTGAGAAAAGCCGGTTGTTACCGAAATTTTAACCGCTTCTCGGTATTTTCGATAAGGCAAACGAGTTAGTGTAGGTATTTACTATTTAAGTGTCTACATTTACCACTGCTGATGGTATTAACGAGAGGTAAACAGAACTAAAGCCGTCAAGATGGGATCATCGACCAAACAAGTAAATTACATTTACAATAATGCAATAAAACTTTCAAAATAAGGTATAAACACTTTCATCCCTAAGCTTATACCTAATAATAATAAATATTTAATGTCTGCAACCAATTTAGAATAGGACATATTCAATAAGTTCCCCCTCCTAAAGGTTACAATGACGACGAAAATATAAGAATTCACTTGAACTTTCGATTGGTGAACAAGCAATTCAATGGCCTTCTGATATGACGATTTCAAAAATGCACCTCAAACTTTCCCATCACGTCTAGACAAGGAGAAATGTAAATGCCATGAAAAGTCTTCTTTAATGCGCAACGTTTCGAGCAATACGCTCATCTTCAGGCTGTTTAATAACAATGTGAAATTAAAATCAATATTGAATGAAAAACAAAACAGAAAATTTCTATAACCTATTCGTAAAGACAAATTTTAAAAGACTGAGAAAAGAGGGTTAAATTCTAAGTTATACAGATTTACATATAAAAATTAAGAAGTTATTTTTAAATACATATAGTAAATGTGAAGTTATTTTTAAATACATATAGTAAATGTGAAATTAATACACTGGAAAAATTAACAATAGTACACTGGAATAATGGAACTAGCTACCTTACACAGCAGTATCCGAGGCTGACTAATTTGAGCAGAGACAAGACGGGAAACACGAGAGATGGCGAGGGCGATTGGGGAAGGAGGGATTATAAGGAATTGGGGAAGGAGGAGGGATCATAGCAAATTGAGAGGGACCGCAGATGAGAACATTCAGACTAGGGGACAATGCTTTAATGAAAAGCGATTCTAAAATTCTTAGTGAGTTGGGACAAGTATTACAACCAAGAATTTTAAAATTGTCTAAAGTGACATCAATTTTACATTTAATGCTGTGTTCACGAATACTCGAGGCTTCTTTAGTTTTTAAAATTTTACCTGTTCGGCCACTTATTCCCATATGCGAATAAAATCTAGCCCTGAGAGAGCGAACAGTGCTGCCGATGTAATTCCCAAGGAGACACCTGGGGCAGGTAAATAAATATACAACACCGCTACGCAACGAGTCAGGGGTTCGATCCTTCGCTGAGAAAAAGCTACCTAAAGACGTTTTATTAATAAATATGATGCGGAAATCAGTATGATAAAAAAATTTCCTTAACAATTTTGTAAATTTAAGCTTAAATTCCTTATTCAAAGGACCCATTTCAGGTACCAAGAAATATTTTATATCCTTCGGCACTGTAATACATGGAAGTTGAGGGCTATAAACATTATTTAAGAAGGATCTAATTAGTTTGTCTACATATTGAACAGGAAAACTATTATTAGTAAAGTATGATCTTAGATTATTAAATTCATCATTAAGTAAGGTAAAATTAGAGGTCAAATTATATCCTCTGAACAGGAGAGTTTTAATACAAGACATCTTATAGTTGAAATCAGTAAAACTAAAAAAATTCATGCCCAAACCAGTGAAAGTGGGTTTCCTGTAAACTGATGTAGTAATAGAATCACCGTTTTTCGAAATTAAAAGATCTAAGAAGGGGAGGGAGCCATTTTGCTCAGTTTCCATTGTATACGTTATATTGGGGTGCAAAGAATTTAGGAAGTTAAAGAATTGTTGCGCTTGTACCGCATTATCAAAGACTGCTATTGAATCATCAACGAAGCGTCGATAGAAAATTGGCTTGAGATGAGTGGGAGATTGTCTAAAAATTACACTTTCTAAATGAGTCATAAAAAAGTCAGCTGCTAACGGTCCGTCTTGTCTCTGCTCAAATTAGTCAGCCTCGGATACTGCTGTGTAAGGTAGCTAGTTCCATTATTCCAGTGTACTATTGTTAATTTTTCCAGTGTATTAATTTCACATTTACTATATGTATTTAAAAATAACTTCACATTTACTATATGTATTTAAAAATAACTTCTTAATTTTTATATGTAAATCTGTATAACTTAGAATTTAACCCTCTTTTCTCAGTCTTTTAAAATTTGTCTTTACGAATAGGTTATAGAAATTTTCTGTTTTGTTTTTCATTCAATATTGATTTTAATTTCACATTGTTATTAAACAGCCTGAAGATGAGCGTATTGCTCGAAACGTTGCGCATTAAAGAAGACTTTTCATGGCATTTACATTTCTCCTTGTCATTGGATTTCTCCTAAATATTAAATTGAAGCTCTGTAGAAGCAACCCGCATGATTATATATATATATATATATATATATAATATATATATATATATATATATATATACACACACACACACACAGGGTGTTTCAGGAGGAAAGGTCAATACTTCGGGAGGTGATAGTATCGGCCATTGTGAGAAAAAAAGTTCTCACATGAACATGTGTCTAATTCTGAATGGTTACGGAGATAGAGCTGTTTGAATCTACAAATACAAAAGCATTGTTAATGGTAATCAAGAAAGAGAAACCAATTACTGTTTCTAACATTTAATGTTTAAATATTGGCATTTTGAATGGTATCAGATACAGAAATGACAAATTTGTTACAGTTTACAATACGTTTTCGAAAATCCCACCGTCAACCTCAATGCACTTTGCAACTCATGTGCGAAGATCGCGTCTTGTTCGTCGGAGTTGATCTTGACGTTCCTTTATGCGGGCAGCAGCATCCAAAATGCGCGCGAGCAATTCGTCTCGTGTATCCACCTTTCTTTTGTAAACTTGACTTTTCATCCACCCCCACAAACAATAATCTAACGGAGAGAGGTCTGGAGACCTTGGTGGCCATTGAATGGGACCACCGCGGCCGATCCATCGACCAGGGAAAGTTTGATTTAGGTATTGCATCACCAGACGGGTAGAATGTGGAGGAGCTCCGTCATGCTGAAAGTACATACCAGCGCGTGTAGCCAAAAGAACATCCTCCAATAGTCCTGGCAATTCATTTTGCATAAATTCTAGGTAACTTTGTCCTGTAAGATGATTCTCTAAAGTAACAGGGCCAATCAGCTGATCATCGATGATACCGCACCACACATTGGCAGAGAAGCGATGTTGAAAATTGGTTTCCACAGTGGAATTTGGATTTTCGTCTGACCACCGATGAGAGTTACGAGTGTTGTTGATACCGTCACGGGTGAAAGTAGCTTCATCGATGAACAGTATTAATCGAAGCAATCGGCGAATTAACATTTACCCAATGACAAAAGTCCAGTCGCATGGCAGCGTCTTCTGGTTGAAGGTGTTGTACACGCTGTACATGATATGGATGCAAGCCTTCCTCACGTAATGTTCGCCATACTCTTGTGTGTGGTACACCGAGACGTGTAGAAATTCTTCGTGAGCTAGTAGTAGGACTACGCTCTACCAACTGAAGAATGTTTTCCACTTTATCCACATCTTGTTGACCTTCACGTTCAGATGAAACATGAGCGCTGGGAAGTGTACCAATCTCACGCAGTGTGTTGAAAACCCTGGTAAACACACTTCGATCCGGAATTCTGCGGTTCGGAAACCGTCGACGGTATTCTGCAACAGCAGCTGTTGCACTTCCATCTCAAAAACCGTAGACATACACCATATCTGCATATTCGGCATGTGTGAAGGTGTGTGGCACTCTTAACACTGCTTCAAACACCAAACAATATCACTCACAACAGTCAGCTGTCGATTGGCTTATGTTACATGCTTACATTTCAGCTTACATGGTTCAAGGTTATAGGGGAGGGAAGGGGGAGGAAGAGCTGCGCGCGCATCAGATTCAAACAGCTCTATCTCCGTAACCATTCAGAATTAGACATGTTCATATGAACTTTTTTCTCACAATAACCGATACTATCACCTCCCGAAGTATTGACCTTTCCTCCTGAAACACCGTTAGTGTGTGTGTGTGTGTGTGTGTGTGTGTATATATATATATACACACGGTGTATATATATATATATATATATATATATATATATATATATATATCCCCCCTCCCCGCGGGCGGTCTTTCTGGGGTGGATCGCCCGCGGGCTCCTGCCTCCATGTGGCGAGGGGGGTCAGCCGCGGCTGGGGGCCCTGCCGGGTCCCCGCCCGGTTGCGAAGTGGACTTTTAGCATACCCTGCTATCCTACAGCCCCCTCTTTCCTGTCTTCCCCTCTTTACCCTCTTCCTTGCCCCCTCTGTTTTTTCTGCTTTCTCTGTTCACTTCGCGCGCCCCGTGGGCTGCCGGGGCTGGTCGCTGGGGGTCTCGCCCCCATGGCCGGGGCCGGACTAAGTTGGCTGGTAGGGTGCCCAGGCCTGGGACCCTGGGGGGCCTTGGTCTTTGCTGCCGGCGGGGGAGAACTCTCGACGCTGCAAGGGCCCCTTTTGAAACGGGGGTACCTGCATGGGACGAGGCACCCACCCCCCGCCGGCGTGCGCTTGGTCCCCTTGGGCCCCGGGTAATCGGTTCCCCGCGGCCCCGGGCGCGAAACTACAATAAAAATTTTCTATGGAAACACATACAACTCTAATGGACCTCGTTGACGACCCGGCTTGTGCATCTGACCTCCCTCTGACTACCTCTTTGGACCGTGGGTCTGGTAAGGGCAGTCGGCAGCCCTCGCCCACCCCGTCTGCTCTTCTTGCCGACGCCTCCTCTCCCTCTCTTCCCCAGGCTCGTGGCGCCGCTGCCCGACCCCCGCCAGTAGCGGATGGACCTGCAGTGGACCCCCCGACCCCTGGATCCCCCCATATTCCACGTCCAGATAGGGACCCACCTGCTTTTTCGCCCTCAGGTGGGAGGCCCGCGGCCCCGGTCGCCTCCCACTCCGGTCAGGCCTCATCGCCCCCGGCCCCCTCGGCCCCTGGGGGACGTGGGACCCGACGTCGCCGTCCGCCTTTCTCGTCTTCTCGCCCCCTCGAAGTTCCGGTGGTGTTTGGCCAGACGGCTTCACTCGGCCTTAGGACGATGGACAAGTTCCTCGTCCTCCGCCCCTCCTCCTCCAAGCCCTTCCCCACTAACCACGAACGTCTCTTTCGAGCGATCCATGGGAAGACGGGGACGGCGCGTTTTGACCTTCGGCCTCAGAGGGATGGCTCCATTTTGATAAGGTCGCGTTCATCTGCCGAAACCTCCTCTGCTCGCTATCCCCGATGTCCTGGGCTGCGGGATCACGGTGACTCCCCACCCCCGCCTCAATCAGTGCCAGGGCACAATTTACGCTGCTCGTCTTCTACCCATCCCGGTGGAAGACCTCCAGATTGACCTCGCCTCCCAGGGTGTTGTGAAGGTGTACCGCTTTCCCGACAGATCGCGGTCCCCAACTGCCCCTTCTCCTCGCCTGCTCCTCACTTTCGACTCACTGGTGCCCCCCGTTTCGGTATTCTGGGGCTTTGGTGAGAGACGAGCGTGCGAATTCTCAGTACGACCATACGTGCCAGATCCTACGCGCTGTTTTCAGTGTAATAGGTTTGGCCACGTGAGCAGCTCCTGCCGTCAGCCGGCCCCGTTGTGTGTCCGCTGCGGCCCTCCCCACCCCTTGCCCTGTACTGCTCCGCCTTCCTGCACCAACTGCCATGGACCACACCCTGCTTCATCCCGCTCTTGCCCGTCCTTCCTCTTTGAAAGGGAGGTTCGGGCCCTCTGTTCATCAGAGTTTCTCAGCGCTCGGGAGGCGCGGGAGCGGTTGCGTGGCGGCGAGGCCCGGCGTGGTGCCTCGTACGCCGAGGCTCTCCGTTCCCGGACCCCGTCCTCACCGGCGGTTCCCAACGCGCCTCCACCCACCGTGTCCGCTACTCCCAGTCCATCCTCTGCCGCCCAGCGGACTCCTACCGCGGCTCCCCGTACCACCAGCGCGTCCCCACGTGCTCCCTCCGCGAATGCCGATGCTTCGTCGGCAACCCCCCCTGCCCCTTCTACGCCCTCTCCACCGGCGCCTTCGGCCACCCCCATTCCGGATCGTGACCCGCCGTCACCCACGCGGGCCGCACGACGGAGGGATAGGGGCCGCAAGCGCCGCGCCAGTGGTGACCCCGAAAGGTTCGACGCCATAAGCCTCGCATCACCTTCCTCTCCTAAACACAAACGCCCCCTTCGCCCTACCGCCCCGGTGTCCTCACCGTCCCCACTGCGCAACCGTTATGCACGCTCCCCCCTGGGGTCCCCGTCGGCCATCGTGGTGGAGGCTGAGATACACCCCTCTCCGGCCCGGTCGATGGACCCACTGGAGGGGGAACTCGCCCGTCTGGTCGGCGTGGGTGGGACGTGCACGCCCCCGCGTTTGACCCGCCCCATCTCTCTCCTCGACCTGCCAATGCCTCTGGGTGAGGTATTATTTTCCACTCCCCCTCGTAGTCCTGCCTCCCCCGCACCTCCGGTGAAGGGAGGGGCATTCTGGATACCTCTCACATCCCCTTCTCTGCATCGCTCTCCCCCGGACGTCCGGGAGACTCCTCCTCTGGAGGACTTGCCGGCGTCTGGTTCCACATCGCCCCCTCGTCGGGGGGACCCTCGCCTTCGCCCTCGTTCGGCGTCCCTCACTGAACTCCGGGGCTTTCTGATTCCCTCTTTAATCTCGGGCCGCCCGATCGGCCCACCCACCCCATAATCATCCTTTACGCTGACCTTCCTACCCCTCCCTATACCTCGCTCCTGCAGTGGAACATCCGCGGGCTCCTGGTAGGCCTCGAGAGTCTCTCCTCTCTCCTGACCTCCAGGTGTCCGGCGTGTTTCTGCCTTCAGGAGACGATTCTGGGATCCCGTTCCCTCCCTCGAGTGTCCGGTTACTGCGGGCTCCCTTTCCCGCCTCTCGATGGGGCGGGGAGGGGGGGCACCGCGGTCTTCGTGCACCGCTCCGTCCCTTTCCGCCCCCTCCCGCTCCGTACAGTCCTGCAAGCTGTGGCCGTGCGCCTTTTCTTGGGGCGCCAGCTCACGGTCTGCTCTCTTTACCTCTCCCCTAACGTACGCCCTCCACCCGATTCTCTCCGTGACCTAATTCTCCAGCTTCCCCGCCCTTTTCTGATTCTCGGGGACTTCAACAGTCGGGACCCGGCCTGGGGGGACGTTTGCTCCACCTTTCTCTCCGGGACCCTTCTCTCCCTTATGGACGAGCTCGAGTTCACCTTTCTGAACGATGGCTCCCCAACCTGCCTTCACTCGGCCCATGACAGTTTCACCTGTATCGACCTTTCCCTGGTTTCCCTCGAAATCGTGACGGAGTTCACCTGGGAGGTCCTGCCGGATTCTTCCGGCAGTGACCATTTCCCAGTGTGTCTTACCCCGACCCGTCTCCTCCCCCCACCTCTGTCCGCCCGCGCTGGCTGTTCGCCCGAGCAGACTGGGCCTCATACGCGAGGGGCACGGCGATCTCGCCATCAATTCCTGCCTTCCCTCCGTCAATGAGGCCCTCGCCTTCCTCGAGAGTAAGATCCTCTCGGCTGCCGCCAGTTGCATCCCCCGTACCTCTGGCTCCCCCAGACCGCGAAGCGTCCCATGGTGGACCCCAGAGTGCTCCCATGCCGTTCAGGAGCGGCGCCGTGCCGGCCGCCGCTTCTACCGGACCCGCCAGCTGGAGCACAAGATAGAATTTCAGCGCCTGAAGGCAGTGGCCCGTCGGGTCCTGAAACTGGCCCGGCGTACCTCCTGGCGGAGTTACGTGTCCGGGATCTCTTCCTCGACTGCCCCCTTGACTGTTTGGCGCAAGTTGCGTAGCTTTGAGGGGACCCGTGTCCCCCCTCGACCCCCGGTGCTTCGGGTCGGGGACGACGAGTTCGTGTCCGATCCGGAGGCCGTCGCGAACGCACTCGCGGCGCACTTTGCAGCCATCTCCAGTTCCGATTCCCCCCACTCCCGCCGCGACCCACCGGAATTTCCACCTCATAGGAATGACCCCTATAATCACCTCTTCCACATGACAGAGCTTCGGGAGGCCCTCCGCCCCCGACGCTCCTCCGCCCCCGGCCCCGATAATATCCCCTATGACCTTTTACGGCATCTCCACCCCTCTGCTCTCAGCTTTCTACTGGACCTCTATAACCGGATTTGGTTGGAGGGTTCATTTCCGGACCGATGGCGTGAGTCCATCGTCGTCCCCATCCCGAAGCCCGATAAAGACCCCTCACTCCCGTCGAACTATCGCCCCATTTCCCTAACATGCTGTGCCTGCAAGGTGATGGAGGCGATGGTCGCCTCGCGGCTGTCCTTTACCTTGGAGGCGAGTGACCAGTACCCTGCTACCCAGGCTGGTTTCCGGCGCTTCCGGTCTACCACCGACCCCCTCCTTCTCCTTAGCCATGACGTGCAGGAGGCTTTCTCCCGGCGTCAATTTGTACTCGCCGTCTTTTCGACCTCCAGAAGGCCTACGATACTACCCGGCGGAGCGCGGTCTTCGACTGCTTACGCTCCCTGGGTTTCGTAGGCTTTCTCCCTTCCTTTATTTATAACTTCTTGTCCGCCCGTTCTTTCCGCGTCCGCATCGGTTCTGCCCTCTCTGACCGCTTTCCGTTGGAGGAGGGTGTCCCTCAGGGTAGTGTCCTTAGCGTCTTGTGTTTCTCACTCGTGTGTGGTCCGGCCCCCGCCTCGTGATGAACACAGTCGCTACGGTCCTGCCTACATCCGTTCGTAGCTCCCTCTATGCCGATGACCTGGCTATCTATTGCTCTGGCCGCCTCCCGTCTTTGGCTGAACGTCGGCTCCAGCTAGCCATCAATGCGGTGGTTCGCTGGGCGTCCTCGGTTGGCTATGCTTTCTCACCCTCTAAGTCTTCCAGTATGCTTTTCCGTCCTCGGCGCCTCCGTCTGTCGCATACCTTCGCTCTTACCCTTGCCGGCACTCCTCTTCCCCTCGTCCCATCCGTTAGATTCCTGGGTATGACCCTCGACGGATTTTTCGGTTGGGTTCCACACCTTAGGCGGTTGCGGCAAACATCTCGCCGCACCCTCTCCCTTTTGGGTCATCTGTCCCACACGACCTGGGGGGCGGACAGGCGTACTCTGCTGCGCCTGTACACCTCCCTGGTGCAATCCCGTGTCGACTACGGCTGTGTGGTCTACAGTTCCGCCTCCTCTCCGGCACTCCGTATGCTGGATCCTCTTCTCCACCGTGGCCTTCGCCTGGCGTCGGGTGCCTTCCGCTCGTCCCCTGTCGCTAGTCTTCAGGTGGACTGTGGACACCCCCCCTGGCCCTTCGCCGGGGCCTTCTCATGGCGAAGTGTTACCTTCGCATCTGCCGCCTCCCGAAGTCCCTACTCTTCTCCGCGGTCTCCCAGGCGCTACCCGGCCTGACACGTGGCATTTCGCTGCCTCTCTGGCCGAGATTTTCTCGTCCCTGGGATCCCCCCACCCTCTATTCTGCCGTTCTCCTTCGATCTGTCGCCCCCCTGGCGGACCACCCCTATCTGCCGTTGCCAGGCGCTCCGTGGCCTGCGTAAGGAGTCTCTTCCTGCCGTCCTCCGGTCTTCTTTTCTGGCCCATCTTCCCGTCCATTCGGACGACGTTCCCGTCTACACCGACGGCTCGCGCTCCCCTGCAGGTGTCGCGGCCGCCGTCTTCTCTCCGTCATTGTCACCTACCTCCCGGGGTATCCCCCTGCCGGTTCAGGCCTCCATCTTTCCGCGGAGCTCTTTGCCCTTCTGGAAGCCCTCCGTCTGGTATCGGGTTGTTCGCGGTCCTCCTGTACCATTTTTTCGGACTCGCTGAGCGCCCTTCAGGCGCTCGAGCGCTATGATTCCCCGGACCCCCTCGTACGCCTTATTCAACAGGAGTACCATGTCCTGCACACAATTCACCGGATCCGGGTCACCTTCTGCTGGGTTCCCGCCCATGTTGGTGTTTCCGGTAATGAGGCGGCGGACCGCTTAGCCCGGTCCGCCGCCTCGCTGCCTCCCCTCCCCCGCCCGCTCCCCTTCTCAGACTATGTGCAGGTCTTTCGTTCCTTTTACGATCGCATGTGGCAACAGTCCTGGGACGATGCCACCGGAAATAAACTCTGGTCCATCCGCCCCCGTCTGTCATATTGGGTGTCCTCTTTCCACCGCTCCAGACACAAAGAGGTCGTCCTTGCGCGGCTTCGCATCGGCCATACGCGCCTCACGCACGGCTATCTTATGTTCCGGCAGGAGGCTCCTCGTTGCGCCTCTGCCAGTCTCTCACCGTCTCTCACATCCTTGTGGAATGCCCCACCCTGTCGTCAGTACGTCGTCGCGCTTTTCCGTTCCTTTCTGATTTCCCCCTCCCCGAACGTTTACGCCTTATGCTCGCTGAGAGCCCTCTCTTCTCGCTTGACCGTCTTTTCCTCTTCCTCTCCCAATCTCGCATCCTATCTGAGCTTTAGGTGGCTTCTCACCTGTAGTCCGCTGTTCTCCCTTTTCTAGTGCCTTTTCTCCGTCTCCGTCTCTCTTTCTCGTATTCCGCCTCGCCATGATATCCGCTACCATATAGCGGGAAATGGCGGTAAACGCCCCAATACAAAAAAAAACAAAAAAAACAAAAAAAAATTATATATATATATATATATATAACTGATAAGGGTTTCCTTACACTGATTGCAAATGGCTAATGAGAAATTTTAAACCAATTCTTTATTTTGAAAGAAATTCTATTATTGTACAACTATGTATGAACTATACAACCATATTACAACTATACAGGGTGTTCCGTAAGTCTGGTCTCATAGGAAAAAATTATTTTAAATTAAATTTACAAAAGTAATACATTGTAACTAAAACAAATGTTCAAACTGATGTCTTGTTTTGGGACCTTTTTTTGTTGTAGGTAGAATAAAACACAATGGCTAATATGGAAGCGAGTTACACTCCTAAGGGAAGTACTATCCTGATGATAAGTACTATCTTCTGCTGCTGAATCAGTTTTTTCCAGCTGTTGGAATGTGTGTGTCATTTTCTTGTTCCTCTCAATTTGTTGGTGGGGTAGGAGCCGGTAGTCCTCCTCCATGCGGAACAAACTTGATGTTGGAAGGGATGTCAGGGTATTGAATGTGGTGTTTACTTTCGGTTGAAAACCCAGTGATTTGGGCGAGGCAAAAGTAGCAATCAGTACTGTGGTCTTTTTGTTCTCTCTACCATCAGAACTGCAAAATGCATTGGAATACCATTTACCTTTAAGCCATTGACTAAGGTTTGTTTGAAGCCAGAGTACAGCCACATATGCAGTCTTTATTAGTTCAGAAATGGTTTTTCGTCGTCGTTTTGTAGCGAATTTCTCGCACACAACAAAAACTCTAAATCATTTATACAGCAATGAATCCTGTGTCCATCCATATCAAATCTGAAAAAAAAAAAAAGTTGCCAGTCATACAAAAATATAATGTGGAAAGTTCTAGAAACTTCAATACTGTATCTCATTAAAATACACCTACAGAATTTCAAGAACAAATAGAATGTTCCAGAAAACACTCGTGACATTGCTATAATTAGAGGTAGGGGGTAAAATGGCATGTTGTCAAAAACAAGTGATCATAGCCTCATTTTGTGTGAAAATACATGAATATGAAGTTTTGAAAAGGTTTTTTGCTGAAAATTGTGTATACAAAAATTGCACCACAATTTACTGGTTTTTAGTGTCAAAACAGCGTTAGGGGGGTCAAAATTATGATTTTTGGAAATACTCACTGTGTGCTTGGGAATGATTAGAGTTCTTGATATATATCTTTGGTAGCAAATAGAATTGTCATTTGTATTATATTTTTGATAAATTTATGCTAGAATTTTAGTCACGCTTGAGTGATTTTGGAGAAAAATTGGCCTGTTCGAGCTCAAAATCCAGACATTTTGTGGTTCGATTTTCGATTAGTAAGTCGGAAATTTGCTGACGATCTTCATAGGCAAAGAACATTGGTCTTAGCACAAACTCCGTACCATCAGAGAAGTTCAACAAAATGGCCAGCCATTCACCATCAATGCTGTTTCGGGATGTTGTATCATAATGAAGTACTGACTTAACAGACAAAGGTTTGTTAAGTAGATACATTGAAGCATCTCTTTCAACTTGCGATGCTTGCATTTGCTTGTAATCTGATAGTGTTCTGGCGGAAGGGATCACATACAAATAGTTCTTGTATTCTGAAACAGTTAAGGGTATACGAGACTTCTTTTCTGGTGGTTCTTGACCATCTTCAAGCGTATCTATACTTTCCATGGAAACATCTTCTGTTGGATTACTTAAATACAGCTCATGATTGTACAAATACTTGCAAACAATTTGTACAGCAAGTCGAGAAGTTTCAACTGAAATTCCACACATTGTAGATAGGTTAGCACACGTAGATTTGATTTCATCTGTGCACACTTTAATATTTTTTCTCAGTTTTGGTCGATTCACAAATATGTCATCTGTTTGTGTGGTGGCTGAAACCATTGTCATGGTTGAACGAACTAGCCCGGAGCGATTCAAACTTTGATAAGTTCCAGCTGAAGGTGAGTGATTGTCATCTTGGTCATCCTCATTCGAATGAACATCAGCCATTGCAAAATCAATCTCAGCTGCTACCCTTTGTTCTTGTTCTAATTGTGCCATGTGTAATTGAGCCTTTTCCTGTATGTATTCAATGTCAATTTCTTCACTGATTCGTGCTATTCGAGTGGATTTTTGATCTTCATAGAATGCTTTTTCATCGCCAGTAAGTTCTTCAGTTTATTTTCCAATGTCCAAAAGGCTATCTGGACATATCCCTGCAAAAGAGAATGATGGTGTAAGTATGTTTGTATAGAAATAGATAAGCTAGGCTTATTTACTGCACATTGTTAAATTTCTCACCAGATCCTGCTTTAGGTGTGAAACTTCTCCACGCTTTATTTAGTTGTCGCAAGGATTTAGGTTCACTTGGACCCAGATTTTTCTTCTTCCCTTTTTTGCGATGGGCTATAAAAACAAATAATAATTAATAATAATATAGTGATGAAGTGATCCTACTTTATTACCAGCGAAACATAAGAAAGGAAAATAGAATGTACCTCGGATGTAGACTTGTGAATGATAAATCTCAACCAATTTTGTCAGTTTTCTTTTAATAGAATTTATAGTCAGAACATGTTCTTCACCAAATGACTTGATCCAAATTTGTTGTAGAGCTACACTGCATGCATGAATTGTTGCACTCCTACAATAAAAAAGACAGTCATGAGCTTTAGTTATTAACATATCAATATTGCACTTACGTTGTAAGACCATATAGACTTCAAAAACTTACATTTTTGAGCTTTTTGGTTGTGTCGCCTCTGAAAATATTGCGATTGCTGCATCATACCAAGTAGGTAGCTTGTCACCAAAAATGAACACTAGCTTTTGTGCCATTGCTAGGCGTGGTTGCTACTGATCGGCTGATTTTAAAGCGTTGCTTTTCCAAACTTTTATCACATTATTTCACAAAAAGTGCTAAAAGTAAAACAATCACCAATTTCTGTATTCTAAACAAAAAAGATAGAATAAATATGTAAATTATCTGAAATATAGAAATGTACAAACGTTAATATCTCATGTGAAGAGCAGCAGAACATTCAATAATATGTTATTAAATAAGTTTTTATGTTATAAGACTTAGTTTTGAAGCGGTTTAGCTATAAAATTGCAAACATACTAAAAAATGGTGGTTTTTGAGTAAATTTGAGTGCAATTTTTGTATATAAGCCAAAACCAATTTTTTTGCTTGAATCATGTTATTGGCATGAAAAGCTGTCATTTGAGCCTATGATCACTCAAATCTGAGCACATGACCCTCAGACCCCCCTCTACCCCCTACCTCTACTATAATGAATATGAATGATGACATCATAGTTAAAAGTCAAAATGTGGTGTAAAATTTTGAGCTGTATTTTTGAAATCAGCATATCAAAATTAGCCAAAATCACATACTGTATGTCTATATTACGTACAAAATTCTTGTTGACCAGTGTTACCTTTTTTACCCCAAAGTGTTTTCACCAAATTATGTCCAATAATTTCATCTTATTTTGCACATTTTTTGGAACCTTGGGTCTAACCATCAGTAGAGGAGGAGAGACTGACAAAAGTAATTGTATTGTTTAACAACCAAATTTGGAAGAAATCATATTTTCTGTGGATGTACAGTCCCCTGCAATAGTTCCACTCCACCCTCTCTGAGATGTGGGGGCAACACAGTCCCTCTTTCTCCCCCACCCTCACTCCATCTTGCTATCCCCCCCTCTCCTTTCACTATCCCCACCTCCTCTTTCTCAGTTCCCACCTCCTGCTTCCTTGTTATTTTCTTTCAATTTACCTTATATTTTCGTTTTTCCTTTCCCTTCACCTCATACTAATACACAGGGTGGTGTAGTATTGCGATACATTTTCTGTATATCTTGTATCATATTGCGATAAATTTTTTATTATTTGTATTGCATCCAAAGATACGATAAAAATAAGTGTCAGTAACGCAATACTTTATCATTAACTCAGTCAGTGCTTTTGATCTTTCCCCTCCCCTCTCCATCTTCTAATTATTTAACAAATAATTCATCAGACATTCAACAATTACACACGTATCCTTTGATAAAAGAACTGTCCATAAAATACAACACTACACTGCCATCAAGCGCTCCAGTCGAGAAACTTTTTAGCATAGCTGGAAATCTCTCTCCTTCAAAGAGAAACAAAATGTCTGATGAATTGTTTGATAATCACTGTTTGTAAAATTCAATAAAAATAAAAAGTAATTCAGTTGTTTCATAATATATATAAGCACACCGGACAAAAAATTAGTCACCCCTACTAGCACCGATAGTAGGAAGTTCAAGGTCACACAGAGGGCGCTGATGTAGCATTGGTAAGTGACAAGTAGCGGTGACGTAGCACACAGGATCAGATCTGTTTCATGAGGTGGTGAAGAACAAAGTGTGTGTTGGATATAGTCTGCAAAATGGGTCGTGAGGCAGACGTTACTCAGTGGCAAAAAGGAGCCATCGTGTTTGGCAGAGCCCACGGACACAAAATGTCTGAAGTAGCCCAATTTGTTGGTGTGTCAACGCGTACTGTCCAGCGAGTTTACAAAGAGTGGTGTAGTTCGCAATCAACTGAAAATCAACGGCGTAACTGTGGCCGGAAAACAATTCTCGACAATAGGGGCCGCCGCCATGTTTCTCGTCTAGTAACTGCAAATCGTTTTCAAACCAGAGAACAATTGCTCCAAGAAACCAATGAGGTTCTCCAGCGACCAATTTCCGAACGGACATTGCGACGAGAACTGCATGCGATGGACATCTGGAGCAGGGTACCACGGAAGAGGCCGCTGTTAACAGCAAGTCACAACTTGGCACGTTATAAATGGGCTCAGAGGCACAAAAACTGGACTGCGGCAGATTGGAAACGTGTAATTTGGTCCGATGAGTCCCGTTTTTGTTTGTTCTCCAATGATGGGAGGCGACGAGTACATCGCAGGTCCAATGAAGCCTTTAATCCTGAATGCGTCGAAGGTGTTGTTCAGGCTGGAGGTGGTTCTGTGATATTCTGGGGATGTTTTTCGTACCACGAAATGGGCCCTCTCGTTCCAGTGACGATGAATTTGAACCAGCAGGCGTACCTCCGCATACTAAACTCGCCGGATTCGTGCGGTTATCAAGGCCAGAGGCGCCATCACACGTTATTAGGTACATTCTGAGAGGGGTGACTAATTTTTTGTCCAGTGTGCTTATATATATATATATATATATATCCCCGCAAGGGGGTTCTGAGCTCGTGCTCTTGAGTGCTCTTTGTGCTCGTTTGTACGTGCTTGTTCCTGGAGGTTTCACGTGCGCCCTCCCGGCCCTAGCACCCAAGGATGATGGGGCTCGACCCTGCAGTCCTTGGTCTTTTTCCACTTCGACTGTCCCCTCCACCCTTTCTTTTTCCTCTGTCTTTCCTCTCACTTTTTCTTTGTTTTTCCGCTGAGATATGCCCTTTAAATAGAGGCGAATCGGTTCTTCCTGAACTAAAAAAAAAAAAAAAAAAAAAAAATATATATATATATATATATATATATATCATAAAGAACGACGCTTGTATAGGAGAACATTCCGCGCAAGATGAGGAGAGAGAACGAACAAATGAAAAAATGAGGTAACCACCCGGGAATCGAACCCGGGATCTTCCGATTGCCAGTCAGATATGATAACCATTACACCACGGGCCTCACTCGAACAAATGCCGTAATTCCTCTACATGCACGCAGAAACCAATGCCCCAAGGGGGCACCTCCCGCATGCCGTATCTATATATACATTTCTGACCGGCAATCGGAAGATCCCGGGTTCGATTCCCGGGTGGTTACCTCATTTTTTTCATTTGTTCGTTCTCTCTTCTCATCTTGCGCGGAATGTTCTCCTATACAAGCGTCGTTCTTTACGTTATTTATACTGCGTGTTCTTTGCAGTTGAAATATATATATATATATATATATATATATATATATATATATATATATGGTATATCGTATCGTGATACATATATTATTCATATATCTAGTATTGTAACGAGATAATTTTTGTCAATGTATCGAGTATCACATCGCGTTACTTTTTTTGGCCCCGATACACCACCCTGCTAATACATGATTCTTCTCACCCCTCCACCTGTTCTCTGATTACTTTCTCCTCCCACCCTATCAACTATGTATGTCATTTGTGTTTTTCCTTTTCTTTTTACCTTCCCCTCCTAATCCATTGTTTTTACACAATAACTCACTCCACTCACACATTTAATTTTTAATAAAACTTCCTTGCAATGTTCATTCTTTTATACATTCTTTCTTAGTTGTAAAAGATTAAGTGAAAACTTGCCAAAACTCTAAATTAACACTTAATTTTAAATTTTAATCATTCAATTTTGCTGGCATTTGCCCTTGGCCTCTTCTGCCTGAATAAAAAATATATAATTAGGCCTAATGATACAATAATAATAAATTAATTTGCAATAAACACCATATTTTTTATTTCAATAAGACTGACAATATTAAATAACAAATTTATAAAAAAAACATTTTAGAATGCAGCAGACAGTTCTATAAATTATGTAATTAAAAGTTTATAACATTTTATGATAATGCATGTTGCAGGGCCATATATATATATATATATATATATATATATATATATATATATATATATATATTTTTTTTTTTGTATTGGGGCGTTTACCGCCACTTCCCGCTATATGGTAGCGGATATCATGGCGAGGCGGAATACGAGAAAGAGAAACGGAGACGGAGAAAAGGCACTAGAAAAGGGAGAACAGCGGACTACAGGTGAGAAGTCACCTAAAGCTCAGATAGGATGCGAGATTGGGAGAGGAAGAGGAAAAGACGGTCAAGCGAGAAGAGAGGGCTCTCAGCGAGCATAAGGCGTAAACGTTCGGGGAGGGGGAAATCAGAAAGGAACGGGAAGGCGCGACGACGTACTGACGACAGGGTGGGGCATTCCACAAGGATGTGAGAGACGGTGAGGGGCGACTGGCAGGAGGCGCAACGAGGAGCCTCCTGCCGGAACATAAGATAGCCGTGCGTGAGGCGCGTATGGCCGATGCGAAGCCGCGCAAGGACGACCTCTTTGTGTCTGGAGCGGTGGAAAGAGGACACCCAATATGACAGACGGGGGCGGATGGACCAGAGTTTATTTCCGGTGGCATCGTCCCAGGACTGTTGCCACATGCGGTCGTAAAAGGAACGAAAGACCTGCACATAGTCTGAGAAGGGGAGCGGGCGGGGGAGGGAGGCAGCGAGGCGGCGGACCGGGCTATGCGGTCCGCCGCCTCATTACCGGAAACACCAACATGGGCGGGAACCCAGCAGAAGGTGACCCGGATCCGGTGAACGGTGTGCAGGACATGGTACTCCTGTTGAATAAGGCGTACGAGGGGGTCCGGGAATCATAGCGCTCGAGCGCCTGAAGGGCGCTCAGCGAGTCCGAAAAAATGGTACAGGAGGACCGCGAACAACCCGATACCAGACGGAGGGCTTCCAGAAGGGCAAAGAGCTCCGCTGAAAAGATGGAGGCCTGAACCGGCAGGGGGATACCCCGGGAGGTAGGTGACAATGACGGAGAGAAGACGGCGGCCGCAACACCTGCAGGGGAGCGCGAGCCGTCGGTGTAGACGGGAACGTCGTCCGAATGGACGGGAAGATGGGCCAGAAAAGAAGACCGGAGGACGGCAGGAAGAGACTCCTTACGCAGGCCACGGAGCGCCTGGCAACGGCAGATAGGGGTGGTCCGCCAGGGGGGCGACAGATCGAAGGAGAACGGCAGAATAGAGGGTGGGGGGATCCCCAGGGACGAGAAAATCTCGGCCAGAGAGGCAGCGAAATGCCACGTGTCAGGCCGGGGTAGCGCCTGGGAGATCGCGGAGAAGAGTAGGGACATCGGAAGGCGGCAGATGCGAAGGTAACACTTCGCCATGAGAAGGCCCCGGCGAAGGGGCAGGGGGGGTGTCCACAGTCCACCTGAAGACTAGCGACAGGGGACGAGCGGAAGGCACCCGACGCCAGGCGAAGGCCACGGTGGAGAAGAGGATCCAGCATACGGAGTGGCGGAGAGGAGGCGGAGCTGTAGACCACACAGCCGTAGTCGACACGGGATTGCACCAGGGAGGTGTACAGGCGCAGCAGAGTACGCCTGTCCGCCCCCCAGGTCGTGTGGGACAGATGACCCAAAAGGAGAGGGTGCGGCGAGATGTTTGCCGCAACCGCCTAAGGTGTGGAACCCAACCGAAAAATCCGTCGAGGGTCATACCCAGGAATCTAACGGATGGGACGAGGGAAGAGGAGTGCCGGCAAGGGTAAGGGCGAAGGTATGCGACAGACGGAGGCGCCGAGGACGGAAAAGCATACTGGAAGACTTAGAGGGTGAGAAAGCATAGCCAACCGAGGACGCCCAGCGAACCACCGCGTTGATGGCTAGCTGGAGCCGACGTTCAGCCAAAGACGGGAGGCGGCCAGAGCAATAGATAGCCAGGTCATCGCATAGAGGGAGCTACGAACGGATGTAGGCAGGACCGTAGCGACTGTGTTCATCACGAGTGAGAAACACAAGACGCTAAGGACACTACCCTGAGGGACACCCTCCTCCAACGGAAAGCGGTCAGAGAGGGCAGAACCGATGCGGACGCGGAAAGAACGGGCGGACAAGAAGTTATAAATAAAGGAAGGGAGAAAGCCTACGAAACCCAGGGAGCGTAAGCAGTCGAAGACCGCGCTCCGCCGGGTAGTATCGTAGGCCTTCTGGAGGTCGAAAAAGACGGCGAGTACAAATTGACGCCGGGAGAAAGCCTCCTGCACGTCATGGCTAAGGAGAAGGAGGGGGTCGGTGGTAGACCGGAAGCGCCGGAAACCAGCCTGGGTAGCTGGGTACTGGTCACTCGCCTCCAAGGTAAAGGACAGCCGCGAGGCGACCATCGCCTCCATCACCTTGCAGGCACAGCATGTTAGGGAAATGGGGCGATAGTTCGACGGGAGTGAGGGGTCTTTATCGGGCTTCGGGATGGGGACGACGATGGACTCACGCCATCGGTCCGGAAATGAACCCTCCAACCAAATCTGGTTATAGAGGTCCAGTAGAAAGCTGAGAGCAGAGGGGTGGAGATGCCGTAACAAGTCATAGGGAATATTATCGGGGCCGGGGGCGGAGGAGCGTCGGGGGCGGAGGGCCTCCCGAAGCTCTGTCATGTGGAAGAGGTGATTATAGGGGTCATCCCTATGAGGTGGAAATTCCGGTGGGTCGCGGCGGGAGTGGGGGGAATCGGAACTGGAGATGGCTGCAAAGTGCGCCGCGAGTGCGTTCGCGACGGCCTCCGGATCGGACACGAACTCGTCGTCCCCGACCCGAAGCACCGGGGGTCGAGGGGGGACACGGGTCCCCTCAAAGCTACGCACCTTGCGCCAAACAGTCGAGGGGGCAGTCGAGGAGGAGATCCCGGACACGTAACTCCGCCAGGAGGTACGCCGGGCCAGTTTCAGGACCCGACGGGCCACTGCCTTCAGGCGCTGAAATTCTATCTTGTGCTCCAGCTGGCGGGTCCGGTAGAAGCGGCGGCCGGCACGGCGCCGCTCCTGAACGGCATGGGAGCACTCTGGGGTCCACCATGGGACGCTTCGCGGCCTGGGGGAGCCAGAGGTACGGGGAATGCAACTGGCGGCAGCCGAGAGGATCTTACTCTCGAGGAAGGCGAGGGCCTCATTGACGGAGGGAAAGGCAGGAATTGATGGCGAGATCGCCGTGCCCCTCGCGTATGAGGCCCAGTCTGCTCGGGCGAACAGCCAGCGCGGGCGGACAGAGGTGGGGGGGAGGAGACGGGTCGGGGTAAGACACACTGGGAAATGGTCACTGCCGGAAGAATCCGGCAGGACCTCCCAGGTGAACTCCGTCACGATTTCGAGGGAAACCAGGGAAAGGTCGATACAGGTGAAACTGTCATGGGCCGAGTGAAGGCAGGTTGGGGAGCCATCGTTCAGAAAGGTGAACTCGAGCTCGTCCATAAGGGAGAGAAGGGTCCCGGAGAGAAAGGTGGAGCAAACGTCCCCCCAGGCCGGGTCCCGACTGTTGAAGTCCCCGAGAATCAGAAAAGGGCGGGGAAGCTGGAGAATTAGGTCACGGAGAGAATCGGGTGGAGGGCGTACGTTAGGGGAGAGGTAAAGAGAGCAGACCGTGAGCTGGCGCCCCAAGGAAAGGCGCACGGCCACAGCTTGCAGGACTGTACGGAGCGGGAGGGGGCGGAAAGGGACGGAGCGGTGCACGAAGACCGCGGCGCCCCCCTCCCCGCCCCATCGAGAGGCGGGGAAGGGAGCCCGCAGTAACCGGACACTCGAGGGAGGGAACGGGATCCCAGAATCGTCTCCTGAAGGCAGAAACACGCCGGACACCTGGAGGCCAGGAGAGAGGAGAGACTCTCGAGGCCTACCAGGAGCCCGCGGATGTTCCACTGCAGGAGCGAGGTATAGGGAGGGGTAGGAAGGTCAGCGTAAAGGATGGTTATGGGGTGGGTGGGCCGATCGGGCGGCCCGAGATTAAAGAGGGAATCGGAAAGCCCCGGAGTTCAGCGAGGGACGCCGAACGAGGGCGAAGGCGAGGGTCACCCCGACGAGGGGGCGATGTGGAACCAGACGCCGGCAAGTCCTCCAGAAGAGGAGTCTCCCGGACGTCCGGGGAGAGCGATGCAGAGAAGGGGATGTGAGAGGTATCCAGAATGCCCCTCCCTTCACCGGAGGTGCGGGGGAGGCAGGACTACGAGGGGGAGTGGAAAATAATACCTCACCCAGAGGCATTGGCAGGTCGAGGAGAGAGATGGGGCGGGTCAAACGCGGGGGCGTGCACGTTCCACCCACGCCGACCAGGCGGGCGAGTTCCCCCTCCAGTGGGTCCATCGACCGGGCCGGAGAGGGGTGTATCTCAGCCCCCACCACGAGGGCCGTCGGGGACCCCAGGGGGGAGCGTGCATAACGGTTGCGCAGTGGGGGACGGTGAGGACACCGTGGCGGTAGGGCGAAGGGGGCGTTTGTGTTTGGGAGAGGAAGGTGATGCGAGGCTTATGGCTTCGAACCTTTCGGGGTCACCACTGGCGCGGCGCTTGCGGCCCCTACCCCTCCGTCGTGCGGCCCGCATGGGTGAAGGCGGGTCACGATCCGGAATGGGGGTGGCCGAAGGCGCCGGTGGAGAGGGCGTAGAAGGGGCAGGGGGGGTTGCCGACGAAGCATCGGCGTTCGCGGAGGGAGCACGTGGGGACGCGCTGGTAGTACGGGGAGCCGCGGTAGGAGTCCGCTGGGCGGCAGAGGATGGACTGGGAGTAGCGGACACGGTGGGTGGAGGCGCGTTGGGAACCGCCGGTGAGGACGGTGTCCGGGAACGGAGAGCCTCGGCGTATGAGGCACCACGCCGGGCCTCGCAGCCACGCAACCGCTCCCGCGCCTCCCGAGCGCTGAGAAACTCTGATGAACAGAGGGCCCGAACCTCCCTTTCAAAGTGGAAGGACGGGCAAGAGCGGGATGAAGCAGGGTGTGGTCCATGGCAGTTGGTGCAGGAAGGCGGAGCAGTACAGGGCAAGGGGTGGGGAGGGCCGCCGCAGCGGACACACAACGGGGCCGGCTGACGGCAGGAGCTGCTCACGTGGCCAAACCTATTACACTGAAAACAGCGCGTAGGATCTGGCACGTATGGTCGTACTGAGAATTCGCACTCTCGTCTCTCACCAAAGCCCCAGAATACCGAAACGGGGGGCACCAGTGAGTCGAAAGTGAGGAGCAGGCGAGGAGAAGGGGCGGTTGGGGACCGCGATCTGTCGGGAAAGCGGTACACCCTCACAACACCCTGGGAGGCGAGGTCAATCTGGAGGTCTTCCACCGGGATGGGTAGAAGACGAGCAGCGTAAATTGTGCCCTGGCACTGATTGAGGCGGGGGTGGGGAGTCACCGTGATCCCGCAGCCCAGGACATCGGGGATAGCGAGCAGAGAGGAGGTTTCGGCAGAGGAACGCGACCTTATCAAAATGGAGCCATCCCTCTGAGGCCGAAGGTCAAAACGCGCCGTCCCCGTCTTCCCATGGATCGCTCGAAAGAGGCGTTCGTGGTTAGTGGGGAGGGGCTTGGAGGAGGAGGGGCGGAGGACGAGGAACTTGTCCATCGTCCTAAGGCCGAGTGAAGCCGTCTGGCCAAACACCACCGGAACTTCGAGGGGGCGAGAAGACGAGAAAGGCGGACGGCGACGTCGGGTCCCACGTCCCCCAGGGGCCGAGGGGGCCGGGGGCGATGAGGCCCGACCGGAGTGGGAGGCGACCGGGGCCGCGGGCCTCCCACCTGAGGGCGAAAAAGCAGGTGGGTCCCTATCGGGACGTGGAATATGGGGGGATCCAGGGGTCGGGGGGTCCACTGCAGGTCCATCCGCTACTGGCGGGGGTCGGGCAGCGGCGCCACGAGCCTGGGGAAGAGAGGGAGAGGAGGTGTCGGCAAGAAGAGCAGACGGGGTGGGCGAGGGCTGCCGACTGCCCTTACCAGACCCACGGTCCAAAGAGGGAGGTCAGATGCACAAGCCGGGTCGTCAACGAGGTCCATTAGATTTGTAAGTGTTTCCATAGAAATTTTTTATTGTTGTTTCGCGCCCGGGGCCGCGGGGAACCGATTACCCGGGGCCCAAGGGGACCAAGCGCACGCCGGCGGGGGGTGGGTGCCTCGTCCCATGTAGGTACCCCCGTTTCAAAAGGGGCCCTTGTAGCGTCGAAAGTTCTCCCCCGCCGGCAGCAAAGACCAAGGCCCCCAGGGTCCCAGGCCTGGGCACCCTACCAGCCAACTTAGTCCGGCCCCGGCCATGGGGCGAGACCCCCAGCGACCAGCCCCGGCAGCCCACGGGGCGCGCGAAGTGAACAGAGAAAGAAGAAAAAACAGAGGGGCAAGGAAGAGGGTAAAGAGGGGAAGACAGGAAAGAGGGGGCTGTAGGATAGCAGGGTATGCTAAAAGTCCACTTCGCAACCGGGCGGGGACCCGGCAGGGCCCCCAGCCGCGGCTGACCCCCCTCGCCACATGGAGGCAGGAGCCCGCGGGCGATCCACCCCAGAAAGACCGCCCGCGGGGAGGGGGATATATATATATATATATATATATATATATATATAAATTATTTCATGAAAGTAACATATGAAAAATATTTATGAATGAAACCACGAAGGAAAGGAAACACAGAATGGTGTTCAAGCGCTTTCATCTAATGACATCCTCAGGAACAGTGAAGTACATAAAGAGTTACAGCCTATATATAGATTACAAAAAAAAAAATTATATATATATAATATATATATATATACACACACACACACAATAAATGGAGAAATAAAAATAAAAATTAAACATTAAAGGATTGTGGGAGAAGCATACAAATTTGTAAGGAAAAACTACCAATGTTTTAGCACTTTGCTCGAATCCAACACAAGATCAAATGAATTGTTTCCAACCAATGTTACAGTTAATTAAAAAAAATAATAAATTGAAAAATAAAAATAAAACTTATAAGAGGAGCATACAAATTTATACTGGAAATCTGCCCAGGTTTTAACTCTGCCCTTCTTGAGTAAGTTCGATGTACCGTATATAAAAATAAATTGAAAAATAAAAGTTATTAGAGTAGCATACAAGTTTAACAAAGGTTTAGCATTCTACCCTTCTTATCTAAATCCATTCTGAAGGAATTCACTGTACTGATCCCACTATATTGATTGGAATAATGCTACAGTTTTGTTTCACTCTAGCAACATTGTTAATAGAAATATTCTTGAGTCTGCCATTATCCAACTTACAAATAACTTCAACATAAGCAAAGGTCTTTTTCAACTCAATCCTGTTGTTTTGAATTCCATCAGAATGGATTTAGATAAGGGTAGAACGCTAAACCTTTGGTAAACTTGTATGCTACTCTAATAACTTATCTTATTTTTGACCTTTGACCTTGTGTAGGTCATTTGATGTCACAACCAATTTTTTTCTCCTTTCATTCAATTTTGGGTACACATGTCTACCTTAACCTAGAACAAGATTTTCAGTGTTGATTAAGTTAGTATAGACGCTACAGCCATTTCAGTGGACCATACCTACCTCCATTTTGACCAAGTACCTTTTTCCACCAAACTTTGGAGCACAGTTTCTTTGGAACTGTTTGAGCTAGAGTGTTGAGAAAAGTACCATTAGATTTGTCTCACTGAGATCTATAATGTCTGCTATTTTTAAGACAATTTGCCTTTTAATATGTACCATATATTAAAATAACCTATTCCTTTATTTTTACCAATTGAGTTATAAGAACTGATTTTTGTCTAGCTGGGTGAAACCATGAAAAAAAGAGGCATCAACATAACTTTATATTTAAAAAAGGCAGTTATTAGGTATTTACAATATATTTTATGGAAGCCATTATTGTTACATTTATAATAATAATAAAGTATTTGTATACGCCTTTCAAGGTATTTATTTATCCTACCAAAAATTTAACCTTAGACAAAAACTGAGATCATTATTCAACAGCAAACAGTAAGAAAGAAAAACCTATAATAAGAGACTTGAGTCCTGCCTAATAAGACTCAAATTTAAATAGGGATGCTAAGATACTAACCTAAATACAAAATATAATTAATAGATAATAAACGGTACAATAAACATAATAGTTTTAATAAACAATGATAATAAAAAATTTAATTAAATATAAATTAAATATAATTAAATATATATCTATATCTAAGTATAACTAAATAAACTATCAAAGGTTTATTTTCATTGGATGACGTATACCTGCCAGATCTAGGGATATAATTTTTAACAATTGACATTAATTGATCAATTACATCAGTTAGGCCCCTATAGCTCAAAAATCAATTACAATTACCTTTATTTTATTTTGAATCAATTACAATTAATGGAAATTAGGATCAATTAATTAAAAATACAATTATAATTATTCATTGTTATCCAACCCTGTTAAAAGCTATTTTTGCTTGGATGGCACAAATAAAATTTGGGACCTACTGATCTTGTTTCAGAGGTCTACAACAAGAAAAAATGTGCAGTTTGATTTACAGATTGGAATAAATACAGATGCCAAAAAAATCCTTACTCCAAGGTTTAAATAAGCTTATTTTCACATGGGTACATACTGTTGTACACAATGAATAAATACACAAAGTTAAGTAATTCTATTAAACTCGTCTAACTCTTAAAACTGAACTTATTCTATAGGGTAGTACCTACAGCCTAGTATAAGGTACTTATACACGTACATAGCTTTACCTTTAAACAGGATAGCAGGTTCGAAGTTCTTCACACTTTTGAATGTCCATATAAATTAATTAATTATGTAATTTAAATTACCTATATTATATAATTCTCTGAAATATACAAAAAAAAAAAAATTTATAATAGGGCCGGATACTTATTCAACCAAATAATGGTTAGGTTAGATAATTACTGATTTTTTTTTTAATTAGCAGACATTATATATCTCAGTAAGAAAAATTTAATGGTATTTTTCTCAACACTAGCTCAAACAGTTCCAAAGATACGGTGCTCCAAAGTTTGGTGGAAAAAGGTACTTGGTTAAAATGGAGGTGGGTATGGTCCACTGAAATGGCTGTAGCGTCTATACTAACTTAATCAACACTAAAATTCTTGTTTTAGGTTAAGGTAGACATGGGTATCCAAAATTGGGTGAAAGGAGAAAAAAATTGGTTGTGACATCAAATGACCTACACAAGGTCAAACCAGGGTTGTGGAGTCGGAGTCGGAGAGTCGGAGTCGTGGAGTCGCACGTTTCAGGGCGGAGTCGGAGTCGGTAAAAAACTTCCGACTCCGACTCCAATTTCTGTCCTGTGTCACCCTTAATTTCTAAATCCTAAATACTAACATTTAGGTTATTTAGTTTTTTTGGTCAATAAACCTCATTCATTGATAGCCCCTAGATTAAGTTTTTTTTAATATTTTTTTTTTACATTTTCAGAATATACAATTAATATTTATTTAAATATTAAATATAAAATATAAAATATAAAATTTCACACTTAGTGTGGTGGTGATGAAATGTCTTATTATTATGATAATTATAGAGTGAAACACTAGAGGAGTCGGAGTCGTATATTTAAAATGTGAGGAGTCGGAGTCGGATTTTTAGATTTTTTACAATGTGTGGAGTCGGAGTCGGAGTCGAATTTTTACAATGTGTGGAGTCGGAGTCGGAAAATTTTGGACCGACTCCACAACCCTGGGTCAAATGTCAAAAATAAGATCAATTTTTTTTTTGACCACTGAAGTAAAATATGAATAGAAACAAAGTTGTAGATCTGCTTAAAAGCTTTAAAATAGTGTTTAAATGGTCTCTGTAAGTGCAATAGGAGCCGAGAGATTTCATGTTGAAATAGGTATGACCTTGGAAATTGACCCTTTTTTACAAAATTCGAAGGGCCATATCTCTGGAACCATATGACCTAGAGTATTGAAACAAGCGTCATTCTGTTTTTCTCTCAGAGATCTTAAGTGTGCCAATTTAAAAAAAAAAAAAAAAGTGATGGTCACATTTTTTTCGCCATTGAACTGACATGGAATGACCCCTTGTCATCATCTCAGTATTATACTGGGACCATGACAGAAATTTCCACATGCATATTACATCATGCACAATATTTTATTTTTGATTATAATAAGGATTTGTTAAAAAGCAAAATAGAGGAAAAAATTATATTTTAAAAATTACAGACTTTGGGCCCATGGCACAACAGCTATATGATGGAAATTTCTGCTCTAGACTGCGAACGTGTTAAGACTTCTGACAGGCTGGCTAAATGGGTCTTGTCAAATGGCATTTGCTGTTCTGATGATATGGAGAGAGCATAAAGACCATTTAATGGATTGTTATTTCTGCTTAACAAATATACTAGGCATTACTGCAAAATCTAAAAATAAGGTACAATACGCAAATTTACCATCAGTCATGAGGCCTGTTTTACATAATAAACATTTGCCAGTACCAAGGTCACCAGAAATGTGGTGTGTAGATGAAAATGAAATTGATGTACAATGTAATGACAAAGCTCAACATGATTTACTAACAGGCAATGTTAATCCAATGTTTGAACCATCTTGTTCACTGAAGGAGCCTCACTTAATATCTCAAGCAGACCTGAGCAATCTTGTCTGTGATCTGAAATTGTCAAAAGATCAATCTGAACTTTGGCTTCCAGATTGAAAAGTTGGAATCTTCTAGAAAAAGGCACTAAGATATCTTTTTACTGCAAGCATCAGAGAGACTGTCTACCATTTTTTTATCAGGAAGGCAATTTAATATACTGTAATAATGTAGACTCTCATGGAAACCCTTGGCTAACACCATGATCCTAATGAATGATGCCTATTTATTGATTCCTCAAAACTGAGTTTGAAAGCTGTGTTACTCCATAATGGAAATAAATACCCTTTACTTCCAACAGTACATGCCATCCATGTGAAGAAATCATACAACAATATGCACCTGCTTGTGAAACATATCCAATATGATAAATACTTTTGGCATATCTGTGGAGATTTGAAAGTGATTGCACTTCTCCTTGATTTACAACTGGGTTATATGAAATTCTGTTGTTTCCTTTGTGAATGGGACAGCCAAGCACGGGAAAGCCATTACTCAAAGAAACAATGGCCACCTCAACAAGCATTGATTCCAAGGCATAAAAATGTCACCAGTCCACCTTTGGTTAATCCAAAAAAAAAAGAAGTGTTTTGCCATCAATACATATTAAACTTTGTTTAATGAAATTTTTTTTAAGGCTATGGATCAAAATGGCAGTGGGTTTCTCTACTTGGAGCAGAAATTTCTGAGGATCAGTGAGGTCACAATCAAAGAAGGGATATTAGTGGGCCCACAAATAGAGAAATCATGAGATAGTGTGTTTGATGAAGCTTGGAGAGCATTTAAAGCAGTGACCACAAATTTCCTTGGAAACTTCAAGGCCAAAAATTATGAGTCACTTGTTGAAGAACTTCAATGCCTACAAAGTCATGGGGTGCAACATGTTAATGAAAATTAATTTTCTTGACTCAGATCTCAACTTCCCAACAAACTTTGATGTTAGTGATGAGCATGGGGAATGTTTTCATCAACAAATATCTATGATGGAGAAGCGATATGAGGGCAAGTGGAGCCCCAGCATGTTTGCTGACTACTGCTGGACATTGTGTCAAGGGATGGCCCAGAGGCAAAATACAAGCATAAATCATCAGTAGCTACATTTTAAGCGAGTTCAATATGCATTTTCTACTTCTGATATTGCTATTAAGTCTATAAATTATTCAAATTTCATTTTTGATTCACTCAATATTGGTGGGTGAGTGATAGACAAATTTTGAACAAAAATAAGTTCTTTTTTATCATCCAGTGTAATCTATCTTTCCTATCTTTTTTCTTCCTCGGCCCTTCTTGTTTACTAAGCCTGTCTCCTCTTGTCTCTTAAATGTTTTATCTGTATAATGGGCTTTTAAGCTACAGCATATTTTTATAGTGACACCATATTTTTTACTATATATGGGGTGTCAGGAAATGATTTCCCCCCCCTTGTAGAGCAAAAACTAGAAGAGATAGATAAAAACCAGCTAGACCACTTGAAAGAGCGTTAAAATCTGAATAAAAACCATTATATTCTATTCCTGTGATTTTAATTCTTACCATTTTTTCCCCACAGAAACCATGGCATCATCTATTTTGAACGATTCAGAGAAAAAGCGAGTTCTTGACCGCATTCGAGCTGTCACATTTCGTGAAGCAAAGGAAGCTGGTGCAACTTTCATAACTCGACACTGGGTGGCTGAGAGATTAAAAAGATCAGAAGAATTTGTCAAAAGGAATTGGAATAAGAATCCTGAAGATTGTGAAACAGAATTTCGAGGAGGAAGACCGGAGAAATTATCTCAATAATCGAAAGACATTGTGCTTGCTGCATCACGGCGCCGAAAGAAGAGCTGCTCTGAGGTAGCGAAAGAGATACTTATCCGTCGTGGTAAGATAGTCAATCGGCAACTTGTGCATCAATTTCGAGTTCGCCAAGGCTTGAGTGCTTGGCATGAAATAGCTAAGCCACAGAAGAGTGATCTTAATATTGAAGATCGGCTATGGTTTTGTGATTATCTTGAGGAATGGACGGAAGACGATTTCCTTCACTTGGTTGTCAGCAATGTTCCCTCTAAGGTGTGCGCGTGTGCGCGTGCACACGCATTGTGAAACCCACGCACACAGCAAAATAAAATGCGCACAGGCTCAAGCGTATCATGAGTCACGACAGTAAATGAAGTAATTTCAAAAATATACCGTCACACAAGGTCTGACCATTTGCATCAACATACTCTATAGTCGCTCTTTTAAGTATTAACCCCTTCCGCCCGACTTCGCCGACGTCCGCGCAATTCCGCAATACTGACTTTTTTTACTCTATGTATTTGCATTTTTTTCTTTTATACATTAACGCATTGAATATAAACCTTCTCTTTCTTATTTTTGCATAAAAACGAATAGTAATTATCTCATAATTCATAAAAAATAAAATTATTTTTTATTTTATTCCTATTTTGTGAATGGATAAAATCATGTATTAATCTTGATAGTGTATTTTAAATTGCTAAATGCTAAAAATTGTTTTGAGAAATGATAACTAAAATAGTCATTTTCAATTAATGTTATTTTTATTTTATTTCTTTATTTTGTTGAATTTTACTATTTTTATTTTATTCATATTTTTAGAATGGATAAAATGTTTTCTTTTTTAAGAATATATAATATTGTAAACAGTTTTTTTAATATCCATTTAATAGTACCATAATGATGAAGCTATCACCTTATGGAAATAATATTTATTAAGTATTTAATGTTTATATATATATATTTCATTTTGAAGATAATAGCGCTCAGAAAAGTTTGCACAATTTTTCACCATGAATTTAAATGTATGCACAATGAAAATTTCTTGCGCACACGGACTAAAAAAAATTAGAGGGAACATTGGTTGTCAGCGATGAATTCTTCGTTTTTGTCTCCAGAAAACCAAATTTTCAGAATGATCAGGTTTGGGCAACAACTCCTGATGAAGTCCCAGATGACCAGAAGTATCGAGAAATAGAAAAAAATCCAGCATGTGTGGGTGTTTTCATTATGTTCTCTATTCGGAAGCTCATCTGGGTTATCAAACCAAGAGGAACCAGTTGGGATGGGCCTTATTTTCGAAATGTAATTTTAGCCCAACATGTAATTCCATTTTTGAAAGACCCCGAGTGTGTTTTGGATGTTGAACAGGCAACATTTCTTCACGACAAAGGCCCCTGTATGAAAGCACTTGCAACAACAACTGCTTAAGGACAATAACATTGATTTTTTCGGAAATAATGAATGGCCTGGCAATTCTTCTGATCTTAATGTCTGTGAACATGTCGGATCCATCATGAAGGATCGGGTGGAGTCCTTAATGCTGGAACAACCCATTCAGAATTGGTATTCAACAGAAATTATGACTGCAAAGATCAACGAAGTCCTTGAAGAAATGAGTCATGATACCGATCTCTTTGAGACACTTCTGGGATCATACCCCCACCAATTAATGGCCGTCAGAGCTGCAAATGGGGGCAACACCCGATATTAAAACAAGTGTTTTTTATTCAAAATTAAACGCTCTTTCGTGTGGTTTTGTCTGTTTTTTCTATTCCTTTCAGTTTCTTCTGTACAGGGGGGGGGGCAATCAATTCCTGACACCCTTTATTATATATATATATATATATATACACACCTTACCTTACAACCTTACAAGGGTTCCGCGCTATGATTCCTCATTTCACGAAGGTCAAGCTTGTCACCCCTCCTCTTGAGTTGGCCTGGTGAAGTAGTAAGTTGGTTTCTTGTGCTCTCCACCTCACATAGCAGGTACACCTGGCTCATTGGGGATTGTTCTGATCCAGGCATCTAGTCTTCTTTTGAAGATGTCCACTGCAACTCCCTTCGTGTTTCTTAGGTCTTTGGGCAGCTGATTAAACAGTTTTGGTCCTCTCACCACAAAACTATCGGGTGCGGAAAAAGTAACGCCCTTTTAATAATTGTATCTTTATAGTTTTATACAGTATAATTTTTTAGTTTTATATTGTATTTTATTTTTTAGTTTTTACTGAGAAAGTACTTATTATTTTTCTTAAAATGCTATTTTTCTTAAAAACCTTATTATTTCTCTTAAAATGCTGTAATTGATTTATTTCCTTCAATAAAAGAGAATAAACTAAAAAGGGCGTTATTTGTGCCGCACCCGTTATTTTCTTCCAGGGTTAAGGATGTTCCCTGTCTCCCCTTCAATTTGGGAATATGACACAATCTACCATTTCTACTTTCCACCATTGTTTGGGGAGTTACAGGGTTTAGAGTAAGATTAGGGACTAGTTTCTCCATTATTTTCAAAGTGTAAATAATGGTGTACCTCTCTCTTCTCCTTTCCAGTGAATATAGGTCTAGTTCTTGTAACCTTTCCCAGTAATTTAGTTCTTTGCACCCATTGATCTTGGCTGTGAACCTTCTCTGGATCCCTTCCAGCTGTCTAATGTCTTCTTTTTATGTGGGGATGTTAGGACCAAGCAGTATTCCAATTTGGGTATGATCAGGGTTTTCAGTAGAGGAATTGTTACATTCCTATCCCTTCGTTTAAAGGTTCTCAATATCTGTCCCATTAGTCCCATTTTGCATCATCTGTCATTACAACCCCTAAATCTTTTGCTATGGAATTTCTCAAAAATTTTTCCTGTCCATTTGGGGTATAATATTCCATGGATTTTAGGTCTTCTCTTTTTCTGTACGGTAACAGCTGAAATTTCTCAGTGTTAAACTTCATATTGTTGTCTTCCATCCATTTGTAGATTCTGTTTATGTCAGTTTGTAGAGATCCTATATCCTCTGGGGTTTCTTATTTTTCTACTCATCTTTGTGTCATCAGCAAAGGATGTTACTGTGCTCTCTCTGGTAACGTCCTCATCTATGTCAGTTAGCATGATTATGAAGAGTAGTGGAGCTAATACTGTTCCTTGTGGTACTGAGCTGAGGACCTCTGATTCTGATGAAGATACTCCTTGTATTGTAACAACTTGCTACCACTCACTAAGGAAATTATATATCCATTTCCCTACTTTTCCTGTTATTCCCATATATTTCAGTTTATGTATTAAGATTTCATGGTCAAACTTGTTGAATGCTTTAGCAAAGTCTGTGTATATACATTATATCATAGTTTTCATTACTTTCAAGTGCATCAATAATGGTGTAGTGTTCCATTAGTTGTGATAGGCATGATCTGCCTGACCAAAACCCATGTTGGTTATCATTGAATTTTTTCCGAGTTTCCAAAAAGTCATAGATTTTCTGTGTAACTTTTCTTTCAAATATTTTAGTGAGATGAGAATCATGAGATGTAAGCGACACTGGCCTATAGTTTTTGGCCTCGGATCAATCTCCTCCTTTATATATTGGGACTACGTTCGCACTCTTCAGGATGCCCAGTATTTCTCCTGTGTCTAGTGATCATCTCCATATCCAGTATAGAAGCTCAGCGATTGCATTCTTGTAGTTTTTGATCAGTGTGGCATTCCATTTATCCAGTCCTGCCACTGAGTGTGTTTTTAGTTTCCCTATGGCTTGTGTAATATCATCTGTTGTAAAGTCAAAATTTGTTATACTTTCCCCTTGTAGTTCTTCCTCAAAGAACATGTTTCTATCACATATCAATTTGTCAGTTTTTGGGATACTGAAAGATGAATCATACTGAACTCTTAATATTTCAGATACTTCTGTTAGATTGTCAGATAAAGCACTCTTCTCATTTTTTAAAGGTCTGATAGTCACATGGTTTT
Source organism: Bathynomus jamesi (assembly GCA_023014485.1). NCBI lineage: Eukaryota > Metazoa > Arthropoda > Malacostraca > Isopoda > Cirolanidae > Bathynomus > Bathynomus jamesi. The sequence goes on from JAJOZX010006124.1 coordinate 60,019, forward strand.
TCGACTTTCTTTTTGCAAAATTATAGAAGTACTTTGAGTTTGCCTTTATTGCTTCTACATCATCGTAGTCTTCTTTTTCTGTATGCTTCTTGATTAGTTCCTGTATAATGTCATCGATACTTTGCAGTTTATCATTTAATATTTTTCTGAAGTTATTATCTTTGCAGTTACTTAATTTTGCAGTTACTCTTTTTCTCTTTCAAAACAATGCCCTCTTTTGTCTCTCAAACCTACTTCTCTTTCCTCTTTGTTGTATTTTTGGGACATGTTTTTCCACAATTTCTAATGTCCTCCTCTAATGTCATTAGCATCTCCTCCATTGTCTTGGCCTCACAAATGGTTTTCCAATCTATTACTTCCATGCTGGATGTCGCATCTTCCCAGTTTATAGCTTTGGAGTAAAATTTAAAAATTTCAAATTTGCTTCTTTCTGTTGTGCGTGTTCTTTCCTTTCCTGTTGCCTTTATATTAGTTGTAATTTCAATGATGTTGTGGTCCAATATTATAGTTGGGGATATTTCTACATTATCAATTAGATTACTGTTGTTTGTGAACACCAAATCTAGGCAGTTGTTTTTTCTTGTGTTTTCTGTTATTTCTTGCGTTAACATAAATTCATCAGCTAGAGCTAGTAGCATTTTTACCTGCTCCTGGTCTTCCTGTGTGGCCCCCTTGTCCTGGTGTATACATATCTTTTTTTCCTATCCTTTTATATTTCATGAATGGGAAATTAAAATCACCACAGAGAAAAATATTTGGGGTTGGAGAGTGTAGATCTTTTATCCAGTTTCTTACCTCTGTAGTGGAATCTAAAAATTTTGAGGTTGGCGTATTTGGGGGTCTGTACATTATAATTAGTACCATATTTAATTTTTCAACTTTTGCTACTACATATTCTACATAGTTGTTTGAGGTACTTATAGTCATTTCTGCCTTTTGTGCGTGTAAATAGCACATCATCCTTTACGTCTCACTGTTCTGTCAGCTTGGAGGATATATATATATTACAAGAGCCTGATTAGATAAACTACAAAAACTTTCCCATTCTGCATGGTATTGGCAAAACATTTAAACTAGGGAGCAATGGCAAATAAATCAATTTCCCACCCAATAATACTGTATATAGGGATCACCACTGGGAATAAAGTACCACCCTAACCCTAAGAACTTGAGAGTCACCTTTCATAAGGTTTTGGGTATACATATACCTCTAGTTGTACTCAAGGTGAGACCAACATTTTCATTTACATACACCACAAACAGCTCCCATTTCTCTCTGCTTCCTTGTTTTAAGCAGCCTTTTTCTACTTATCATACCAACACATTCACTATTATACACATTTTTTATGATTCTTTCCACATTACCAAATCAACCAAGAATACTATCCTCCACTCTCATCTTCAATAACTTTTTCACTCCACACCTTTCCCAAACATCTTCATTTCTCATACAGTTAATCAGTTTTACACCAGTCATCCTTAAAGTATTCATATCAACTGCTCTCACTTTAGACAGTTATTGACACCAATACACCTTCATGTAAAGCTCTTACTGCATCTATATTCAAGATTTTCCTACCATTGCTTCACTCTATTTTCAACTTCCAATGTACTTGTACCTTTGTCAAACACCTAAGTTATATAAATTCTTTCACAGCCTTTAAGTTTTCTCCACTGAACACAGAGAACAAGCTGACTCCTTTCAACAACACCTTTACTTTTATTTACATTCACTTTCAATAATCTCCTTTCACAAACAAAGCTTGTCACTTTTCTCTAGTTCATTCTCTGATTCATCCCAAAGTACCATGTACACATCATCATACATCAGATGAGACTGCTGCCATTCACTATTAAATGCAGGTTTACTCCTCTTTCTAACATTGTTTTAATTTCATACATTATCACATCCATGTATGCATTAAACACACCTGTTGTACTCCAACTTTAATACCGAATTACTGAATGTATCACTTAATTCACCCTTAACATTTACACTAACACTACTACCCAGATAACTTGCATGCTATTAATTTTTACCATTGACCTATGGCAGTTCTATTCATTTTTTCATATGCTTTCTCCAAATCCCTAAATGTCATATATACCACCTCCTCCTCCTCCTTATTATTGCCATAGTGTAGATATAATAATAAAAAAATTATATATGTTACGTGCGATTGGTGAAATTGCACATTTTATGAAAAAAAACAATATTTTGCATTTTTCATGAAATGCAGAGGGTGTTTGCCAATTTCATGAAATAAGCAAAAGTAATGCATTTTTCATGAAAACACGAAAAGTGCAGTGTTGGTATGCATTTTTCATGAAATCAGTAAAGGATGAAATGACAGTTGTGATCAATTTCAGTTTGCGTTTTCACGAAATTGGCAAAGAATGAGCTAATAAGATGCATTTTTACAGCAAATCAGAACAAAGTTTATTTTATACACCCTGCACATTTCATGAAAAATGCCAGATATTGCATTTTCATGAAATGCGCAATTTCACAAATCACATGTAACATATATATTAGGCCAGGTCAAAATTTTATATTGAAAGGGTACATATTGTAAAGGGTTTAAAAGGAATACAGGAACCCCCTCATAAATTGTTTTTGCTGTTTAAAGCCTCCTACCCCTGGCACAATTTTTCACTTTTTTACCTATATTGAAGAATATTCCATTTATACGAGACTTACTCTACATTCAGGTTTTTTGATAAATCTTTATTAACATAATATTTTATTTAATAATGTACAGTATTAAGGAAATTAATTAAGTATAACAATATATTCAGAAGAAAAAATTAGAGGTATAATAAATGTGCTAAAATTTAATTCACTTTTTCATTGTTCCTTATCACATCAAAAGGGAAGAAGTTTTCAATATCATTAGGAAATTTTATTTCATGTTTCTTACTCATTCCATTGGGCCTTCCATTCAAACTTGGGCAGTTTTCACCTTGATTCTAATGAGTTAAAGATAAACTTTTGATGGTTGTCATATCCTATTCTTTCCTGACATGCCTTTGTTACTAGGTTCACTGCCCTTTCCACACTTTGACTGTGGCATAGAAAAGAAGCTATCTCCAGTGGCTTACATCAAGCTTGTAGTAGCTCATCGTCGCTATAATTGTTTAGCAGCAGTGGAGGAGTAATGATCTCTTTTTGCCAATCAATCATCTCGGTGTAGTCAGTAGATTGGAAATTGAGGGTTCGAGGCAACTCAAAGTTTCTGGTACCTGAAAAAGTGAAAATCCTGTTCTTGAAAGGATGATTTTCTGAATCGCTTGCTCCCTAATTTCTAGTCTCTTGTCAGTTACCACTGATATGAGTATATTTTCTGGGTGGGCAAAGTAGGCGTTATTCTTTAATACTGGTTCCATGATTGATCTATGTTGTTCATCTAAATTTCAAAGCAAGCACATTAAATGCCAAAAGTTATATGCACTATCAGTTGCATTAGGATGAGATTTTATCCAAAACCACCCTGGAGCATAGAACTGCATAATAATCTTGACTATATCTTGAAGGTTTTTATCAGGATTTGGCATTGAGATATATAATTAATCGAAGAACCCTGTTGGCTAGAGTTAGCCAGCGAGCATGGTGAAGGGTACCTGGGGATTGAGTGGACAGATCTTGAGAAGTGTCTCCAGTTTGCACTGCCAGACACATCATAGAGATATCTTTCATCACTGCTTAGCTCGTTCACAACATTTGCTAGAATTTCTTTAATGTTTCCCTTTATGCAAGAATATTTAACCACCTCCAATTTTGTTAAATCTGTTTTCAGTTTATTCCCAAATGAAACCACAAAAGTATTTGGACCTGTTGTTTTACCATCAATGGCTTTGTAGACATGCATAAAAGGCAGCTCATTCAAATGAAAGAGGCACACCAACCACTGCACTGGTCTGTTAAGATGAATTTCAACCAGTTTTATGACTCCACCAATTTTTCCTGTATTTACACAAGTACCATCACACAGTAAAGCTTTGATAGTATCTGTGCTGTTCGGGTTTGTAATAGTTATCAACTCTTCTGCTATGCAGCGAGCAGTTCCATTATCTGGTGTGACATGGTCTACATAGACACTTCCAGGTTCTTTCACAATAATATAGTTTTCTTCTTTTATCTTTCCACTTTTAGTTAATGTGTTATCTTTCCTTCCATCAAAGCCAAGGCACTCCATCTTCAGATTTTTGGATTTAGACCTAAAAGTATTTGCTTCACCCATGTAATTTCTCTCTTTTTAATTTCTTTCTGTCAAGCATGTTGGTGTGGTTAAGGATCCCCATATCTTTTAAAGCTGCATTGACTATTGCAGCTGTAGCTCTACAACTTACACAGTAACAATCTGCCATTAATGTTAGGTTTTTATAGGAGTGCCTGTTCTGAATATTCTCAGTCAATTCTAAATTGGCCTCATAATCTACATCCTCACTCTCTGAATCTACATCCATGTCTTCTTCAGTATTTTCTATAAATTCTGATGGTATAACATTGGTGGCTTCAGTCATTTCTTCTTGTGCTTTAAGTTGATGGTTTTGTGCTTCTTGGGCTCTTGCTAAAGAGCTCTTCTTTGTTGAATAGCTATGCGATCAATTGGTCCTAACTGATTTTTTCTTTGTTTTTGACCCACAAAAGACTCCCATTCTGCCATTGGTATTTTATCCTTACACCTGCAAGATTTCCTATCAATTCCCTTATCATAGCATTCACAAGAAGGTATATCAAACATTTCATCATACTGAGCCACTTTTAAGGCAAAACTTTAATTTCTTCAATGTAATGGCACCTTGTTCAATTTTGAGGCTTCTTCTATTAGTCAACTGACTTTAAGATAGATTAGGAAAAGAAAATTTCATCCAAATGTCTTCAATATCTTGTACAACAACCCTGTAACAATCATTAGCAGTTACTGATCCTTTTGATTTAGCTTCTTCATGATGGCGGACAAAAAGGTAGTGTCTCACAACATCTGCTTTTGAAGGAGTCATGGCTGCTGGGAATTCTGTAGGATATCCAAAGGCTGCATTTGAGGACTTGCTTCTAGTAGTCATAGTTTATATTCAGAAGTAAAACCAAATTATATGTAATTTATAATAATTCAAATGCAAATTATTTCTATTTATCTGAAACAAAAATATCAAGCATTAAACAAACAACTTATGTAACACAACATTAAACATATGCAAATATGAAGGTAAAAAAGGGAGGAGGGCATGTGATAGGAATAGTAGGGTAGCACATGCTTGATTTTTTTAATATTTTGTTAGTGATAAAAAACCTTCTCACAGTGTACTTTTTCAGAAATAACATTTTTTCCCATTTAAATATATGCAAATATGAGGTAGGGGTAGCACATGCTTGATAGTGTACTTTTTAAGAAAAAAAAATTCCCATTTTTGAACTGGCCTAATATATATATATTGAAACCTGTGGTAAAATTATTGAATGCCTAGTTAGGTCAACTGTGCACTAGGGTGCATCAAACGCCCTTAGGTTCTTGGATTTTAATGTCTATTCTCTCAAATATTACACTTGTTACTAGAAGTGTGTATGCCAAAAATTAATTAAATCGGAGGTGGTCCTGGGTGGCCACCGGTCACTTTTATATTTTCGCGGCAATTTTCGGGGGCCGCGCTATGTAAAAATATCTATTTTTTTTATTTACCAACCAGTTGACTACTTACATTGTTTCTTTTAATATAGAGTTGCTAAGGGGTGATTTACATAACATTTGAGAGAATAGACATTAAAATCCAAGAACCTAAGGGCGTTTGATGCACCCTAAAGGGGTGATTTACATAAAACATGTACCATAAACGAAACTTCACTTATAGTCTAATAATATCCTTTATTGTCTTTCAGAAACAATGGAAGCTGTAACAATGGAAGCTAAGAAGACCAGATTAGCAAGTGCCATTTTTGGTCTTGGCAATGCTCTTACAGAAGGAGATGGTACATTGACAGGAGTCCGCCTCCCAACTTGCCGGCAGGTTCTTCGATGCGTGATGTGGCACATCCAGAAAGAAATATGTGAAGGCAAACAAACACAGCCACTCAAATGGAAATCTGCCAGCATAGTCCTTATCCAGCTGAAAACATTCTACACTAAAGCAAATATTCCTATGCTTTCAGACCATCAATGCTGCAAACTAATACTTGACCTTCTTAATGACAATAACAAATTGCGTCAAATACCTGTTTCTCGCAGAGAATCTCCAAACACTTTGGCTAAGTTGCAATCCATGAATGAACGTCTTGATAAGACCTTTGGTGTATGGACAAAAGATGCAATGACAAACATTAAGAATGAGGAAGATAGAGCATTTTTAGAGTCAATGAAATCTGACAGAGTAGCCTCATTTGGTAGTGTTGACAAGAAGAAAGCTGATAAAGATCGTAGAAAAGAAAAACGCATCTTAGCGGAAGCTTCAAGACGAGAATGTCATGAATCATCCAGTGTACAAGAGATGAAAAGTTCTGTATGCTCTGATGATAGTGCCTCTGCAGATAGCTTGGAAGAAACTGAAGAAGAGGCGATTCCAGAGCTTCAAAGGAAGCGTAGTCACCACAGATCAACATATGCAGGTACGTCTGCCTTTATTCCTCATGATATTCTGAAAAGGCCTTCAGTCGTGTCTGTTGCTACTCGACTAAACATAACTCCTGTTCAACAGGCTGTGCTCACCGAAGCTGTAATTCAAGAGGCAGGAGGTGATCCACGTCGTGTGGCCAAGTCGTATTCAACTGCTGATAAGGCTCGACGATCAATAACAAGTGCTATCGCCAAAGATATTCGAGAAAATTGGATCGCCCCAACAGCTGCAACACTTCACTGGGATGGCAAGCAGATGCATACGCTCACAAACAAGAATGGCAAGGAAGAAAGATTGCCAGTGTTGGTTGGGAATGCCACTGATGTAAAGCTACTGGGAGTGGCTAGATATCCTCGTGGAAGTGATATGTCATCAGGTGACATCATTGCCGAGCACACTTACACGTTTCTACATTCATGGAAGTGCAAACAGTCAGTTGTCAACTTATGTTTTGACACAACAGCATCAAACACTGGACACGTTACAGCTGCCTGTGATACCATTCAATCAAAACTGGACCGTGCTCTTCTGTGGTGTGCATGTCGCCATCATGTTGGAGAGGTAATCCTGGATCATGTGTTTGACGCTCTCAAAATTGAGACATCAAAGTCTCCAGAAGCATCTTTGTTCCAAAGATTCCAGAAGAATTGGGAACGCATATCGCATGCAAAGGATGAAAGTTTAACCAAAATTGACATTTCAATGTACAATGACGATGCACAACAACTGCTTTTATCCTGCAAAAACAAGGTTTTAAGCACAATCCGCACAAGCGCTTCATACTGTAGGGAAGACTACAAGGAAATGGCACAACTCTGCCAGGTAGTCCTCGATGATGATGTCACAAAACAAGGAACACTCCACAGACCTGGGGCCATGCATAAAGCAAGGTGGATGTCAAAGATTCTTTATTCCATCAAAATATGCCTACTTGAAGAGCAAATTTCTGTACTACCTCGAGGAACTGTAACAACACAACATCAACAGGAAAAACTGAAGGAGTTTGTTGTTTTTGTTGTTTATATTTATTGTGATTGGTGGCTCATATGTCAGTCTGCTTCAAATGCCCCATGGTTTGATTTGTGCTTATACAAGACTCTGCTCAACTATAAAGCTGTCAACTCAATCATTTCAGTCAGCGCTGTGAAAGCCTTTGATAGACATTTGTGGTATTTAACCCCAGAACTGGTTGTTTTGGCACTGTTCAGCAATGCAGTACCTCAAAAGGAGCGTCGTGCCCTTGCAGATGTGTTACTGGCCATACAACCAGATGAAATGCCAAGCACTCCAAAACACCACTACGGTTCTGGATATGGCAAACCGTCATTTCCAAAAATTACAGAAGCAACAACCCTGGCTGATCTTGTGAACGAGGACTCGTGGTTTACAGTGAACCTTCTTCACCTGGATATGACCTTCATAACAGAGGATGTTGACAATTGGCAGAACAATGACCACTTCAAGGCAGCCAAGTCCATTGTGGATGGGTTAAATGTTGTGAATGACCCTGCGGAGAGAGCAGTAAAGCTCACAACTGATTTTGTCTCAGCTGCAAGAGGAGAAGACCACTTCCAAAATCTTCTTCAAGTGGTTGAATGTGACCGCAAAGCGAGGCCAAATTTGCGGAAACGAGCAAAGTTGGAGTAGTGACATTGGCGTTGTGTTTTATACATTTTCAACTTTCAATCAATGTAAGTATAGTAATACCGAATATTTGTGTATTAGTATTATAAGTAATACCGAATATTTGCCAAATATTCGGTGCATCACTACTAAATATATAAAAGTGGCCGGTGGCCACCCAGGACCACCTCCGATTTGATTTTTGTTTTGCATACATACTTCTACCAACAAGTGTAACATTTGAGGGAATAGACATTAAAATCCAACAACTTTTTGAAAATCATGGGGCGTTTAATGCACCCTACTGTGCACTAGGGTGCCACTTATTTGGGGTGTTTTTCATTTTTTGGGAATTTCTATCAGGACGGGCGCATTTCTGGTGTCATTCCGTCTAAAAACATTGTGTGTAAAATATTTTTGAAATAAAATAATAATTAGAACTGCCTCAACGAGGTCAAAGTTTATACTTTTTGTCGAAAAGTACTCATGGCGTTCTGTTATCATGTCAGTTTTCGTTTCGATAGCTGCTGTAGTTTCTGAGTTGAAAAATGATAACAGACAGACAGACGGACGGTCAGAGTCGTTGGTTTAGTCTTCCGCACTGGTGTACAGAAGACTAAAATGAGGTATTATACAGGGTGTAACACGAGTTTATCCAAATATTGATACAGGCGAAAGAACATGTTATTCTAAGTAGAAAATGGGTTGGGACGAGTTTTGCCAACACTAACAGTGTTTCATTCTCTTTTTCAGTGAGTTCTGAAACGACGTGATGGCTTCGGCAACAAGATCTAAAACAGCAGTCTATCTCCTGGGGACCGTGGACCACAGCATCACAGGAAGCATGCTGCCTACGGGAAAGCAGGCGCTTCAGTACTTTTTCCACCTTCACCTTGACGTCAAGAAGCCGATCAAGGAAGCAGCCGCTGAGACAGTGACTGCAGTCAAGGAATTCTGGGAGCGGTCCCGTATTCCTACGCAGAAAGACCAACGCGCAAGGGACAAGGTTCTCCGAATGTACGAGAAGTGGCGGGCTCTGAACAAGAACTCGAAACGGCGCACTGTGACCCAAATCAGGAACGAGGCCGAGTTCCTCTCATCCCTTGACCGCCTCTTCGACATCGCACACGAACAGGCGATGTCGATGATCACAATCGAAGAGGACAGGGAGTTCCTGACGGGACAAAGGGCCGAGGTGCGGCGCGGCCGCATCTCCTCCACACGTGACATGACGCTGCACACTGAGGAGGAGCGTGCGAGGAGACAGTAAGCGGAAAGGAGCCGCCGGCAAGATGATGAAAGGGCGAACAGAGAGAGCCGAGAAGAACTCGTCGAACTGGCATCGAGCTCCAGCTCAGGTGCAAGCAGCCCGACTCGGTCACCGACACGGCGTCGTCGCCGAGAAGAAGAGGAAGAGCTCTCTCTCCCGGGCCCGTCCACGTCGAATGCAGAAGCATCTACGACCCCTTTACCACCCAAGCGATTCCGCGCGTCGAAAAAGATGATCACCCCTGATCTCTCCGCAGCGATGGATCGGACGAAACTTACCGACCGAGGGTGTTTTTTTGCTGTCGGCGGCTGCGAGGAGCTGGTCTTGAACCGCGAATCCTCCCGCCGCGACCGAGCAAAGTTCCGTGCTATGGCAGCAGCGGAAATGAAGGCAGCCTTCCATCCTACTGTGCCGCTGACCGTTCACTGGGACGGGAAAATCGTACCAGCGGCTGATGGAGGCCCTGCTGAAGATCGCCTTCCAGTTCTGGTGTCTGGGGAGAACGTCGACAAGCTTCTGGCTGTGCCCAGCCTCCCCGACGGCACCGGCCGCGCCATGGCGGAAGCCGTCCTCTCTGCCCTCGAGGATTGGGACATCAAGGGACGGATCTGTGCCCTCTCTTTTGACACCACCGCCTCAAACACAGGACTCTCAGGAGGAGCTTGCTATATCATTGAGCAGAAACTCGAGAAGACAGTGCTTCATTTGGCTTGCCGCCACCACATCCACGAACTGGTGTGCGAGAAGGCATTCACGGCGTGCCTCGGTCCCTCTACTGGTCCTGACATCCTCCTGTTCAAACGATTCGCCGCCCAGTGGGACTTCATCGATCAAACCAAAGCGAAGCCCTTCGAGGATGGAACCATGCCGCAGCACCTGAAGGACGCCCGCGACGACCTGCTGATCGAATTCAGCCGCCTCCTCGACGGTCAACATCCACGTGATGACTACAGGGAACTTCTGGAGCTCTCTGTAATTGTGCTGGGCGGTCCGAACAAGCGGGGTGCCCGGTTCGCTCGTCCCGGCGCCTTCCATCGCGCGCGCTGGATGGCAAAAGTCATCTATGCCATCAAACTGTTCCTGTTCCGGGAACAGTTTCAGATGTCGTCAGGCGAAGCGGCTGGAATCCGGCGATTCACCATCTTCGCCGTGTCCATCTACGTGACGGCCTGGTACAAAGCGCCGCTCCCGGCAACGGCCCCAGCCGCGGACCTCGCGCTGCTCAAGGCCCTCGTCTATTATCCGGACTCAGCGGTGGCCAAGGCGACGGCGACAGTCTTCGCCAGGCACCTATGGTACTTGAGCGAGCGCCTCGTCACCATGGCCATCTTCGACGAGGGTATCGACTTGGCGACAAAGCGGGAGATGATTAAAGCGATGGAAGAAGAGGAAGGATCGGAGGATCCCCCGCGGCGTATCAATGTGGACCTGTCCACCGCCTCAATCGCCAACAATACATTGGCCAAGTTCACAACGACTACATCAAAGGAGTTCTTCAAGGTTCTGGACATCAGCACCGCCTTCCTGCTCAAGGATCCGGAGGAGTGGCGGACGGACCCAGCCTTCATCGCCGCATCCCGCCGAGTCCAGGCCCTTCAAGTTGTCAATGACTTCGCGGAGCGCGGGGTGCGTTGATGCAGTCTTTCAACCTGGCCCTTACCAAGAGTGAAGACCAAAGGCAGTTCCTCTTACAAGTGGTCGAGAAGCACCGCTGTGACTTCCCAACCGCCCGCAAGTCCACCGTGACCTCTGCAAAGTAGGCAACAATGAGAGGGAGATGGGCGCCCATGATACCCCCCCCCCCCCTTGAGGGGCTAATACTCGAGTTGAGGGGGACCTAGAGTTGAAAGTATGAAGTCCAGTTATATGTTTTAGGTCAAGATTAGTAGCTTGAACAAACTAGAAGTGATATTTTATTTGCTAGAGGCATAGAACATCATGATCTAAAATTTCTACTTTTCGAGAAAATATACAAACTTTGACCGTATTGAGGCAGTTCTAAATATTGTTTTATTTCAAAAATATTTTACACACGATATTTTTTGACAAAATGGAACCAGAAACGCGCCCGTCCCGATAAAAATTCAAACTTTCGAAAATAAGTGTCACCCTACTGTGCACCCTTGACAATTGGTTACTTAAGTCATGATATTTTCGTTAGTTTTAATGAAAATATTGCTACTTAATAGGGATGTACCGATATATCAGCAGATTTTTATCAATATTGGTATTGGCCAATTTTTAAAAATATCAGCCGATATTTCAAAAGTACAATTTTTCCACAATTATGAATCAAAGACTATTTAGTAGATGAAATTTCCAATATGTTATTGTTTTATCACTTCACATAACTCATTATTTTTTCACAATGGTTAAGTTCTCATGTAAAAATAGCAGCTGCTCTGTATGTTCAGGAGAGAGCCAATTTCTAGCAAACTGGCAATGTTTCTTTCAATACTGAACATGTGTTAGCTTGCAACTGTTGTTGATGGTGCTCCCAAATATCAATATCTCTGAGCTAAGTTCCCGAGCTAAGTCTACCAAAAATTTTCATACTTGAATATATGGAATATGTATAGTAGGCTGCTCAAATTTTGAAAAAGTTTACAAAATATTCCAAAAATTTGTTTCAAACCTTGCCCAAGGAAATTTCCTTAAAATCATAACTCAGATTATATTACCTACTAAAACTATTAGCTATAAGTAAAAAGCTTATTTATTAAAACTGCACTCAGGAAGATTTGCCTGTCATTAATAGTGATGGGACGATTAATCGGAATCGGAATCAGAATCGAGAATCAGAAGAATCGAGCATTTTTCAGGAATCGGAATCGGAATCGGAATAATTGTACCATGATTTCCGATTCTTAAAACGATTCTTTAACTTTTAATTGAACCAGTTTTGCAATGTAAACTTTAAAATTTAAATGAAAGAGAATAACAAATTTTATTTTTATTGTATTGTAGCTATACATTAAAACATGTATATCCATGATGTGTAATCAAGAAGATTAAAATGAATTGTTACAACTTACAGTTGATTTTTATTTTTAAACCAATCTATTATAATTTATAATTTATATTACCATACTCATAATGTAAATAGTTAATCTTACCAGAGTAAAATATGACAATTTCCAGAAAAACAAGTATAGAATTATATTTAAAAATATTGAGAATCGGAATCGGAATCGAGAATTGTATCGGAATCGAGACTTTTTAGTGGTATCGGAATCAGAATCGGAATTGTTAAAAATTTTGGTATCGTCCCATCACTAGTCATTAATATAAGTTGTGATCTGAGGGAGTGCTGGATATTGGTATTGGTTATTGGCCAATACTGTTTTTAATTTCAATATTGGTATTGGTTATTGGCTAAAAAGCAATATCGGTACATCCCCTACTACTAAACCTAACCATTCGTAACCAATCATGAAGGGTGTACAATTAACTTAACTGGGCATTCAATTAACCTACCCAGGCATTCAGGTGTTCCTGCCTAAAAGCTGGAAACTTTGACTTTGACCAGGCACTTTCATCACATAAATTGGATAGCTTTCTGTTAAGTCATTGTTCAGTGCATCTAGTCTCCACATCGCATTTATAATCTGCAGTTTCAAACAGCGCCACAAGTAGTTCACATGACACATGCAATTTAAGGATGCGTAGACAATTTCTTAGTTTGAAATATGTATGGTCAATCTCTCTTTTAACACAAGTGCTTGGTCAAAGTGTGCGGTGGAAGCTTCTGTTTTAAATTTATTGACATATGTCCTATCCAAATCCGAAAAGGAAGTTCTTAATTTAGGGTTGTCATTTGCCCTTAAACCTGATAAAAACATTGTTTTAGATTTTGTCTCTTCTGTAGTTAATTCCAGGGTGGATATTCCGTGTTTAAATGGTTTGATTCTCAGCAAGTTTCTGGAACATTTCAACTCAATGGACTCAATTCCCAAAAGATTCCAGTTAGCTTTAGACAAGCTCAGGAAGAATGAAGCAATATTTGTCACTAAAGTGGACAAAAGTAACACTGGTTATTTTGGACAAGTGTGATTATAAACAAAAAATGGAAGCATTACTTAGTGATGAATTCACCTACACCAAAGTGAGATCATCCCCCCTAAAGTGTCTTTCTGCCGAGTTCAACAAAACTATCAGGAACTTATTAAAAGATGTCCCAGCAATTGATCCTAAAAGATTTCTACAGATTAACCCCAAACTCCCCCACATTTACGGCTTACCCAAAACCCATAAGATTAATATACCACTCCATCCCATTATCACACAGGGGTTCCTTTAGTTACAGGTTGTCTAAATTTCTTGCAGATAAATTATCCCCATTAGTTGGTAAATTTTCAGGCTCGCGCATCACTAATTCCTGTGACTTTATTAACAAAGTTATGTCCTTAGATTTAAAACGGGGAAGAATAATCAGTTTTGACGTTGAGTCCTTATTTATGAAAGTTCCCATTGATGATGTACTTAGTTTTTTTGATAGAAAATTGCCAACATGTAACATAGAACTAGGCATGCTCACATCTATATTTTTAGAACTGACAAAACTCTGTCACTAATAATGCCTTCTCCTTTGGTGAAGAATTTTATTTGCAATGTTTTGGTATGGGAATGGGTCCCCTTTATCCCGAATACTGAGTACATTATACATGGAATATTATGAGTCGGAACTGTTGCAAACAATATGTCCCAGGAATCTAATTTGGTTTTGTTATGTAGATATTTTCTCATTTTGGCTTGACCACTGGAACAACTTTGACATTTTCTTTCAGTCATTAAATAATCTTGTTCCCTCTATTAAATTTAAATATGAATGGGAGAATGACAAACAATTACCTTTTCTAGATGTTTTGGTCATTAACAAAAGCAGAAAGCCCAATTTCACGGTCTATAGAAAACCTACTCATTGTAATTCGTACATTCATTATTTTTCATATCATGATGAAGGGGTTAAAAGCTCAATTATTTCTTCCATGTTTCTAAGAGCACTCAGGATTTGTAGCCCACATTTACTGGACCCGGAAAATTCAAAGATTTGGGACATTTTTAAAGATTTAAAATATCTTGAGTGGCTTACCAGAAAGGCATATTTTAAAGCCATAAAATCTTTTTATACCCCTTGGGAACCCTCAGTTAACCGAAAACAATATGCGAGTTTGCCTTACATTGCCAGCTTAGAAAGAGTAAAACCATTGACGAAAGATTTTAAGTTTGTTTTGGTGTTCAAATATTCGTCTACTGTGAAAAGTAAATTGGTTAGGAATAATGTTGCAAAACAGGAACAAGCCTGTGTCTACAGCATTCCCTGTAAAAGTTGTGATTTAACATACATAGGTGAAACAAAGAAATATTGAAACCCATATTAAAGAACACAAATATGCCTTCAGAAGTTGTAATACTAATAATGCCATTTTTTATCACACCAGCCAAAACAATCATGCTATAGATTGGGACTCAAATAAGGTACTTTATAAATGTAATAATTATGTCAAAAGAAAAATAATTTTAATTTGTGTGAAGGTACTTATAAGTTAGACCCTTTAATGAGATTCTTGGTCAAAAAATCCCTTATGGAGTCGGGTGAACAGGTTCTAACCGAAATGTGAATTTCTTAATGGTCTCTGGATTGTTTCCTCCTCACCTTTTTCATTCGTTTTCTGGTTTGTAATTTCTGTATAATAAACAACAATGTAATAATCAATGTAATAATAAATTTATAATTTCTATAATAAATAATAATGCAATATTAAATGTCATAAATTTAATAATAAATGTAATAATTATGTAAAAAAAAAAAAAATAGAATCTGTATGTATAGGACAGGAAGATAGTTTTAAATTTGTGTGAATGTACTTATAAGCGGGTCCCTTTAATAAAAATGGCCTTCCAGTGTCGGAAGAATGGGATCTAACCTAGGTGCGAATTTCTTAATGGTCCCTGGACTGTTTTCCCTCTTGTTTTTGGTTCATTCATTTTTCTGTATCCACCCGAAGAGGATGCTAGTGGGCATTGAAACTGTTGTGGAAATAAACTCTGTCTATTAGAGTGGGTTTTTATCATCATATTTTTTTTTTCTATGTGAAGGTCAAAAAGTTAAGTTTTTTGCATTTATGCTGCACAAGCTTTTTCAGGAAAGGAACCCTTGTGCAGGTTGGGGATTGACGTATATGTAATTATGTACCCTATGTCCCACGAGATATTCGTACATCTGAAATGCACTGTAAATAGACCCATTATCTACAAAATTTTGGTGTGTACATAACTTATTAAAATGTTTATCGCATATTACTCTGCATTTTATGTTACAACTAAATTTTAGATCCACTGTTCTACAATTTGATACCCAGATATTAAAAAAGTTGTATGGTTTGTGGAAGTTTTTTTGTTGTTGGAGTACCACAACACACTTCACAGGCTTTTGCATTTATTTATAATAGTTAAACAAATGTTAACTAACTTTGAATGCTTTGAATATGACCACTTTTTTAAATTTACAGTCAAATCATTACATCATCAGCCTCCATCATCTTTGACTGTCTGCAAAAATAGTCATTGTCCAAGTTGCATGATTAAAATTTTGCAATTTTTAAGAATATTAATTAAAAAGTTATAAATCAAATACATAATTTCATAAAAATAAATTTTATAATTGAAATTACATAATAAAATTGGCTTGATTCAGCATATTTTTAAAAATGTATATCTTATTTAGCTACTACTTCACTGGTGATTATTGGCACAGGCATTTTCATAAGAATAATCCCTGAAACTAACTATACAGTAAAAGCCCTGATATCCAGCATTCAATGTAACAGAAAGCTCATCTTCCTGAAAAAAATTGAAAATCCCCCATTACTGATCATAATTCCCAAAAATTGCGCTTTTTGGGCAGTGTATGTTTTGCCAGGGAGCCACTAGGCACAGACACGGCACTTCAGTTGCCTCCTTTTTCATCCACCATTGTTTCATTTGTGTTGCTGTTGTGTTATCTGCATTGCAGATGTATTTTTGTGGTTTTCTACCCCTCGAATCATCATGGATTCGCCAAAAAATGACTCCATGAAGTGGAAGCAAAAGGTCTTAATGATTAAGGACAAAATTGAATCTGTAATTGCCTAAAACATGGAGAAAGAGTGCCAAAAATAATGGACGAATATGGCATTGGATCATCAACAGTCTACAACATTCAGAAGCAGAAGAATGAACTTCTTAAATTCTACACCAAAATCAAATCATCAAAGGGAGTTGATCAACGCTATTGTCTAAGGAAACTAAAGTTGCAGCAACTTGACTTAGTGCTGTATGAGTTGTTCGTGCTTAAACGCTCTGAGGGAACACCAATCTCAGGGCCTATGCTGGTTGAGAAGGCCAAAGACTTTTACCGGAAGATAGAGCTTACAGAGCCTTATGCCTTTTCCGATGGCTGGGTAACTAGATTCAAAATTCAACATGGCATAAGAAAGCTGGATATTTCTGGAGAAATCATCTGTTCATAGAGCTGCAGAAGAATATGGGGACATTTTTGCCAAGCTTGTGAAAGAGCATGACTCATCTCCCAAGCAAATATATAACCGATGAAACTGGTTTACTGTGGCATTGTTTGCCTAACAAGACCCTCACTGGTGCTAATGAAAAAGTGACAGCTGGTTTCAAGCTTAACAAGGAAAGAATTACAGTGTTATGTTGTGCAAATGCTCCTGGCACTCATCGTGTGAAGTTGTTGGTTGTGAGGAAATTCCATTGTCCACAAGCATTTAAAAATGTTCATCATTTACCTGTGGAATACAAAGTGCAATCAAATTGCTAGATGGATTGCGAGATTTTCAAGCATTGGTTCCTTCATATTTTTGTTTCCTCAGTTAAAGAACATTTTCGCAAGATTCGCATGCCTGAAGACAGCAAGTGCATTTTACTCTTAGATAACACTGGGTAACAAAATTTTAAAAATTTTCTGTTTATTGTGATTTCTCTGTCGTTTCTTAATGATTTTGGGGCGCTGATTCCAAAAATGATATTGATTTTACTCTATCATCAACCATTTCAAAAATATAGGTTATCACACTTTTCATATGGCAAAGTATATAAAGAAGGCTAACAAATATTTTCTGAAAATAAAAAGGATATATATCATGAGGAGAACTGATAAGAGAATAACAAGCCTCATTATGCAGTGTGCATTCCTTAAAAATGCACTGAAGAACGCAACTTCTGCGTATGAACATTCTTATCCTTTCTGATCAGCGACCATATGTAGTCTCCCATCATGGAAGCATCCCAATGGCCCTGGTACCTTTTCTCCATCATTTGAATATCTTGATGGAATCTTTCGCCATGTTCTTCACTCACATCGCCCAGGTTATCACGGAAAAAGTCTAGATGTGAATGCAGATAGTATAATTTTGAAGACATATAGCACCCCATTTTGCCATAGCACTTAATCAAGTTTGACACTAACTCCTTATAGTTTGGTGCTTTATGGTTGCCTAAAAACCCACGAACCACATCACGGAAAGCACACCAAGCCTCTTTTTCGATCAGAGTCATCTTGGCTTCAAGGTTCTTTGAATTCAACAGCACCTTGACTTGTGGTCCTACAAAGATGCCAGCCTTGACTTTGGCCTCAGAGAGTTTAGGGAACATGACTCGAATCTGTTGGAAAACTTCTCCAAAATCTAACACAGTTACAAACTGCTTAATTACACCCCAACTTAATATGGAGAGGTGGTAGCAGAACTCTGTCAGGCTTCACAAGAGGTTCTCCGAGTACATTGTACTTTCCTGGTTGCAGTCCTTCACGTGGAGGCCACTGAACTGTTTTATAGTGCTCAGTTGAAGCCCTGCTATCCCACAGGCAAAGAAAACATGAATATTTAGTAAACCCTCCTTGTAAACCTAACAGGAAACCAATCATTTTGAAATCACCACACACGTCCCAGTTATATTGTTCATACCTGATTTGAGTGAGCAGTTGTTTGACATTTTCATAGTCCTCTTTCATTTGAACAGAATGTGCAACTAGTACAGATGGATATTTGTTCCCATTGTGGAGTAGAACAGCTTTTAAACTCCGAGTTGAACTGTCAATAAACAGGCGCCACTCTGAGGGTATATGTGTTAACCCAATAGCTGTGAATAGACCATTAACCTCGCTGTAATAACAGAGAGAGCCATTGACATTGTAGAACCTTGCAAACTCTTCATGCCGCTTTCGGTATACAGTGCTCTTGCAGTCTTCTCCAAGCAAATTCCACTCTGAGTCTGGAGGTCAGAAGCTCAGACCCTGATTTCATCAGACCCAAATCTCTAATTAAGTCGTCCAATTCCCCCTGATTTGGAAAGTGAGGGTTTGTACTGAAAGTTACTGTATATTCTTCATCATGACTGTCCTCACCAGCCAACATCTCAGATGAGCTAGCTGCATCCTCATTTTCAACCAGCAAAGCAAAAACAAAATATAGGCATAGCTATATATGTAGAAGAGCATCAGCACTAAGAAAAATTGACACATAATGACCCACAGTCTGTAAATACAGAAGGTAAAGTAATGGATAGATACCTGGTCTGGTGGATGTGGTATTGGAAGACCTTCGCCATGTGGTACAGGAGCTATGGATGACACTATGCTCGGATACTGAAGTCTGCCTTCCTTTAACTTTCCTGTACTTAGAAACATCTACCATGCAGTGGTAGCAATTGTCATGGTGGCTCTTTGGTTCTCTCCATATTCTGGGTACTGCAAAGGGCATTGCCTTGCATACTCCCCACAGCCACCCTTCAAGTGTGGAGTGGCAGCTTCCACAGATGACATGGGGTGCCCAGGGCTTATCTTGGTCACCCATAGGCATACCAAAATAGAGCCAATACACGATCCAGAACTTGGTGCCTTTCACAATCTTGTGCAATACTTGCTTGGGGCCTATATAATACCCACAAACATAGCAGAATATATCCAGTGAGTGTTTACAAGCTCTAGTTGCCACTCTCTTTACCAAACTGTACTACATTAATTATAACCTGCAGATACAGAGAGAAGAGTTATTAAATCTGCAACAGATTACAGATTACAGATTCTAGAAAAAAGATGTATTCACAACACTGAAATAATGTTCGCAATAAAAAAGGATCGATAACACTCAAATCGTCAGCACAGAGAAGCACAGAAACACAGTACCTCAGTGCTGCTAACCATCGGACAGACAACCTGCTTTCTTTGTGCTCACACTTACTGACTTCTCAGACTACGCTCTTCTTTTATAGCACAGTGGAAGTTTCAGGCAATTTCTAGAGCAAGAAACTGTCAACGAACATCCTGATTGTTCTCAACAATTCCTGATTATTCTGATATTGCTGCGCCCATAACAACATTATACTGGTAAAACATGAAAAATGGATTATCTCTGAAACCATTGATGATACACACAAACCAAGGCCAGATTTGGACTTAGCACCCACAAATGCATATAAAAACAAAAAATTCTATATAAATAGAATCAGTGTTACACAGTGTAATTGTAGTGCACACCCTGGTGAACTTGAATTGCGCTCTGGAAATATTTTTGTAGTTTACCTTCCTCCAAATGTGACAGCCCTCATCCAACCAATGGACCATGGAGTGATCCAAAATATGAAGTGTTTTTATTGTCAAGATTTGCTTTGCAAGCTAGTGAATTATGATGGCCCTGTCAAAGAATTTCAAGCAAGTTACTCTATCAAGGATGCAATTTTCAATGTTGCATGTCATGGAATTTAGTGAAGGCCAAAACTTTACGTTGAGCCTGGTGGAAATTGTGGCCAATTGTTATGTTTGCTGAGGGATCTTCAGATGAAGAAAAATTTGGAGGATTCAATATTTGCAAGAAAGACACTGTCCAAGAAATGGTTTCAATGTTTAAGAAACTCTCCTCCAAAAACAAATAATGTCAAACAAGCCAAGAAGACATAGCAGAGTGGATTGATGCAGATGAAGGGGCTGAAGTGGCACATACTTTAACTGATGAGGATTTAATTAATGCTGTCATGAACCCAACCCCTGAAACAATTCTCAAGAGTGATTCTTCCGACGAAGAAGTTATTGCAAAAAAAACTTCTTGGGCTGCAGCTGCCAATGCCTATTCTAAGATTTTGAAGTTTACTGAAAGCCAGCCCTATTACTCAGCCCAAGAAGTAATGCAACTTCATATTTTGTATTTGACTTTTCTTCAAAAACATCAAGAATGCAGCAAGCAGACATACATTTGCAGGGATGTTTAAGAAGGCCTGCAAGGAGCCTAGCACAACCCAAAAAGAGGAAGTGCATATAGTACCAGGGGAAGTGGAAGAGGACAAGCCCTCTGAGTAAAGTGTCATGAAGTGAAAAGAAAAATTAGTTTAAGTTAATTGATAAAGAATAATTAATTTTTTTTTTTCTAAGTATAATAAGTGAATATTAATTAAAGTGCATAAGTGACTACAGTATTTACTGTAATTATTTAAGTATATAACTACAGTAGTGTTTAAGAAACCACTTCCCCCCATTTAGCTTCAAACTCCTTCTTTGGTTGGTAAGTAAATTACACACACTTTACTGTATTAATGTACTGTACTTTACTTTCATGATTTACTGTACATGCTGCTTTTATTTTATTGCAAATACAGTATTTTCAGGGGTGCAGTGCTGCCGGAGCTCACCGGAGCGCCGCTCCGGCACCTCTGCAAAAGGAAGTTTGGAGGAATTACCATAACAAGCAACAAAAAAATTGTCTCCATTAATTATCAACAGTTTCTTACTAGTCTTGTGAACAATTTTCAGCACCGTATGTTCACGACAACATCCATGAAAGGTTCTCAAACTTCTGAACCTCAAAGTATGTATAAATCACTGCTAAATGAAATGTATGTCCTTGAAAAAGACTACTGGCCTGATGAAATACCACCTAATTACGGAGAAGCTGAAATCTCATCTCTCTGTAAGAGGTTTAAGCTTTCTTCTTACTCTGTACTAAATGCCTTTAGAGACTATGTGGAAGATCATGGGCGCCGCATCCCCCAAGATTTACACCCATTACTGAGCTGTTCACAAGTTATTCCTATTAGTACTGCTGAGTGTGAGAGGGGATTCAGTCACATGAACTTGATAATAACAACAACACGCTCAAGAATTCTCATAAATCATGTATCAGCGCTTATGTTTGTTAAACTACATGGACCTCCTCTAGTTCAGTGGAATCCTGAGCTATATGCCATATCATGGCTGCGGTACCACAGATCGGCAGATGACACCAGGACAAGAGTTGCTTCAGACCCCCGAAAACATATCACGCCTGACCCTTTGTGGAAATTATTGTGAAACTTCCCACTGGTGGTATTTGGTAAGCACCAAGTAGTTTTAACTTCTTAAATTGATAAAATACATGATTGCTCTTTTTTCTTTATTTGCTTGATAAAATTTATTTTATGATAATTAGTGAGTGCAAACACGAAATACTTAGTCATCGTGTGGCATATATAGAAACAGGATAGGAAATGGCAGGCTTTTGTCAGGCCCACCAGAGCTCCGGCACCTATAAAATTGGCACTGCACCCCTGAGTATTTTGATACAGTATGTTTATACATAATGTGTAATTCATTTGTACAGTATGTTGGTGCAGTATTTTTTGTCTTGGTGATGATTTCCTTCCTTTCCAGCTGCACTCCCACTCTCACTTCTTTGTTTTTGGCACCTTCTTTGCCAGGTGAGTTAGCTTGGTACTTATTTTTGTTTAGTTTTTTTAGTGTATTTGGCCATGTATTTTCACTGTATATAGTAAAACCTCTCTATAACAAAATATGTAAGCCAAATGGCTATAATTGTAGGGAGGGTGTTCATTATAAAGTTTTCCTTTGCTGATATTACAGTGTATATTTTAATGATCTACTTAAACCCTCACATTAGTTATTTATACATATGGTACTTTATATAGTACCGTATATACGGTACTTTATATAGTACCATATATACAGTATATTAAATTATTACTTAAAAGTATTTCTCCATGAGGAAGAAACATTCTAGCCAATTACACATCAACTTTTAGGCATCAGCCAATTAGCATGCTGCTTACTTTCTTGATTGGGGAAATGGCAGTAGAGACGAACACATGCAGCTCAGGCTTAGTTAGCAAAAACACCACCTTATAACAAAATGTATTCTCAATAAAGAAAGGTTTTTTTTCAAAATGGCCAAGGGGTTTGGTAGAGAGAGGTTTCATTATTGAGAAGTTTTAATATATATACTGTACATATATGGACTATGTTATTGCTTACTTTTTCAATCAGCTATCTTACTGCAAACACTTGATCAATATATTTAAAAGACTTCCACCCCTATAATTTTAACTAACTTCCCCTTTATTTTTTTAGTAGTACAATCACAGCTTTTGTCTAATCATCTGGAACACATCCATTTTTCCACACTTTTCGACATCTTACATCCATTAAAGCTAGAAAGGCAGATTGAAACAATACATTTGGGGAAGTTTCCAATGACAAACCTAACTGATAGGCCTAGTTTATCTCAACTTTCCAGCAGTTTGCAAAAAAATGAATGAGTGTGTAAACTTCAATTAAGATCAGAGACAATTAGGACCTATTACACAAGTACTTCTTCACTTCCGTAATTTTCTTTGATACTAATTTCAAAGAAAATACAGCAATCATGTACAAAAACTTTCAGAATTTTTAAAGGAACTTCACTGTAATTTAAAAAAAATCTTGATATAGCATGTGAAGGTACTGTGGTAGGTCTAAATAGAAAGGGTTTTGTTTGTCAAACATTTTCTATATACTCTACAGACTTTACTTGCATGTACTTCAACTTCAGGTGTTTTAAAACATCTAGGAACTGCTACTCTACAACGAGCTATAAAATCTTCTATTACAACTTAATTTAAAAAAATACTTTTGTACCATCAGCTACTATATTCCGAGTCTACTCACTTTATATGTGGTTTTCACATCTATCCACTTGTTAAAATATTCGGGCTTTCTGATGTTTTTCCGAGTGCATTCATGCTTCAAACACACACCCAAGTCCCAATCTGGTAACAAATGTACATTTAAATTAAATGGTTCAGTAGTTACATTTGCCTTCGGAGGTATTTTCAATAACTAATTTATATGCTTTTAAAAACAAAATCCATGCATCTGAATTCAGATATGAAGCGAGTTATTTAATGCCATATTTAATAGGATTAAAGACTACCCTCTTTTGTTACAGTAAAATTACCTATTGATAAGTGCAGTCAAAACCACAAAAATGCCAACACATATCTGTAATGATTGCACGTAGGACCCACCATTGATTCTATTTTCATTGGTTCATACATCCATTAACATTAACTTAGATATATATATATTTTTTTTTTTTTTTTTTTTTTTTTAAAGAACCAATGTGTAACTCTACCTGACCAAGTTGCAAAGGCTCCATGTCTTCTAGATGAGTTCAAATTCATTGAAAATTCATATTTGTCACACACACTCCTCAACCAGCGAGCAAACAATGAAATGCCAGTTGCAAGAGGCACTCCACCCTCAACTTGACACTGAGTTATTCCTAAGAGAAGGAAGACTTAACTACAAACTAGATAATAGGCCTATGCCTGATAAAAAAAAAGTTACTCCTGCCAATAAAATTTCCCAAAGTCTAGATAAAGACTCCAGTAATAGAAGCAAACTTGTTTGTACTTCACTTTACCCATAAAAGATGAATTTATATTTGGAAGATAATTTTTATCTTTTAAAAGGTATAATTTCTTCAATAAAAATATTTAGGACTATGTACATTTTCAAGTCCTTCCCAAACACATTAATGTACTGTAATTTTCTCAGACTTAAAACTCTGGAATTGATTTCCTAATTATAAATGCATAGGAATAATGCAGTTAAAGAGCTTAAAAGATTTGAGAAAAAGCAAGATTAATTCCCCACAACAAATTCCATTTTGGTCCAGTGCTAATTGTATTGAACTTCAGACCAACTGCAAGATGACATCAAATTAATAATACAAATTAATAAATTTAAATTGATTTAATCCATCATTTTAGAAGAAGGATGAAACCTAATACCTTTTTCATGTGGCCAGTTAGTCAAGATTTATAGCTAGCACTATTATTACCAGAGCTACAATTGGGCACTACTAGTTTAACTCTCAACCATTTACACACAAAAGATTTGTAAAAAGGTTTGAGAAGATAAGCAAGAATCCTTTTCTATGAAGTTTGACATTTTCTACAAAACTTAGTAAATAAATCTTCTGTTCACCTATAGTCTTTATTCTGTTAAACATGTTATCCCGCTTGCAGCAATGGGCTACTATAACCCTTTACTTGCAGACCTTTGTTGGGTCTTAAGCATAACTTACAATTTTCTCTTACACTTTTCAGTGATATTGAGACATTAAATAAATATGTATTTGTATATAATGATGATAAATTAATACAATGAGTGGCAGAAAAATCAGCCTACTTGGAATATCGCGAAAAGCAAAAAAGTGGGCAAGCTTCTGTTTATAAGTTTTAAAAATTCTAAAATAAATTCTATGAGGCAACTAAATAAGGAGACAAAACAACATCAGCTGCGAACACACTAGCTGCAATGAATGTTTTACTTCATTTAAGAATTCAATAGTCTGACATCCAGTTGCTCTTAGACTGCTAGTGCCACTTTTGTCTTCCACTAGTAGGAGTAGGCATTTGTATTTAGTAACATAGACTTCTAATTCTTTTTGGTTTCAGAATTGGGCATTTACAGTGGATTTGAGTGCTGTGAATGTCACAAGAGTCATCACCAATGCACTAGGAATTCCAAGAACAATGGTTTGACATGTCTACCAACATTATGTGGAGACAGGAGAGTACACTCAAAGACCAGGATCTGGAAGATCACGCTGCACATCTGCCCATGACAATTGTTTCATCATCTTCAGTGTTTTGCAAGATCATCGCTTAACTGTCACAAACATCTGCAATGAGCTGGAAAGGTCTCAAGACATCACTGTATCAGAGCGAACCATTAGGAGGAGACTTATGGAAAGTGGCTTACATGCTAGACATCCAGCAATGGGCCCAGAATTGTTCCCACACCACTGCAATGCTTGTCTTGCTTTCACTTATGAGCATGTCAACTGGACTATGGTCCAATGGGGATGAGTATTGTTCAATGATGAATCAAGATTTAATTTTCAAACATCCAATGGACAGGAAAGTGTGGAGAAGAATGGGAGAAAGATTCACCCCATGCACTTTTACAGAGAGAGTTGCTTTTGGAGGTCCAATTGAAATGCTTATGAGCGAAAGCAAGACAAGCATTGCAGTGGTGTGGGAGCAATTCCAGATTGCTGGATGTCAAGCATGTAAGCCACTTTCCATAAGCCTTCTTCTAACAGTCTGCTCTGATACACTGATGTCTCGAGACCCTTCCACCTCATTGCGGACATTTGTGGCAGTCAAGCAACAGTCTTGCAAAACACTCATGATGATGAAATGATCATCATGGGCAGATGTGCAGCGCAATCTTCCAGATCCTGGTCTTCTGATGTACTCTCCTGTCTCCACATAATGTTGGTAGACATCAAACCATTGTTCTTGGAATTCCTAGTGCATCAGGGACGTAACACTGGCTCTAGCCATCTTCAATTAGGGCAATGACTCTTACGACATTCACAGCACTCAAATCCATTGTAAATGTTCAATTCTGAAACCCAAAAGAATTAGAAGTCTATCTGTTACTAAACACAAATGCCTACTCTCACTAGTAGAAAAAAAGTGGCACTAGCAGTCTAACAGCAACTGAATATCAGACTGTCAAATTCTTAAAAGAAGTAAAAAATTTGTTACAGCTAGTGTGTTCGCAGCTGACATTGTTTTGTCTCGTTATTTGGTTTCCTCAGACTATATTTTCAAATTTTAAAACTTCTATAAACAGAAGCTTCCCCACTTTTTTGCTTTTCACGATATTCCAAGTGGGCCAATTTTTCTGCTGCTGTGTATTTTCAAATATTTTATATAAAATAAGGTTGAGAAAATTAGACACATTATATTTTCCATGTTCTGCATGGAAATTCCCATTCAGCAACTATCTTTTCAACCAATTAGCAGGCACTGTCACGCGCCTCTGCAGTCTTCCATGTGCAAATCATGGCATCACCTTCAAATTTGAGAAGTCAACCCTCTGGGCAATTGGCAAAATGAAGGAGAGTAACTGAGTATGCAAGAAATGCAAAGAGCATTGCAAGAAATGGAGGATTTGTCAGGAAGTGATGATAACCAAGAAATAGACAACGCTCTATAAGTGACCTTGAAAATTACTATAGTGAAACTACTACTACCAGCATTGCAGTGCCCTACAAATGGAAAAATCTTGACCACAGGATTGTTCCATCTTGGTACATCTTTGACAGATGGTGTGGAATGTCTCCAAATTGTAATCTGAATGATGGCAGCAGTGAATCAGACTTTTTTCAGTACTTTTTTGATAATGAATTACTGAATTTTATTGCTACCAAAACAAATAAATACTATAACTTTGTATTGCAACAGCAAGGGGTGCAACAGTTCTCTAAAATGCATCAATGGCAAAAGCATCATTGGTTTGGCATAAAAATATTTGTATTATGTGATTGCCAAAGTGGAATCATACTTAATTTACTTATACTCTGGCACTGATAAAACATTCCTGCAAATGATCCACTTGGGCTTTCAGGAGCAGTTGAAGACTCTCAGAAAAATATTTGAATAAAGGGCATATTTTATATACAGACAATTGGCACACAAGCCCTTCTTTGTGTACTTATCTACATGAGCATTATACAGGTTCATGCAGCACTGTCAGAAGCAATTACATGCCAAAATTTGAAGACCAGGAGAATGTCAGCTGTTGAAAAGTGGCCTTATTTTGGTAATAAAATGGACTGAGTATGTGTATTGAGTGCAGTACACACTGGGCAAATGGTTGACTCTGGAAAATAAATCATCAAACAAATCAGCCAATACTCAAACCTGATGCTATCATGGACTACAATAAGAACATGCGACTCATTGATCAATCAGACATGCAGATTGGCAACATTGAATCTGTTCACCAATGTGCTAAGTGATACAAAAAACTTTTCTTCCATCTAGAAGATGTATGCATCTTGAATGCTCTTCTGCTCTACAAAAGGAAAACTGGAAAGAAGCCATCCATGAGAGAATTCAGCTATGCTGTTCACTAGGGTGTTTCACGGCAGTGTGGTTGATGGATGAAGTGGAAGGAAGTTCAATCCACATTGATGCCCCTGTTCCTTTTGCCGAGGAAACTCATCTGAACAGGTTTCAACCAGATCAGAACACGTTTAGGGGTCCCGAGATTTGACGCTTCAGATTGCTTAGGTATTTCTAATTTCAGCTGTTCTAGTGTTAGTCGACTGCCTTGCTTCCTGATGGAAGGGTGCACTGCTCTCTGTCCTTCATGTCAGTTGTCAAGTTTTGTCCTCATTGTGTCTACCATTGCGTATTTGTACTCTTTTCTAATTCGTATATTTCCTCATTGCAGATAAACATGGCAACTTGAAGCAAGAAAGAGGTTTGGCTCATCGGACACCTGAATAAGGAGATCCTGGGTAGCCGCCTGCCGATGAAGTTGCAAGTCTTGCAAAAGTGCTTCTTCCATCAAAAACAGGAAAACCTAGGATGGAGAAAATGTCTGAACCTCTGTTTGGATGCTGTGATGGTGTTCTGGAAAAGAGCAAGGATCCCTACTATGAGGCAGGACAGCGCCCTTCAGAAAATGGAAGCTCTGCTCCAGCGTTATGACAAGTTGGTGAAAAGCAGGAACAGATCCGAGGAGAGCTGTCGTGTTGCGGAGGACATGTTCAAGGCGGAACTCAAGAACGAAATCCTCGATATTGGTCATTCCAATGCCCTTTCTATGATGACAAATGAGGAAGACAAGCTCTTCTACAAGAGTCAGCAGGAGGACCCAACAGAGAGCAGTATGGGATCGGCAAACATGAAGCCGGCCCAAATGGAGTAGGAAAAGGCATCGAGAGGAACAGCAGGAGGAGAGACAACACCGGGAATTCGAGCAGGCCAAGACGGTTACAAAAGCTGCTACTCTTGAAGACAGCTCCTCGTCCTCGGCGCTGCCATCTGCGGAAGATGATCCCTCCTTGGCAGCCTCCACATCTGCTTCATGTCCTTCTCTGAGGAAACGGTCGAGGAACCTCATCACTCAGGATGTGGCTGTCGCGTATGACTGGATGAACATTTCTTATCGTGATGCAGCAATGTCCTACGCCATCATCGCGCAATCCTTGGGGCACGATTTGAACGAGGTATCCATCTCCTCTTCCACAATGTATCGTGCTTGCCAGTCGCTTCGGAAGCAAGCAGCAGAGGCGTATCAAGAGGGAGAATTCTGTCCTGAGGAGCCCTTGGTGTTGCACTGGGACAGGAAATGCTGCCTGAAATCACAGGTGATGGATCTGTGGACCTGGATGATGGACGGATTGCTGCTGGTCACCGGGAATGGCCAGAAGCTGCTGCTTGGAGTTCCAAAAGTTCCAGCTGGCACGGGAGTGGAGACGGCACGCGTCTGCATTGATCTTGTGCGGGAACACGACCTGTCCAAACGAATCAAGGGGTTATCATTCGACACAACAGCATCGAACACCAGGATTCACGTGGGAGCCTGCGTCAAGATTGAGGAGGGTCTCGGGAAGCAACTTCTTTACCTAGCATGCAGGCACCATATGTACGAAATCATCCTGGCCCAAGTCTTCCGGTCTTTGATGGGCCCCACCTCTGGGCCCAAGACTGGGATCTTCAAAAGATTCCAAGAGCAGTGGGGTTTCATCAACCAATCTCTTATCACCACTGCTATTGATTCAGATAGTTGCAGCATCGCTGGACCTCTTCAGGGTCTCAAGGACCGAACTGTCCTTGTCGTGAGGGAAGCTCTGGCTTCTGGTCAGCCGCGGGATGACTACCAAGAACTTCTTCAACTGGTTATCCTCTTTCTCAAGGAAGAGACTGTCGCCAATGTGCCACTGCGGAAGCAAGGAGCATACCACCATGCGCGGTGGATGGCGAAAGACATTTACGGATTGAAGCTGTACCTCCTTCAGGACCAGTTTAGGATGACCGGGCGGGAGCTGAAAGTAGTCACTGAAATCTGCCTGTTCATCGCCCTGGCCTACGTAAAGGCTTGGAGTCGTGCGATGAGAGCAGAGCAGGCCCCACGTGTGGATCTGGAGTTCTTGCTGGACCTGGAAATACTGCAGGAAGATGCCGTGAGCGTCGACGTCGCCAAGCAAGTGCAAGCGGCCATGAAACGACACCTCTGGTACTTCCCCAAGACGCTGGTCGGCTTGGCATTCTTCGATCAAG
Organism: Bathynomus jamesi; assembly: GCA_023014485.1. Classification (NCBI taxonomy): domain Eukaryota; kingdom Metazoa; phylum Arthropoda; class Malacostraca; order Isopoda; family Cirolanidae; genus Bathynomus; species Bathynomus jamesi. The sequence goes on from JAJOZX010006124.1 coordinate 89,918, forward strand.
GGGTTCCTCAGGAAGAGAAACAAAGGATGCGAGAGAACCTCGCCAAGCCGGCATCAAGGAAAGCATTGAAGCATCTGGAGGGAAAGACCATCCTCAGCTCCTTCAAAGGAAAGAAGATTTTGGATTTCGTTACCTCAAGGATGAAGGATCTCTTCACCGCACTCGGGATCAACAGCGCCTTCGTCGAAAATCCCACTTCGTCTTGGGAAAGCGACCCCCACTACCAAGCAGGCCTAGCTAGGGTCCGCATCCTGGCTGTGGTGAACGACTCGGCTGAACGGGGGATCGCTCTCATCAAGAAATTCAATACTGCCCTAACAACGAAGGAAGAAGACAAACAGTACCTGCTGAAAGCAGTTTTCAAGAACAGGAAGGATTTTCCAAAGAAGCAGAAGGGGGGAAATGATGAAGTGATGAGTCTGTGCTCTCTGACGTAAGGCGTGATTTCTTGGGACCCCTTATTGTTGTCGAAGGAGTCTCATTTTTGGCCATGAGTGATAAATATGTAAAATGAACACGGGCATCTATGTGGATTAAAAATATGTGGTTCTCATTTATGAAACACCCTACTGTTCACACACACATACTTCAGAAATATGCAGTTTTATCAGGAGCTCATCCTGGGCATCATTCAGATACAGCTCCTGATAAGAGTGATTTGTAGGAATTATATTGCAAGGCACTATGCGCTGTTTGCTGTAATATTCAATGGAGACCAAGACAAGATAAAAGAGTTAGCACATAGTGTAAAGAGTGATATGGCCCTTTGTGCTTACAATGTTTTATGAAATATCATACATTATTAGACTTCTAAACTCTGAAGAAAAAAAAAAAAAAAAACATGGACACAAATGGAGACAAGAGAGGGAACAGCAAGCCGAAGGAACGCGTGGTGTTCATTATATGGAAATTATTTCACGAAAGTAACACCAATAATTCAGGCATTATCTATAAAATTGGTTGTAAACAATGTGATTCCTTTTACATAGGTCAGACGGGAAAGGATTTGCACACACGTATAAAACAGCATCAATATTCCGTTAGAACAGGACAGTTGTCCAGTGCCCTTTTTGTCCATTTGTCAGAGTTATCCCACTGTATTGATTGGAATAATGCTTGTTTTATTTCACTCTAGCAACATTGTTAATAGAAATATTCTTGAGTCTGCCATTATCCAACTTTCAAATAACTTCAACATAAGCAAAGGTCTTTTTCAACTCGATCCTGTTGTTTTGAATTCCTTCAAAACAGATATAGATAAGAAGGGTAGAACGCTAAATCTTTGGTAAACTTGTATGCCACCCTAATAACTTTTATTTTTCAATTTTTATATACAAAAAGGGTTGAGTGCTAAAACCCGGCAGATTTCCAGTATAAAGTTGTATATATTTTTTTTTTTTTATCTATAACATTGGTTGGAAACTTCATTTAATCTTGTGCTAAAAATCGATAATTTTTTAATTTTTATAAAAAAAAACAGTGTGCTAAAACCCGGGCAGATTTCCAGTATAAAATTTGTATATACAGGGTGTCCGACAATTATCTGTACAATTTTTGGCTGTTATTAAAAGTCAACCATGAAGTGTAGAAATTCCAGTGTTGTCCCATTTTACAGAAAATCTTATTAAGTTTTTTCTGATACCAAGTTTTGACAAGTTTTTTAGAAATTCCAGTGTGTCCAAAAATTATCTGTACAATTTCATCTTTTAATAAAATTCTTGATAACACGTAAAATTCTTAAACAAGATTATTTAGAATCTGTATTTTCAAAAGTTTCTTTTATTAAAGTAACATTGTTACAAACATTCAATGTGCACACCATCAGTGATTCGCAAAACATCCAATCGATACTCCAAATGTTGCTATGTATGCTGCAGCATATCCACATCAATTCGCTCAATAGCAGCTGTGATTCTTGCTTTTAAATCATCAATGTCTGTCACCCGCATATTGTACACAAGATCTTTGACGAATCCCCAAAGAAAGAAATCACAGGGTGTGATGTCGGGAGATCTAGCTGGCCAATGAATTGCACCTCCATGGCCAATCCACCTGTTTGGGAATGTCTCATTCAGGGACTTACGGACGATCAAGGCCCAATGTGGTAGTGTGCCACCTTGCTGAAAAATGATGCGTGGATGCAGTGCTTCCAATTGCAGATAGACAAAGTGTTGCAACATGTCCAGGTAGGTATTGGAGGTCACTGTTGATTCACCGAAGAAAAATGGTCCAATCACACGATCATGTAACAGGCCACACCACACATTAACTTTAGGACTGGCTCTGATGTGCTCTTCTATGCAATGTGGATTTTGTGACCCCCATATGCGCACATTTTGTTTGTTTACCTTGCCTGAAACATGAAAAGTTGCCTCGTCCGAAAACATGATTCTTGCCAAGAATGCATTGTCCTGGTCGACTCTGTCAAGCAGAGTCATTGCAAATTCCTTATGGGAGACCTTATCTTCTTGCGTAATCTGTTGCAAGATTTGCAACTTGTAAGGATGCAACTTCAAACGTTTACGCAAGACATCATGCACTGTCGAATGAGGTATCTGTAACTCTCATGATGCAATTCTTGTTGACTTGCGTGGACTGCGAACAAAAGCCTCTCGAATGCGCTCGACATTTTCAAAAGATGTTCGAGGCCGCCCTGCTCCTTTCTTATGCTCTACACTTCGTTTCCTTAAACCTTTTATACCAAGCTCGTATGGTTACTCTTGATGGAGGGTTTCTGTTGTAATTAGTTCTAAACCTTCGTTGAACTTGTGTATCTGATTTTGTTTCGATAAACCATTCAACACACTGTGCTTTCTCCTGTGGATTCATTAAGGATGAGGGGTGTGTATGAATATCTGAAAAAGAAAAAACTTGTCAAAACTTATCAGAAAAAACTTAGAGATTCTCTGTAAAATGGGACAACACTGGCATTTCTACACTTCATGGTTGACTTTTAATAACAGCCAAAAATTGTACAGATAATTCTCGGACACCCTGTGTATATATATATATATATATATAATATTTAGGAGAAATCCAATGACAAGGAGAAATGTAAATGCCATGAAAAGTCTTCTTTAATGCGCAACATTTCGAGCAATACGCTCATCTTCAGGCTGTATGATAACAATGTGAAATTAAAATCAATAATTGAATGAAAAACAAGACAAAGAAAATTTCTATAACCTATTCATAAAGGCAAATTTTAAAAGACTGAAAAAAGAGGGTTAAATTCTAAGTTATACAGATTTACATATAAAATTAAGAAGCTATTTTTAAATACATATAGTAAATGTGAAATTAATACACTGGAAAAATTAACAATAGTACACTGGAATAATGAAACTAACTAACCTTTCACTGCAATTTCCGAGGCTAGACTGATTTAAGCAAAGGCAAACGAGAAAACATAAGATAAGATAAGATAAGATAAGATAAGATGGTGAGGGCGATTGGGGAAGGGGGGATTATAAGGAATTGGGGAAGGAGGAGGGATTATAATAAGTTTAAAGGGACAGCTGAAGAGTCAACATTTAGCGTAGGGGTCAAAGTTTTAATGTAAAGCGATTCCAAAATTCTGAGTGAGTTGGGACAAGTATTACAACTAAGAATTTTAAAATTGTCTAAAGTGACATCAGTTTTACATTTTATACTGTGTTCCCGAATACTAGAAACTTCTTTAGTTTTTAAAATTTTACCTGTTCGGCCACTTATTCCCATATGCGAATAAAATCTAGCCCTGAGAGAGCGAACAGTGCTGCCAATGTAATTCCCAAGGAGACACCTAGGGCAGGTAAATAAATATACAACACCGCTACGCAACGAGTCAGGGGTTCGATCCTTCGCTGAGAAGAAGCTACCTAAAGACGTTTTATTAATAAATATGATGCGGAAATCAGTATGATAAAAAATTTCCTTAACAACTTTGTAAATTTAAGCTTAAATTCCTTATTCAAAGGACCCATTTCAGGTACCAAGAAATATTTTATATCCTTCGGCACTGTAATACAAGGAAGTTGAGGGCTATAAACATTATTTAAGAAGGATCTAATTAGTTTATCTACATATTGAACAGGAAAACTATTATTGGTAAAGTATGATCTTAGATTATTAAATTCATCATTAAGTAAGGTAAAACTAGAGGTCAAATTATATCCTCTGAACAGGAGAGTTTTAATACAAGACATCTTATAGTTGAAATCAGTAAAACTAAAAAAATTCATGCCCAAACCAGTAAAAGTGGTTTGGGCTCTTGAGGACCCCCTGGAGCCGTTTGGGCATGGAATAACTGAGCTTCCTGAAGTAGTCCAATGTCATCTCCTTGCACCACACCTTTATCAGCTCTGTCTTGAGGTTCGCGAGGTTAGCAGTCTTCTTCTCTGCCATGATCTTCTTCATGTAATACCAACAGTTCTCGATGGGGTTGAGATCGGGGCTATTGCCAGGCCACTCTAACACCTTAATCTTCTGCTCATTAAGCCACTTCGTCACCTTCTTGGCCTTGTGACAGGGGGCACTGTCGTGCATAAAAATCTCACTGCCATGAATGGCGAAGTGGTTCAATAAATGGTCATTAAGAACGTCAATATAACAGTCACCATTCATCACCACATTCTTGGGAAGGAAGTACAGACCCCCATTTCCCTTCTCACCAGAAAAACACCCCCACACCATCACTGACTCAGGGTGTTTAACAGTCGGTACTGTGTAGGCCGGGTGGTACCAACTAGCAGATGATGGGCGTCGCACCTTGGCAGATCGAATCTGGAACACCTGGAACATGCTTTCATCTGAAAACATCACCTTCCTCCACTGTGCCAATGTCCAATGAACGTATTTCTTTGCAAAGGCAACACGCTGCTTCTTCATGCAGTCGGTGATAAGTGGCTTCTTGGCGGCGGTACGGCATGGTAACCCCAAGTCCTTCTGCAGCCAGTGCTGGATCGTTCGAACAGACATGGCTTCCAGCAGCTTGGGATGGTTCTTTTTCAATTGAGACGCTGTAAGTCGAGGGTTCTTCAACACTTCTCTTTTTATGAGGTTATCCATGGCCTTAGAAGTCTTCCTTCGCCTTCCACCACCGAAATTGTGATTCGGTACGACGTTGGGTGGTAGGCCTCTAGCCGCCGCCAGCAGCTTCATGATGGTCGACTTCGCCCAACCAGTACGCTCGCATATCGTCTTTATCGGGACATTTTCATGCCTCCACGCAAGAATACAAGCCTTCTCCTCAACAGAACAATACTTCCCAGGCATGTCCACTGCACTTTAAGAAAAATAAAGAACACAAACGACTGCACACAAAAATCCAAGAATTCTGGACACGGTACGGCAGAAACACAACACCCCGACGTCACCTCTATCTAAACACTGACGAGTTTTGCCTCTGCGGTAGCATAAAGGGATCGACTAACAACATGCCTGATACTTCCAGACAAAATATTTTACTCGGTAGCGTGAGAAATGCAAATCGATTTCAGACCACTTTCTCAGTGGAATATCACACGAAGGTCCAGTCATTTTGCGGCGGGTGTATATACTGTATATATATATCAGGAAGCCACCAAGATGGTTTCACCAACCAATCACAAATATTATAATTAGAGGATTTTAATAAAATTTGCAGATAAAAAAAATTCTTGAAAGTACATTTAATGATAAATATTCACTGGCTGTAATAAGGGAGTACATAAGTATACCCAGTAGAGAATAAGTAATATACATAGTGAGAGAAGTCCAACAGATTATGTACTTGCAAAAAGAAGTATTCTGAAGTAGCCTGAGTCTGCATGTATTAAATTTTAAATTGTCCTTTCTCAGTTCCTAATTCGTATAAAAGAATGATTCAAAAAGCATCCAAAAGGCAATTTGCCAAAGAATAAATCAATATAAACACAAAAAACACCTAGAGTCAACAAATAAAAGATTACAGATAGCTTTTTCATTTTAGGGAACCTCCCCCCTTGATACAAATGAAAAATAATTTTTTCTTTGAATAAAATTGAGCTTCAACTTTGTATCAATCAATGGAAAATGTGAAAAAAACTGCTTTAGCATATAAAGGTGGCTTTTTTCCATTTCAATATTGCTAATTTCACAGAAAAATCCACAATTTAGCACAGAATCAATACTCATTCAAATATATAGTTATTTGTTCAGTTATAATAAAAATATATACTTACCTAAGAGGTAGACATGCAAGTATAAGCCAGTGAAGAATATATAATATTCAGGCCCAGCAGCAGCACGATATTTGCGAGGGGGGCACATTTTAAAACAAAAACAATTCATTAGTAATTAACAGCATTCCAAATATATTTTACATGATAAACTACAAATCCCAATAAATTTATTTAATGATCAGTACATTAGTGAGACAAAGTTACATACATGATACAGGAAATACACATTATAAACTTAGGTTTCTAATTATATATTTTTACAATCCCATGCACCATATTCAAGGAAACAAATTTTTTGCCCTTTTAAATTCAAATAATGTTTACTTTAAAGTTTCAACCAATATCAATCCTCAACATAAAAACCTTAGTGCACATTAAAAAATACAATTTGGTTGTAACAGGATATTTACTAAGTAATTTTTACTTTTTGCATTTCAATTAATCAATACCTTGTACGAAAACTTAAATATATTAATTAGAATAATACTATGTTTGTTTGATTGGGTTCTTTAAGCTGCATTGCAACATCTAAAGTCATATGACAGAGAGGACCTACAGTTTTACATGGGATCCAAACTACGAGTTGCTACAACCTGAGCACAGAAAATGGTCTCCTTTCCAACTAATACCCAGACCCAATGATGCTTGCTGTGATGCGTGCTGTACCAGCCGCGCAGTTCCTTCACCCTCCCCCCTTCAGTTGCTGTCTCTGTACAGGGGTCTTATCCACCCGTGTATGGAGTATGCTTCTCATGTGTCGGGGTGGCTCAACTCACAAAGCCCTACTTGACTGGGTGGAATCAAAGGCTTTCAGTGCTGCGATTAGTGCCACTAACTTTTTATTAGCAATACTGTTAGCACCACTAATTTTTCAAATTGTTAATGAAAGAGGTACCAGTGTTACATTTTTAGAGAAAGTCAATTACTAATTTTTCAAAACCACTTGTACTAAAATTTGGTTTGCTCACTGCAATCTCCATTATAAAAGATTGAGGCAGCACTACCTCCAAGTTGATTATGACATCAGCACATAGAGGTTGTAAGCTGCAACTTGTTGGACAGACTCCATATATTCACTGCTCTGCTTGTAGCAAAACATGTTGTTGACCGTTATGGACAGAAGACAGAACATATATAAATTAGGGTGGTTTCAGAAAAAATTAGCATTGGCAGTAATAACTGTTGAAGTGCTTAGCATTAGCGGCACTAAGTTTTATGGTAGTGTCGGGTTTGTGAAGTCCCCCCCCCCCCCCCCCCGATTTTCAAATCACTCTGGGGGGTTGTGGAGTTTTTCACAAAACCCCAACCCTAATTTTCAAGTCCTATCTGGTTCTTTTCAAGTTTTTCTCTCCCCACAGGAGTCTAGCTAGTAAGCCTGTTAACTAAAAAAAAAAAAAGAAACTATTTGATCTTGGAAGCCTATTAAAAGGTTATGAAACTCGAATAGATTGCCAGATAGACAGGTTGAGATTAATACAGATTGTGTCCTTTTGGAAGCCAAGGGAGTTTGGAAAGCCTTTAAAGGTATGATGTTAAGTGCTCTAGCTTGTAATCCTTGGCCAGTGTACAATAGGTAAAAAGGCTTGTTCATAATCCTTATTCCTAGTTATTATGGTGTTGTCATTTGTATTTCCCCATCATTATTAGTATTAATTATTATTAAAAGTAGACATATATATAGGTTGTTGAAACTGTGACTGAGTATAGATAGGTATAATAAATCCAGCCAGGTTAGAATCAGACATCAGATCTTTACTTATTGCCTGTTTGCAGTGCATGTGGGCAGGGTTGGCAAAAACCTGGGTTTTTCACAAAAAAAACAACCCAATTGGGGGTTTTGGGTTGGGTTTCTTGTTGCCAACCCTGCATATGGGAGCCCTGGAGTTTCCTTTAGCCAAATCCAGTCATCTGTGATCCCGTCACGTAACTAGCTAGAGAACCAATTATTATTATAGGTCACCAGTCACATTATTCCAGAGTTAGGTTTTTGCCCATGCTTGTTTGGCGCTGATTATAGGGTTCCATGGTAAATTCCATCAAAAAATTTAAGAATTTTAACAATTATAACTGTTATTTTCTAAGGTCAATTTTTGATAGTCACTGGACAGTGTTTTTCTGGTATGTTTTTAGGTGATTCAAATAATTTTGACCATCATTTCTATAGCAAATCACTTCTTTTTGAGTTAGCGTGATTTTCGTTAGTTTTAACAAAAATATCACAACTAAACCTAATCAATCATCAAGGGTGTACATGTACAGTTGACCTAACCTATATATTTTACCATTTTTTTTTTATTTTACATAAACTTTTTAATAAACTTTAATAAACTGTAAACTTTTTTAAATTGATAACCCTTTGGGTGGAATTTACCATGGGTGGAATTTACGTACAATGGATTATAGGTTGATTAACTGATGTGAAATAGGTTTGCCATAATTGTCAATGTTTGTAGTTATTATTTTTTATGTTGGTTATTTATTATACTGGGGAACAAATTTCAACTTTTTGTCTATTGAATTAGATTTGACAGTTAGTTCTAGGTAATTTGGGTGCGCTGAGCACGAATTTTTACTCGGTTTTGCTCTATCAGGTCCTGATTTTGCTCAACACCCCTCCTCTTTCGTCGTATTCATAAAAAGGTTTTTTTCTCAATACTCGCTGTCTTTTTGCAGTTACACATTATGCAACTAGGTTTTTATCTAGGTATTTGTACCTATTGTTATGGTATTGTTGTATTATGTATATTTTTATATGTAACACCCTAAAAATATTTTTAATTTTGTCATTTTTAACCCATTTTAATATTAGTAAATTAAGCTAAAAATATCATAGAATTCTAAAATTTTCTCGAGCATTCCTGTTCTCTGTAGAGTATTCTAGAGGGACAACTAAAATATATAAAAGCGACTCGTTTCCAGAGTTAATCAGTCAATTCAATCAGTCAGTCAGTCAGTCAGTCAGTCAGTCAGTCAGTTGAGTTAGTTAATTAAGTTTGGGCATTAACATAATTTTGAATTGGCATATGATTTAGTGAGTAACTTTGTCATCGTGATTTAATATAGTTGATTTAATTAGACGTAATTTATATTGTACCTACTCATCCGTGTTTCTAGTTTAATTTCATAGATTGTAAGTACCTATTTCATAATAAGTACCTATTTAAACTAATTTTTGTATTTATATTTCAGATTTTCTTAAATTTATATGAATTAAGGGCTTTAAATACCTTTACAAATTGGCAGAACAATCAAGCAATATGTCATCAAGCACTAGAAAGTTCAAATGCAAAAACAACCCTGATTCCTTCTGTTATATATGTGGAAATTTTACACTTCCACATCAACGAGCAAATATAACTGACTTCGTAAAAAGAGCTTACTTAGCTTATTTTGGCATAAAACTGGGGGACCAAGATAAATCGTGGGCTCCACATAAAGCCTGCACTATATGCATTGAAAGACTGCGACATTGGACGAAGGGTTCGGATTCAAAAATACCTTTTGGAGTTCCGATGGTAAGTTTATGATTTCATAAAACTACGTAATTTAATCACTAGTATACTGTAACTTACCTAAATGTAATTGTAACTTAGGTACATAAACAAAAATTTACAGAAAATGTTTATAAGAATCTCAAATATTGCATAAGGTTGAAACACACAGAAATGTTAAATGTTTGGGTGATAACTTTTGATAAAATTCATAAAAACAAGTCTCTTGTCGCTTTTGTTAATGCTTTACCATTTTTTTTCCATATCAGGTGTGGCGAGAGCCTACTAACCACGAGACCGATTGCTACCTTTGCTTTGTCAAGACTTCGGGTTTCACTAAGAAAAATAAACATTGTATCGAGTACCCAAATTTCGACACCACGATACGACCTGTGCTACATTCAAATGAGATCCCCATTCCAAAATTTAAGGGTCTGCCAACTCAAGAATTAGTTGAAGATGTTCCTGAAAATATTGTTATGCACTTTGAGGAGTCAGACACCGATTTTGACCCCAGCGTATTTGAAAGTCAAAACAATCCGCAAAAGTTTAACCAGGCCGAGTTGAATGATCTTGTAAGGGATCTAAATTTGCCAAAAAAGGCTGCGGAAATTTTAGCTTCAAGACTTAAAGAGAAAAACTTGCTTACTTCAAACACATACATTTCATTTTACAGAAAAAGAGAAGAAGAACTTGTTAAATATTTTAGAACAGAGGATAGTTTAGTATATTGCTGCGACATAGTTGGTTTGTTAAAGAAGATGGGGGTTGAGTCTTACGATACAAATGATTGGCGCTTGTTTTTAGACAGTTCGAAAAGAAGTCTTAAGTGTGTGTTGTTGCATAATGGCAATCTATATGGCTCAATACCGATTGGGCACTCAACAAAATTAAAAGAAAAGTATGAACATATAGAAAAGGTTTTAAATCTTATCAAATATAGGGAGCACGAGTGGATCATATGTGTTGACTTAAAAATGGTTAATTTTCTGCTAGGACAACAAGGAGGGTATACTAAATATCCCTGCTTCCTTTGCTTATGGGACAGCAGAGCCAAGGAAGAACATTATTTCAAACAAATCTGGCCAGCACGAACATCACTTACTGTCGGAGAAAAAAAAACGTAATTAATCCACCTTTAGTGAGCAGAGATAAAATCATATTTCCTCCTCTGCATATAAAACTAGGCCTCATTAAACAATATGTAAAAGCTTTAGATACGAACGGCGAGTGTTTCAAATACATAACTTCAAAATTTCCAAGTTTAAGTTATGAAAAAATCAAGGCGGGAATTTTCGACGGTCCACAAATAAGAACAATGATTAAAGACAGCAATTTTCATAATGTCATGAATGAACGCGAAAAAAATGGCTGGTTCTCATTCGTGGACTTGATAGAAAACGTTTTAGGCAATTATAGGGCAGATAACTACGAAGAAATCGTAAAAAAACTTTTAAGGGACTACAAAGAGTTAGGTTGCAATATGAGCATAAAAATGCATTTTTTGAATAGCCATCTTGACCAATTTCCAAGTAATTTAGGTGATGTAAGTGATGAACAAGGGGAGAGATTCCACCAAGATATAAAAATTATGGAGGAATGGTACCAAGGCCGCTGGGATTCCCACATGATGGCTGATTACTGCTGGTACTTGAAAAGAGACCTGCCATCAACAAGCAAATACGCTAGAAAGTCTTACAAAAGAAAATTTTTGCCACAGTGAAAGCTTCAAGCATATCTGTTTGTTTTTTTATTTTAAGTCATTTCTATCATTATAATGTAATTTTACTGTAGTTTGAACTGCTTGTATTCATGAAACTTGAAAAAAAAATTTAACACATGACTTAATTTTTTAGTCCTAATTTGAAAAATCTGGAAAATGGCACATACAGTGCCCGCGAAAAGTATCCGATCACCCTGGAGATTTGTATTTTTTACATAAAAAACAATGTTTAAATGTATACTAACCTTATATTAGTATTTTGTCATCTGTCCTTTGGTTTGGATGACTTGTTCTAGACGTTTTGGCATGGATTTAATCAAGTTTTGACAAACTTCCACTGATATTTCCTTGCACCATACCTTTTTGATGGCTTCTTGTAATTTTTCGACTGAGCCAGTGTCGTGGCATTCAACCTTATTTTTTATTATTAGCCACATATTTTCTATCGGATTGAGATCTGGACTATTACCAGGCCAATCCAAAATATAAAATTTATTGTCAGTAATCCATTTTGTCACTATTTTGGCCCTGTGACATGGTGCACCATCAATGCATGTATGTTTTTGTCCTTTGGATTGCCATTGCCATTGGAAGTTTATCCTGTAGCATTGCTAAATACCGTGCACCATTCATAGTTGTGTTCTTCGGAAGAAAATATAGGTTTCCACGCCCATAGTAACCGAAACAACCCCAAACCATCACACTTGGAGGGTGTTTCATTGTCTTTAGGGTGTATTTAGGGTCCATCCTATTTGAGCCAATGGGCCGGCGAACCTTTTTTGGACAACTTCTGAATGTCAAAAATGTCGACTCATCACTAAATAAAACCTTCTTCCAGTCATCAACAGTCCAATGAATATATTTTTTACAAAATGCGACACGTTTTTTACGCATTTTTTCATTAATGAACGGTTTCTTAGCAGCATGGCGAGATGGTAATCCGAGTTCTTTTTGGAGCCGCTCCTGGATAGTTCGTTCAGAAACACCAGATAACAAATTATTCATATTAAATTTTATTTCTTTCGCAGTTATTGTTGGGTTTTTCAATACTAAACGTTTCATAAGTTTGTCTGTTCGTGAATTTGTTTTTCTCGGTCTGCCAGATCGTTTTTTAGGGACTGGCGTGGTTAAGCCGGCATTGTTCTTAGCCCGTGAAACCCATAAATTAACGGTACTTTGGGATATGTTTAATTCCTTAGCTATCTGTCTCTGTGATTTCCCACATGTATGCAAAGCAACAATAGCACCTCGACAATCACTCTTAAGTTGTTTTTTAGCACACATTATATATAAATTTTATTTACACCACTTTCTGTAAAAAATAACAAAATATCAATAAATTTACACAAACAGTGAAATCTGACAACTTTGAGACACAGCCACCCGCAACGAAGGCTACCAGAACACTAATTTGAGAATGCGTTGGATAGCTCTCATATCAGCGAGCAACCTCAAAGTTACCAGATGTCGCTAGAACAAATAGAAAGTGAATTATGTGTCTCTGAATATCAAGGGAAAATATTGTATTTTCTTGAGTGATCGGATACTTTTCGCGGGCACTGTAGGCTGTCGACAAGAATCAGGACCTGATAGAGCCAAACCGAGTTGAAATTCGTATTCAGCGCACCTAAATTACCTAGAATCAAGTGTCAGATATCATTCAATAAAATACGTGTTGCCCAGTGTTATTTGTGTGTTTTGATTTCATGAGTAAATTATGTTTTCCAGTGATCAATTATGAAGTCATGATTCCAGTTAATGCTTGTTGATTATTTGCCTGTTATGTTATTATTGTGATTAATGGTGCCTGGTGCATGTAACTAATAACCTTGTGTTGTCTAGGCAACCAGTTGGGATTCAACTCACGTGGTCCAGATTCATTAGGCTTGGATTGTGGATCCAATCCAGTGGGAGCTACACAGTCCATTGAGGTTGTGTCAACCACTGTTGGCCACTGGGATCTGCCCTGCAATCAGGCTGATGACCCTAACCCTACTAACTAGCCAGTGTATAAAGTGTCTAACTGTATAAAGAAATTGAAACTCAGGTTATAAGGAGGGGGCAAGTTTGGAGGGTAGCTAGGCTGGGACAAGGGTTAACACTCTGTGCAAGTCATTTCCAGTACTTGTCTCCCACTTGCTTTCTATCCTTTCTGCCAAAACTCACTAAGTGTTATTTGTTTTCCAGAGGCTTTGTTAATTGTGATTTATTGCCAGTCTTTTTGTTATGTTTATACTTTCATACTGAATAACTGTTTATTTCAGACATAATAAAGAGAAAAAAAAACACTAGTTTACTTCTATTAGGTCTACCTTTGAATTCCAGCCTTTTCTTGGACTCTGAGTGGTTGGTTCTCCTACTCATTGGAGTGTCGGATTTAGACACCTGAACCAGGGGGAAGTCCTTTACAGTTAACGTGCAAGTCGAACCTGAATAATCTCCTGGAAATAAACCACTGATGAGATAGACATTCCTAGATACCAGAGGAGATTACATCTTTGCCCAGTCTCTTGACTATCATGAACCCAGAAACATGAAAAGGTGCTGGGTGGTTCGACAATACAAATACTTGGGGAGTACGGCCTACGCAGCCACCACAGCAGTAGTTAGCATTAGCAGGCACAGCACTGAAGGTTTTTCATCTTAGCAATTCTCTCTCTCTCTCATAACAAAGAACTATGGGTGGCAGTAATGAAGAACTATGGGTGGCAGTAACGAAGAACTATGGGTGGCATGTAACAAAGAACTACGGGTGGCATGTAATGAAGAACTATGGGTGGCATGTAATGAAGAACTATGGGTGGCATGTAACGAAGAACTACGGGTGGCATGTAACGAAGAACTACGGGTGGCATGTAACGAAGAACTACGGGTGGCATGTAATGAAGAACTACGGGTGGCATGTAACGAAGAACTACGGGTGGCAAGCCTCTGCAAAGGGAACCCTAAGGAGTTCTTCAGTTATGTTAATAGTAGAAAGCCCATTAGAAGCATGAAGGACCGAAGTGGCATTCTGCAGACCTCCAACGCGGACATCGCCAATGTGCTTAATGAATACTTTGCGGGAGTGTTTACCAGGGAGGACATCCACATCATCCCTGAGTAGGGCGTGAGGCACTAAGGTGCTGGCCTGGATAGTGTTCGATGTACCGCGACAGTTGTTGCCGATAGAATAGACAAACTGAGCGTGTTTAAGGCTCTTGGGCCAGACCAGTTTCTCCCCAGTGTTGCGGGAGGTGCACGACCAGGTGGCTCCCCACCTGGGTACGTCTTCAACAAATCGTTGGAGACAGGCCAGGTGCCTGGTGACTGGAGAGAAGCCAACATGACCCCTATCTTTAAGAAAAGGGATCATGAAAGTCCAGGGAACTATCATCCCATTAGTCTTACTTCAGTTGTAGGTAAATTATTAGAGGGGATAATAGCGGATAGGATCATTGACCATTTGGATTCCTACAAGCTGCTTGGGAACTCCCAACATGGGTTTAGACAGCATAGGTCGTGTCTCACCAACTTACTCGAGTTTTTCCATGTCATGTTGAGTGAGTATGATAAGAGCAGGGTGACTGATATACTTTATCTCAACTTTCAGAAAGCCTTTGATAAGGTACCTCACCACTGGCTAATGGCGAAAGTGCGCGCTCTGGGTATCAGTGGGGAAATAGGTAGGTGGGTTGAAAACTGGCTGAAGAATAGGCGGCAGAGGGTTGTAATTAAAGGGGTTAGTTCGGGTTGGGCCTCGGCCACTAGTGGGGTTCCTCAGGGTTCCGTTTTGGGGACACTGTTGTTTATCATTTACATAAATGATATCAACGGTGGCATTGTCAGTCGGATCGGCAAATTCGCTGATGACACCAAGCTTGGGGCCAATGTTGGGACGCCCAAAGTGATTGAGCAACTGCGTGCAGACCTAGGTAGGATAGGAGAGTGGTCTGAAAAATGGCAAATACAAAGTGATCAAAGTGATGCACATTGCCAAGTGATGCCAATCCCAAGTTGGACTACTCGATGTTGGGGAACAATATCGAGGCGACTGATTTGGAAAAGGACTTGGGTGTGCTAATCAGCAGCGACCTTAAGTTTACCAAACAGTGCGTAGAGGTGGAAAAGAAGTCCCAGAAACTATTGGGTTATATCAGGAGGCAATTTGTTTCAAAACAAGGAGATTGTGCTCTCTCTGTACAATTCCCTGGTTCGGCCGCACCTGGAGTATGCAGTGCAGTTCTGGTCGCCCACCCTCAGGAAAGATATTGAGAGGCTGGAGCGAGTGCAGGCGAGGGCCACAAAATTAATCCCTTCCGTTAGGCATATGGGCTACAATCGATGGTGTAGATAATTTTCCCTGGCACTGTTGCCATTGGTACCTCCTCAGTATGGGCCGCTAGGCCTTTTGAGGTACTCCCTCTCACCCCCCCTCTCTCTCTCATAATGGACATTGCTCTTCTAAACTTCCTAACTGCACACCTCATTTAACCCCTGAATTTTCTGTAGGGTTAAGTTATGAATGTGTGTATTTGAAACATTAGCAATTAGTACCATTCGTCCTTAAATGGTTAAGGAGAGCAAGCAGTAACCTGACTTTTGACACATTCTCATTACTTTTCTGTCCAATTCTCTAACATAAACATAAATCAGTATTTTCAATCTTTCATCTTGGCTACTCAACCAGTCAACTCTGGAACAGTCTTCCTCAATCAATACTTTTTATTTTACTAACTAGTCAGAAGACAGCTTGAATCAAAAGCCAATGGTATAAATTGCTATATTAGCTCATCAAACAGTAGCTGAATTCAGGGTAGTGGTGGTAGTGTAGTGAAAAGTGATAAATATTCAATACACTCAAACCTTGCTAATTCAGCAATTGCATAATTTGAACAATTTTGGCAAGGGCAAATTACAGAAAAAATTTGAACAGTTTTTGGGTCAAATATCGAATTACAGCATTTTTGTTTGAATTAATTTTCATGTGGTGCAATCAGTCAGCAAGAAGGAATGAGCAGTTTCCCTTTGTGTAGGCCTTCTAAGGTGCCAATTCCTACATTTTTAGCATTTGTTTCATATATTTACCTGCTACCAATACATATTTAGCATATATTTTGTAAATTTTAACTGCTTCAGTTCTGGTGATTTTTCACTACAGCCTAAGCAATACTATGAGAGCCACTCAATATATTTTGCCCCACCTTTTTTTTTCTTTCCAAGTTTCCTTGTAAGTTCCAGAAATTTTGTACACAAGTAGTTACATACCTTTTTAACTAGTTTTTATTTTGCCACATAGTCTCCATCCTTTTCTATGGCTTTCCTCCACCTCAAAACAAGGGCCTTTATTCCTTGCTGGTAAAAGTCTGCTAGGTTCCACTGGAGCCACCTCTTAACCTCAACAACAACTAGTGATGGGACGATGCCAGAATTTTTAATGATTCCGATTCCGATACTACTAAAAAGTCTCAATTCTGATACGATTCTCGATTCCGATTCTCAATATTTTTAAATATAATTCTATACTTGTTTTTCTGGAAATTGTCATATTTTACTCTGGTAAGATTAACTATTTACATTATGAGTATGGTAATATAAATTATAAATTATAATAGATTGGTTTAAAAATAAAAATCAACTGTAAGTTGTAACAATTCATTTTAATCTTCTTGATTACACATCATGAATATACATGTTTTAATGTATAGCTACAATACAATAAAAATAAAATTTGTTATCCTCTTTCATTTAAATTTTAAAGTTTACATTGCAAAACTGGTTCAATTAAAAGTTAAAGAATCGTTTTAAGAATCGGAAATCATGGTACAATTCTCTCGATCCCAATTCCAATTCCTGAAAAATGCTCGATTCTTCCAATTCTCGATTCCGATTCTGATTAATCGTCCCATCACTAACAACAACCTCATCCTCACTCTGAAACCTTCTTCCCTGAATAGCATCCTTCATTGGCCCAAACAAATGGAAGTCTGAAGGTGCCAGATCCAGGCTGTATGGAGGGTGGGGTAACACAGTGAAGCACATTTTTGTGATGGCCTCTTGTTTGCAAAGTGTTGTGTGGTCTTGCATTATTGTGCAAAAGAAGGATGTCTTCCAGTTTTCTCTCTGGTCAAACTCACTTTATACGTCTCTGGAGTCTCTGTAAGGTAGCAATATATGCTTCAGAGTTGACTGTTTGTCCTTTCTTTTGTCCTTTTTGTTTCAGGTTCAAAGTGGTGTACCCAAGTCTCATCCCCAGTCACAATTCGTGAAAGGAAGTCACCCCCTTCTGTCTTGTATCAAACCAATGACTCAGAAGCAATTTCTTTTCTTTGAGCTTTGTGATCTTCAGTCAGTTCATGAGGAACAAACCATGAACCCACTTTTGAGTATCGCAGTTGCTGAATCATCATATTCACACTTCCTTCACTAATTCCTAGCTCCAGTGATAGCTCCTTGTATATGACTCACCAATTTGATTGAATGATGCTGTTAGCACATTGCACAGTGTGACATGTCACAGCCGATGCCAGGCAACTGCTGCGTGGCTCATCATCGAGGCTGGCTCTCCCTCTCTCCAATGCTCTCTCACATTTAGACCAGTGTCCAACTGCGCTTCAAAAACAGCATCTCCATAAACGCTTTGTAGATGTTGGTGAATATTTCCAACTGTTTCCTTCTCTGTGGTTAAGAACTCAATAACAACTCTCTGTTTACAATGCATATCACCATCAGATGCCATTTTTGAAACTGCATTAACCATCAGTTTTATACAAGGAGGGGAGGTTCAAACTGGAAAAATCCAGTTATGTGAAGCACACAAAGTTCAAACTTACAGCCCAAAAGACATTTCAGCCCCATGGCCTATTATTTAGCTAAGAAAAAAGGGCGGGGCAAAATATATTGAGTGCCCCTGTAAATGTACCTAATTTTTAGAGAAGATTGCAAATGAATTAGTGAGGTTTGAGTGTACATGCTTTCATATATTTATTTCTATATGGCAAATATTTGACATTCCTAACTCATTAGTTTAAAAGTTCCAGATGATGCCAGACCACCCAAGAAAATCAATCTAATAGAGAAAGACAGTGAAAGGTAAGAAACTGTGAAAGTGATATAAAACCTTTCAATTAGCTTTAATGTATGTGCATTTACACATACAAATCCTAAATATGAAGCATGAATGTGGTACAGCAGATTGGTTAACTTATATTTATAATATAGAGGTAGCTCTGACTGAATTTGATTATACATATTACAAATTTATCTAATGTACATTTTGTCTAGTTTTAACTTATTCCAAATCAACTCGTGTCAATGCAAGCATGACACAACCAGCTAAAACTAGCTACTTAAGTATCTCCATTTCTTTTTTTCAGATACAAGACACTCATAATTAATCTCAAGGAAGAATTCAATTCTACATCTTCCTATCAACAACAGCTCCAAATACTTACTCTGTCACCTTTTACAATTTCAGAAAGAAGAGTATTTTATTGACAAAGCAAAATATTTGAAAGGTAGATTTGGCATTCTTCCCGAGTTTCCCAAGTATAGTAATGGTAAAAAAATTGAGTGGACACACAATAATCTGGAGTAAAGTCGGTAATTTTTTACTATCAGTCCGGTCTCTGGAAACTGAAAGTAAAGTTTACCATAAGACTCTTTACATTTTTTTAAACAACTTTTATTAAGTACAATATGAAGGCAAATGCCGATTAAATCTATAAAATTAATGTTAATAAATTTTTTTTTGAGCGATAAAATCGCGGATCATGTTTTTGGGAGTGATAAAATGGCTGCTCCCACAAAGGTTAGGAAGGTACTGCTAACAAAATTGGGTGGTTTGACCTGAACTCATAAGATTTTAGTGTCACGATGGCGTTGGTTTGCGATGGTTGTAATTATTCAGTGTGTTTAACTTCATGCAAATTTTTTGATGATGAAGAGGCTGCATTTAATTTTTATGTAGAACACGGTGTATTGCTAAAAGAATTTATTTGCCCTAAGAAAAACAAGGAAGATATTGTTTGTGGTAATAAGTGTGTGTTCAATAAAAACAGAAAAGCATTTCGTTGCCATAGGTCGTGTGCGTGATAAGAAACGGAGAAGGGGAACACGCAGGGTTAGGTAGGTTAGGTTAGGTTAGTAGTGTTTAGTTTTACGGTACATATAATATATACAGTGAATGGATCTTTTCCGTTTGACTGCCGCCATTGAAACATAAGAGGTGAGTGCCCCCAGCCTTCTTTACTTAGCCTTATAAGGCTAACTAACAAAAATATCACGACCTAACCTAACCAATCGTTAGGTCAACTGTACGACCTTGATGATTGGTTAGGTTAGGTCGTGATATTTTTGTTAGTTAGCCTTATAAAGCTAACTAAAGAAGGCTGGAGTTTAATTATGTTTCAATGGCGGCAGTCAAACGGAAAAGATCCCAGTGAATATATACAGTGTTCGTTTTACTACATATATATAAATGTATGTATATACCTTTTAGGTCACTCATGTTGGCTGTTTCTACAATTTCCATAATTTATATATCAATGGATTCATTTTTACATCGCGAATGCGCCCTAGGTAGTCTCTACTGAAGGAATTACCCGCATTTTAGGGTATTTTTTCACACTTATACCCCAAAACAAACTTCGTGTCCTAACTTAGTTTTGGGCCAGTTCCCTCACTTGAGACTATCCAAATCGCATTCCTGGTGTAATAACGAATCCATTGATCTATAAATTATGGGAAATGAAGAGACCGGAGCGATAGTAAAAAATTACCGTAAAGTCATTTTAAGAAGAGGGAGTCAGCTGTGTGCAGACAAATTTGATTGTATTAGTATAGCCACCTCACATTTTATACAAGTTTGGTTTACACAAATATGTTTAGAATAACGCACATGGTCCATTTATACCTTTTTTTTAATTTACACCAGCTGGTGATTGGAATAATGCAATCCATCACATGATGCAATCTTGTTCAGCTGGAGAAGGAACACCAGGAGGTGGTGGTAGAAACAGATGGTGATGTTGAGCAAGAGATTGGCTGAAGCATTTTGCTACATTGACCTCACCTCGCTATTTTTGACGAGGATGACCCAAACATGGAACACAGCTCAAAGGTGGCCCAAAATGTCCTAGTTAACATCAATTGCTATGAAGAAATCCATTGTGAGAGGACTATGAAGGCCTCACAAAATACATTGGATTTCTTTTTCAAGAAAAAGGAGACTCGTAAGGACAATGAGCCATCAACATCTAGCAGTGTAAGAGCACAGCCCACTCAATAACTCCCCCCCCCCTCCTCCTCCACCAGCAAGCAATTCAGAAGCAGCAGTCAATCGTAAATGTTAGAATTAACTTTATTTTCTTTTACTTATTAGAATTTATTGTACATGTATTCTGTATTAGATTTAGCAGTACAGGAACACCCCAATTTATGAAAAAGTTAGGTTCCTGAAAAACCTTTCATAAATCAAGGAGGATTTTCCCATTCACTCCCATTATGAAAGCCAAGATAAATTCCATCCCCCCCCCCTCCCAAAATGTAATAAAATAACACAATAACCTTTGGTTAGCTTCCGCCCAAATTGTTCATTCTGACAAATGTCAAACTTTTCACTCTACCTTGAACCTACAGTTTAATGTGGAATCTGAACCACGCCCTACCAGCAGCCCAGCATCTTAACCACTAGGCCACCCAGGGTACCCATTTATCTATCAACCACTTTATTTATTATGTGGAAGGATGAACAGCTGGGTTTTGCTGCATGCCAGCTGCCATTACCAGGTCTCAAACCCAGGGCCAATGGATTCACAGTCAGTGATGCTAACCGCCACCACCACATAAAATTATATATTTTAAGTAGAACATGTGTATAAATTGTAAAAAAATCTAAATATTTAAACAGAAAGACATGTAATAGTAAGTACAGATGCTCCCCAGAGGTGGTCCCCAAAACGAAAAAACTAAACTTTTATTCAATGTCTTTAATGCTTATAATGATTTATTCTTTGGGAAATTGCCTTTCAGATGTAATTTGAATCATTCTTCTATCTGAATTAGGGACTGAGGTATGACAATTTGAAATTTAGTTATTAAAAATACCCACCATCACCTGAGCATTGCAAGCCAAAATGCCATTAGCATCCACTAGAGGGCCTATGTTATCTTTTATCAGCATATGATTATCGAGTCAAAAAAAACTTTTTCAGGTTATGTTTACTATCTGCAGCTACAAGTATCTCTAAATTATGTTTAGCATTCCTAACAGATCTTATAACCTGACATCTAAGCTCGATATATCTATTAAAGTTAGCTACCGTGCCATTGCGCTTATTAAGTCTATATACTCTGTTATACTCTTTTATGAACTCACCTATTTCCCTAGTCCACCACTTGGGCCTACCATGATTTCTAGCGTGCTTGGGCCTACATGAAATAAACTCCCTTTTAATATTCAAAAAACTTCTTTAAACGCCTCCCAATGAGAATTTGTGTCATTACCCATAAATAAATTATCCCAGTCCACTACTATCATCCTGTCCACAAAACTATCAAAATTAGCTCTATGAAAATCAGGGACTTCTATTACATTGCCATCCTTACTGTTTTCTATCAATAGCTTAAACCTAATAGTTTGGTGATCACTACATCCCAAACTCTCACCTACTTCCAAACCTTCGACTACATTTTCGTAATTCATCATCACCACATCTAAAATATTGTCACCATGCATTGGTTCAGTAACCATGTCATAAAAAATTATCTTCCATGAACTCAATCAGTCTCAAACCCTCATCATTACCAGTAAAAGTCTCGTAATTAATGTTAGGTCAGTTAAAGTCTCCGACAATTATACTATCCTGATTATTAATAAAGTTACCAAGAAGTGTGTAAAATCTAGTATCAATATCGAGGGGTTGAAAGAGTGGATGATGATGTGAAAAAGAGCATACAAGAGTTGGCCATTGTGAAGGTAGGAGGAGGAAAGGGAGGCTGAGATGATAATGGATGGACATAGTGAATGAGTGCATGAATAAGCATGAACTTTATTTGGGTGATGCGTGAGTAGTGGCTGCAAGTTGGTTGGAATGGGGGAGATTTGTTAGAAATATCCCAAGTTCAGAACTCTGTTTCTTTTATTTCTGACAAGGGCTGGAGGCACCACCATTAGGGTGACACTTATTTTCGAAAGTTTGAATTTTTATCGGGACGGGCGCGTTTCTGGTTTCATTTTGTCAAAAAATATCGTGTGTAAAATATTTTTGAAATAAAACAATATTTAGAACTGCCTCAATACGGTCAAAGTTTGTATATTTTCTCGAAAAGTAGAAATTTTAGATCATGATGTTCTATGCCTCTAGCAAATAAAATATCACTTCTAGTTTGTTCAAGCTACTAATCTTGACCTAAAACATATAACTGGACTTCATACTTTCAACTCTAGGTCCCCCTCAACTCGAGTATTAGCCCCTCAAGGGGGGGGGGGGGTATCATGGGCGCCCATCTCCCTCTCATTGTTGCCTACTTTGCAGAGGTCACGGTGGACTTGCGGGCGGTTGGGAAGTCACAGCGGTGCTTCTCGACCACTTGTAAGAGGAACTGCCTTTGGTCTTCACTCTTGGTAAGGGCCAGGTTGAAAGACTGCATCAA
This sequence comes from Bathynomus jamesi, assembly GCA_023014485.1. Classification (NCBI taxonomy): domain Eukaryota; kingdom Metazoa; phylum Arthropoda; class Malacostraca; order Isopoda; family Cirolanidae; genus Bathynomus; species Bathynomus jamesi. The sequence goes on from JAJOZX010006124.1 coordinate 112,948, forward strand.
CGCCACCCCGCGCTCCGCGAAGTCATTGACAACTTGAAGGGCCTGGACTCGGCGGGATGCGGCGATGAAGGCTGGGTCCGTCCGCCACTCCTCCGGATCCTTGAGCAGGAAGGCGGTGCTGATGTCCAGAACCTTGAAGAACTCCTTTGATGTAGTCGTTGTGAACTTGGCCAATGTATTGTTGGCGATTGAGGCGGTGGACAGGTCCACATTGATACGCCGCGGGGGATCCTCCGATCCTTCCTCTTCTTCCATCGCTTTAATCATCTCCCGCTTTGTCGCCAAATCGATACCCTCGTCGAAGATGGCCAGGGTGACGAGGCGCTCGCTCAAGTACCATAGGTGCCTGGCGAAGACTGTCGCCGTCGCCTTGGCCACCGCTGAGTCCGGATAATAGACGAGGGCCTTGAGCAGCGCGAGGTCCGCGGCTGGGGCCGTTGCCGGGAGCGGCGCTTTGTACCAGGCCGTCACGTAGATGGACACGGCGAAGATGGTGAATCGCCGGATTCCAGCCGCTTCGCCTGACGACATCTGAAACTGTTCCCGGAACAGGAACAGTTTGATGGCATAGATGACTTTTGCCATCCAGCGCGCGCGATGGAAGGCGCCGGGACGAGCGAACCGGGCACCCCGCTTGTTCGGACCGCCCAGCACAATTACAGAGAGCTCCAGAAGTTCCCTGTAGTCATCACGTGGATGTTGACCGCCGAGGAGGCGGCTGAATTCGATCAGCAGGTCGTCGCGGGCGTCCTTCAGGTGTGCTGCGGCATGGTTCCATCCTCGAAGGGCTTCGCTTTGGTTTGATCGATGAAGTCCCACTGGGCGGCGAATCGTTTGAACAGGAGGATGTCAGGACCAGTAGAGGGACCGAGGCACGCGTGAATGCCTTCTCGCACACCAGTTCGTGGATGTGGTGGCGGCAAGCCAAATGAAGCACTGTCTTCTCGAGTTTCTGCTCAATGATATAGCAAGCTCCTCCTGAGAGTCCTGTGTTTGAGGCGGTGGTGTCAAAAGAGAGGGCACAGATCCGTCCCTTGATGTCCCAATCCTCGAGGGCAGAGAGGACGGCTTCCGCCATGGCGCGGCCGGTGCCGTCGGGGAGGCTGGGCACAGCCAGAAGCTTGTCGACGTTCTCCCCAGACACCAGAACTGGAAGGCGATCTTCAGCAGGGCCTCCGTCAGCCGCTGGTACGATTTTCCCGTCCCAGTGAACGGTCAGCGGCACAGTAGGATGGAAGGCTGCCTTCATTTCCGCTGCTGCCATAGCACGGAACTTTGCTCGGTCGCGGCGGGAGGATTCGCGGTTCAAGACCAGCTCCTCAGGGTCGTGGCCCAAGCTCCTCGCAGCCGCCGACAGCAAAAAAACACCTTCTCGGTCGGTAAGTTTCGTCCGATCCATCGCTGCGGAGAGATCAGGGGTGATCATCTTTTTCGACGCGCGGAATCGCTTGGGTGGTAAAGGGGTCGTAGATGCTTCTGCATTCGACGTGGACGGGCCCGGGAGAGAGAGCTCTTCCTCTTCTTCTCGGCGACGACGCCGTGTCGGTGACCGAGTCGGGCTGCTTGCACCTGAGCTGGAGCTCGATGCCAGTTCGATGAGTTCTTCTCGGCTCTCTCTGTTCGCCCTTTCATCATCTTGCCGGCGGCTCCTTTCCGCTTCCTGTCTCCTCGCACGCTCCTCCTCAGTGTGCAGCGTCATGTCACGTGTGGAGGAGATGCGGCCGCGCCGCACCTCGGCCCTTTGTCCCGTCAGGAACTCCCTGTCCTCTTCGATTGTGATCATCGACATCGCCTGTTCGTGTGCGATGTCGAAGAGGCGGTCAAGGGATGAGAGGAACTCGGCCTCGTTCCTGATTTGGGTCACAGTGCGCCGTTTCGAGTTCTTGTTCAGAGCCCGCCACTTCTCGTACATTCGGAGAACCTTGTCCCTTGCGCGTTGGTCTTTCTGCGTAGGAATATGGGACCGCTCCCAGAATTCCTTGACTGCGGTCACTGTCTCAGCGGCTGCTTCCTTGATTGGCTTCTTGACGTCAAGGTGAAGGTGGAAAAAGTACTGAAGCGCCTGCTTTCCCGTAGGCAGCATGCTTCCTGTGATGCTGTGGTCCACGGTCCCCAGGAGATAGACTGCTGTTTTAGATCTTGTTGCCGAAGCCATCACGTCGTTTCAGAACTCACTGAAAAAGAGAATGAAACACTGTTAGTGTTGGCAAAACTCGTCCCAACCCATTTTCTACTTAGAATAACATGTTCTTTCGCCTGTATCAATATTTGGATAAACTCGTGTTACACCCTGTATAATACCTCATTTTAGTCTTCTGTACACCAGTGTGGAAGACTAAACCAACGACTCTGACCGTCCGTCTGTCTGTTTATCATCATTTTTCAACTCAGAAACTACAGCAGCTATCGAAACGAAAACTGACATGATAACAGAACGCCATGAGTACTTTTCGACAAAAAGTATAAACTTTGACCTCGTTGAGGCAGTTCTAATTATTATTTTATTTCAAAAATATTTTACACACAATGTTTTTAGACGGAATGACACCAGAAATGCGCCCGTCCTGATAGAAATTCCCAAAAAATGAAAAACACCCCAAATAAGTGGCACCCTAACCACCATGCATGGCATATGAAGTGCTGCAGGTGCAGAATTTTGCCACATGTATGGGGGAGGTTGGTCCACCAGGATACTTGTGTGAATGGATGTGTAATGTATATGCTTTACTTTCTGCCTTTTCTCCTTCTCACTATCTTCTATACTTTGCAACCTGGTTGTTTTCCATTACAAAAAATTAAGTTTTTGATGATGTATGAATGCATGTATATACTACAATCATAAACTTGTTTATTATTGCAAAAAAAGTATCTTAAATTGTTAAAAACTTTGCACACTGACTACAAATTAGAATTCTTTCAAAATATATAATAAACAATAACATGAATTTTAGTTCAGTTAAAATATGAACCCACATTAAATCCACAAATACGTCACAAAATTTAAATTAAAAAAAATAATCTTCACTTTTGTAAATATTTTCTGATGTTGGTATACATTGCATAATCTCTTTCTAAAAATGCAAAATTTTGAATGGTAGATTTAGCACATTTACCTGGGAAAAGTTCATGATGATGTAAAGCTACCTCAACAGATACAATCTTTACTTTCAGTCTGATCAATAACTACAGCAGATCTACTTAATATTTGTCCATTTTTCTGGAAAAGAACTCTTCATTAAGCTGTGCATGATTAGTTATTAACTCGCATAAAAACACACTAAAATCCTTACCAGTGAACTTTGTACAAAATTCTGACAATGTTGGATGTTCAACTGGGAAAATGAATTGCTGAAATTCAGAGAGAATATTTCCAGTCCTTACTTCCAAGAGTACAACTGGAAATTCAATGATTTCTGGAGCAACTGACTGAACATCTTCCCAACAGGTAGATTCAAAATCAAGGACAAGAATGTAATCAAACTCCTGTTCTGAGAGATTATATAAATTAATTTAAAAGGATTAGGGCTTAGTATACAGAACCTATTACAATAGGAAGTCAAGCCAATGGACAGTGCAGTACCTTGGCCTACTACTGGTAGCTATATATCATAGTTAATATCAGGGCTGTGGAGTTGGAGTCAGGAGTCAGAGTCATGGAGTCGGTAAATTTTGAGTGGAGTCGGAAGTGCATAGTTGGATGGAGTCGGAGTCGGTGCAAATCCTTCAATTATAACCATAGCAGCCTAGGCCTAGGCCTAGCTCAATTTTATGAATAAAATAGATTTAACCTAATGTTTTAATATATAATATATAAATAATATATAAATATATAAATATAAATAATATATAAATATAGTTGCTTATAATTAATAAGGATTATAATTAATTAATTAACATAATTAATAATAAGGAAATTTAAAAATTTTGTACTAGCAACCCTAAATCTTTTTCAGATTTTTAGATTTCAATTTGATAATTTTGATAAGCATCACTGAAAGATTTAATGGAAGCGATCCTTTTTTTAAAAACAAATTCAGTTTAGGTTAGTACATTTTGTTACGGATGTTTATAATAATACAAAAACATCTTATTAATTTGCTAAACCAATAATAATCTTATTTTGTTTAAGCTTCAATCAGTTTGTATTTTGGGATTTATTGTAATTTTTTAATAAAGAGAAAAAAAGCCATTAAGACATAGTTATAGCCACTAAGTATCCTGATAAGTCATGTGGTGGTGACGAAATGCCTCGTTTATGAATCTCCATTGGCCTAATAAAACTAATCGTAATCAATTTGGCCTTAACATTCCATCGGAGTCGGAGTCATAATTAATTATACAAGTCAGATTTCTGGAGTCGGAGTTGGAATGTTAAAATTTTTGGAGTCGGAGTTGGCAAATTTTATCACCGACTCCACAGCCCTGGTTAATATAAACTTAAATGTAGGTTTGCGAGTCCTGTTTAGGTAAAATTCCAGATTCCAAATAGTTCAGAGACAAGAGTCCATAATTACAACCAATTCAAACCCAACTTATTACAAAGATATTATGGACTGTCTCCAAACTATGTCTGGACTCTGGAAATTTGCTATTTGTAACAAGTAGCTACCATAAATAATCTTTCAATAGAATACAAAGAACTACTTACTTACGTTATTACCTTTTAAACTGGGAACACACTGTATTGGCTGACAACACTTCTGTACCAATCCAAGCTCTCTAAAATATAAATATTAACAGTATGACACAAATATAGCCAAGGAAGGTTTAGCAAAAATTTGAGAACTAAGCCACTCAATTAACTGATAATAATAAATTACTGAAGGCTAGCCTAACATTCTTAAGGTTTAAAGGTTTGATTACCAACACAAAGGGGCAGGCACTGGTAGTCTGTTATAATGGTACTTCACATAGTTATTACAGATGTCATTAAGTTAACTACCAAAATAAAGTCTTTAAAAATGTTTAATTACTACTCATTATATTATTTCTGGACTTTTAAGTCAACAAATTAATTCAATATATATCACAAGCTATGACATTATTTATTCAGATGGGTTGTGAAGGGGCCAGAGCTCAGGCCATTAGTTGGTCCATTGCCCTAACATCTGGACTAGAATACCACAAGAATTCCAACAATATATAATTAGTCATCCTCATCTGGTGGGAATTTTGCGAGTCTAGCAGTTAGTTTAATGAAGTGTACAAGTTTGTGAAACCTGCACACACACTGATTACATTTGTTAGGGATACCCTATAAAAGTCAAGGGCTCTGAACCATTTTGAGTAAATAAGACCACACACACTTCAACATAATGAAGAGGCATCTCATTGTTCCCCACACTTAGGAGAGCATGGAAATTCATTTTATCTATAGTAAATTGGTGCATTACATAATTACAGTGGCTGGTTATCACCTGTACTGGTAAGCTGATAGCATCCACTGAGACTTAGCAGGAGTCCTGAGTCTACACTGTTCAGCTCTGGTAAAAGTGATTTGGTGTGTTGGCAGCTACCGGTACCTAAATTGGCCCACTATGTATTTTGTTCTCTAACCATCCATTCTCCCACCCCTGTCCAACAGGCTTCGCAAGATATGGGAATCATTAGCTTATGTTGGAAAGGTTATGGCATGCTTCTATATCAAGATATAGTAGACTATGAGATCTCTGTGATAATGAGCCAGTATCCCCTTGTCAATATACTATTTTCATGGATTTATTGCGTCTCCTTAAGATATCCAAGACAAATTGTACAAAAATTCAGCTTGTTATAGCTATAACAAGCTGAATAATACATTAGCCTTGGTTTGGAGAGCATGCAGCGCCATACTTTCAACACCTCATTCTTTTTCTGTCCAACTCTCTAACACAAGAGTTAATTGGTATTTTCAGTCTTTCATCTATTCAACCAATGAACTCTGGACCAATCTTCCTCAATCCATCTTTCCCTGTCTATGACCTCCAATGCTTTAAATGCAGTGTCTAGGCATCTCCAAAACTCTGGACCTTGATTTTGGTTATCTTCTTCTACTTGGGGTGGGGGGTCCTTTCACAGGCAAAAAGTATTTAATTATCAAATTTTCTTACTTATTTTTACAATAGTATATTCTATGCTTAAAATTCTTGGGGTAATATTGCTGCACTATTTTAAACTTGACTTTGGCAAAAATAGATTTCCAAATCATCTTTACATAGTCCTATTTCAGGGAAGAAATGGTGTTAAGAAAACAAAACGCAAGGCTTTACTAATTAAACGCTTCCATTAACCATTTTGGGAATAGGCTTAAAATGCAAATGAATTACTTGGTGGGCCTAGGCCTAGCATAGAGCCTTTTCCACCTCTAGAAATAGGCCTAATACAAAAGTTGGCAACCTCAAAGTAGGGCATATAAACCAAGCTTAACCCTCAGCTACTATCATTGGGTCAATTCTGACTCTGAGTACTTTTGTTTATTTTTTTCCTATGTACGAGTTCATCTGAGCATTCTGATATTTTGTGTATTCTGTTTCCATTGAACCTTTGTAGAGTGTGGATGTGTCATTATGATATATATTTTTTCATTTACCTGTAATAAGTGGATCAGGTCAATTGTGACATAGCCAAGTGAGCGACGGAGGTGGTCGCCCCCCCCCCCCCCTGGAAAGTCATCCAGGAAAAAAATCTGTGGTAATTACAACCAAGGTTCGCCACCAAACTATAACATTTAACAATGTGATAGTATTGCGTTCCCAATCGTCTATCAACTACTGCAGGTTTTCGCTGTTCAACCTGTTTCCACAGCTGCACCAGAGCGTTCATTTTCAAACTTTTGCATGTTGAAGACATGACTATGAAATAGAATGAGTGAAGATCATCTGACAGGATTAGCTTTAATTGCCATGGAGAGAGACAAGCTAACTCTAGATGATGCATCCAAAATATTGGATAGATTTGCGAGAAAAAAGGCAAGATAACTCAATTTGTTACTGGAATAAAATGGACAATGGGCGGTAATGTGATTTTGTGGTGTATGGTACCTATATGTAAATGGCTTACTAATCTCATTGCAGGTCGACTTGGCAAAGTCATACACAAACAACACTCATCCAAAACCTACAGACTATACAATGGCGTCCCACAGGGCTCCATACTCTCTCCAATCCTCTTCAACCTATTCATGCAGGACCTCCCACAACCTCTCTCCCCCCATGTCCACGTCTCCTCCTATGCAGATGACCTGACCATAACAGCACACCACCATAACCGTAACACTGCCACACGCCTGATCCAGCAGTACATCACCAATCTGGAACTCTGGCTGACTAACAATAGGATGTCAGCATCCCCTCAAAAATCCTCCATCACCCTCTTAACCTCAGACCACCACGAATCCCAAGCACACCCGAGAGTCACCCTCATGGGACATCCCCTACCTCTAAACAAAACCCCAACAATCCTTGGCCTCACCCTACACACACACATGTCCTTTTCCCCTCACATATCAAACATTTGCTCCAAAGCAACAAAAAAACTCAACGCTCTCAGAACACTCACCTCCACAACATTTGGTCAACAGAAGGAATCCCTTAGTATCCTATACAAACAGTTTGTACGTACTACCCTAACTTACGCTGCCCCCGCCTGGTCCCCGTCCATCTCCCACACAAACCAGAAAAAGATACAGACCACACAAAACAGAGGTCTCAGAAGCATTACTGGCTGCCTCCGAACCACACCCATCCCACATCTACACGCAGATACGAAAATACTCCCCATCAAACACCACATGAACATGATAGGGACTCAATTCTTCTCCAGAGCACTGGCCCCAGACCACCCCTGTCACCATCTCACATTACACAATCCCCCACCCCGCAACAAAAAACGTACTCCTGCTGCTCACTATTCACAGCTACTGAACAATATCCCCCCCCCCTAAACATCAACCCCATTAAACATCTCCACACAGAATTTACCCGGAAATACCTACTCGACCAACCACACAACACTGTCCTTCACGATACTCCCCCTGTAGTCCATCAGAGCGAACAAACCCTCCCAAGGAAAACAAGAGTTACTCTGACCAGGCTCCATTCAGGCCACCACCCCTCCCTCCAACAATACAGACACAGACTCCACCTAGCTGACACCTCCACCTGTCAAAAATGCTACCTCCACCCTGAGGACACAGAACACCTACTCTTACACTGCCACACTCTCTCTCAACAAAGACACAACTCCAACATTACCTCTCTACGAGACCTATGGACCCATCCCACGGTGGTCGTGGGATACCTGAGTGCCGCCGGATTCGCATAAGAGAACCCGGGGGCTACGAAGTAAGAAGTAAGTAAGTATTCAATTTTGATTTAGTAAAGTAATTGCGTATTTGATAAAGTACATATTTTTTTGTCAAGTAGCCCCTAAATTATTTTTCCAGGCGATTATCCTGTTTAAAGTATACATGTTAAACAGATATATGTTTCTTCTGTCTTAACTGATCTAGCTGTTTCTGCATCCATTTGACTTGCCTTATACGTGAGAGTTTCATTTGGATCTTTTCTAATGATTTCATTATTCACAGATATGTTATACTGTTAAACGTGTATACACTAAATAACTGTACGCATGAAATCAATAAATGTGTGAATAAAATAGTTACTTTCTTTGTTAAATATGAAAACTATAAGATCAATACCAGTACCTGATTTCAAATTTCAGAAAATACAAGTAATTACATCATAATATAGCTTAGACTGCACCAATGTGACTGTCCTATCCAAACTTTTGTTGGAAAGGGTACATATTGCATGTGGATAGCTGTATAGTGGCTGTTCAAAAATGGCAATTGCACTGACATTTTCAGAGTTTTTGCACAAAAACTTAAAATGAGCTGGCTTACGGGGCTCCAGCTCCACCCCAGACCCCATAACTGTATAGGCTCACCTGATTAACCATGGAACCTGACAAACATAACTAAAGTTCACTTCCCCCTTGGGACATTCCTGGCTACATCCCTGATGATAGTAGATACACATATTTTGTTTTCTTTAGATAAGTTGTGATATTATATACATGTTTTATATTTTACAGGCAATTAGTTTCATAGAAATGTCTAAATGTAAATTACTACATAGTAGCCTTGAAAGCATTGTTTATGATTATGATTTTGACACTATGATAGTGAAGATGATAATAATGATATAAGTGATACACAAAGCATAATCAGTGAATATGATTCAGAATCTGAAAGTAAGGATTCAGAAAACTTTGAAGTTTCTGATTCTGGAGCTGTGCCTACTTACTTTTATGGCAAAAGTTGTTATAAATGGTTGGAAAAAGCACCTGCATTACCCAGAACAAGAACAAGACATCATAATATTATCACAAAAACAGTTTCTACGTTGAAGGGGCTAGCTCGTTTGAAACAAATAAATTCACCTCAGGCTTGGTCTCTTTTGATAACAGATTTTATATTAGATCGAATCTTAGAACACACAAATCAGAGCATCACAGAAATGAGTGCAAATTATGGCAATACTAGTACCGTACATACACCAATCATTTCTGCAAAATCGAATTATAAGCTTTTTTGGGTCTTCTATTATCTAGTGTATTCAAGTCTAATCATGAAGATGCAGCAGCACTGTTTGCTACTGATGGTACTGGAAGAGAGATTTTCAGAGCTACTATGGGTAAGGAGTGTTTTCTGTTTCTTCTTTCAAATTTAAGGTTTGATGATCCCAGAAAAGGAAATGAATGAATAGAAGCAGGAGATAAATTGGCTCTCATTTCTGAAATATTCCAAGAATTTATTCAAAACTGTCAGAATAATTATTCAGTATGTAATGATAGATGAAATGTTTGTAGCTTTTAGAGGATGGTGCTCATTTAGGACGTACGTGAAAAGGTAAGCCACAAGAATATGGATTGAAGGCAATTTGTTTGGGTGATGCTGACACACATTAGTTATATAATACATTTGTGTATACTAGCAAAAACACTAATATTGCGAATCCCAAGCAGCTCGCAATTCCAACACTAAATGTTTTGACATTAGCATCTCCTATTTTCAACTCAAACAGAAACATTACTGCTGATAATTGGTTTTCATCTGTTGAATTAGTTGACAAGCTAAAGCACGAGAGCCTAACATACATTGGCACAATGTGAAGGAACAAGAGGAACATCCCACCCAAGTTCCTATCAAAAAATGCAGCTGTTGGTTCATTGAAATTTGGATTCACAACTCGTATCATATTCTCCGAAAAGATAAATATGTAGTTCTTCTCTCATCTATGCATCATCAGCCTGTTTCGGATCCAAACTCAAAAAAGCCAGAGATAATTATGCCACCTTTGGTTTGATTATAAAATCAAACCAAAGGTGGCATTGATGGCTTAAATCAGAAGTGTGCCTTGTATTCAACTAATCAGCAAAGCAGGAGATGGCCTCTAACAATATGGTTTGCTGTAATGAATATTTCAACAGTAAATGCACAGATCCTTTTGAAAGCAGCTGATAAAGAGCTCAACATGAAGTCGCAAATTTATAACAACACTTGCTAGAGACCTAATATCAAATCATATGAAAATATGAGCTCAGACAGAAAATTTACCAAGAGAACTTCGCGCAACAATAGCAAAGCTTACAGACATTGATCCAGCAATTAATATTCCTGCTGAAAGAAACAAAGCCAAGTGCCATAGATGTCATAAGTGCACCAGCAGCAATGACTACAAGCATCCACATCTATGTTCAGTATGTCATAAGAACATATGCAAGGAACATTCAAGGACAATACTCATTTGTTTTACATGCTCCAATGGGTAAGCTAGATAGATAGATAGATAGATAGATAGATATAGATATAATTTATAATCGAAGTAAAGCCGCACCCTGATGACCATTATGTTTATGTAATTTCTCTATGGAAGGAGCCTCTCCTTCCAAGCAACTAAGTTTTCTACACTTTCACCACTCCTCCATCAAGCCACTTAAAAATCTTTGCAGCTAAAAGTAAGTTTCCTTTGCTTATTTTTTATTTTATTAATAAAATGTATTGTTTAGTTGGCAGGTAATATGTTTTAAATGACATGGGCTGGACCTGAAAATCAAAACTTCTTATGAGGTAGTTTTAGTCACTTTATTCAAATTTGTCACTCATTTTTTGTGCAAACTATTACTGTATAGAAAACAATAATAATAATAATAACATACATATATATATATATATTTAGTGTATTTGTAGTCAGGGGTGGTATGACATCATGTTACTCTGCAACTTAATTAGTTTCTTGGTTTCTGTTCTGGCTATTTTTTTTTTCTAATTGGATTCAGTTTGGTGGTGGATATGATAGAATTATGACGTGCCATTCATGTGGTTTTGACTTTGAGAACTTGATTCATCATGTGCCCTAGATGAAGACAAAGCATTGGATGTTTTTATCAATTTCAGCATTATTTTCTCATCCTTAACTTGCCCAAAATGTGACAGTGAGTGCCTAATACGAAAAGATCAGAAGATATCTAAGCCAACTGAATGCCCCATTAGGCCAACTGAATGCCCCGTTAGGCCAACTGAATGCCCCATTAGGCAGGGTTGGCAAAAACCCCAAAACCCATTTTGGGTTTTTTTTTTTTTTATTATTTAAACAAACAAAAACCCAAAATAGGTTTTTGGGTTTTTGCCAACCCTGCAGTTAGGTCAACTGAATGTAATTATTCATTTTTACACCCAGTCTGTTTTTATGATAAACTTTTCTGGTCAATTTTGAGGTGTTTTGCACGAATCTACCATCCATTTCCTGTGCAAATGCGTAGTTTTCAAGATATCATCTCAAAAACTACGTATTTGTACAAGAAATAGATGGCAATTTTGTACAAAACACCTCAAAATTAACCAGAAAAGTTTGCCCTCATCATTTTTGTTTAAACTAATGAAAATATCATGACTTAACCTAACCAATCATCAAAGGCGTACAGTTGACCTAAGCGGGAATTCAATTAACCTAACAGGTTAATATTGGTTATTTCACCTAAATATCTTCTGATCTTTTTGTATTAGGCACACACAGTCACATTTTGGGCAAGTTAAGGATGAGAGAATAATGCCATAATGTCACATTTTGGGCAAGTTAAGGATGAGAGAATAATGCCATAATTGATAAAAACATCCAATCCTTTGTCTTCATCTAGGGCACAATATGAATCAAGTTCTCAAAGTCAAAATCACACGAACGGCACATCATAATTGTATCACAAGCACCAACAAACTGAATCCAATTAGAAAGAAAAAGAAAAATAGCCAGAACAAAAACCAACAAACTAGTTAAATCACAGAGTAGCAAAAAAATAGCCCAATCAGGAAAAATATTTTATGAAAAAAAGTACATTATAGCCAAAACAGGAAATATATTTTATTAAAAAAAAGAACATAAGAAATTTTTATAGTAGGCACACTAGGGGCCACTTCAGCCCATCGAGGTGGCTCCACTATGTAAAAACTGCCTGTACATTGGCAACAACCAACTTTTACAAAACTAACTAATTATCAATTTAAAACTTAAGATAGAATCTCTGGATCCAGAGGATCAAAGTCATAATACGCTACTAATACTATCCACAAATATGTTACACTCTATATCTATTTATAAACAACATGCAAATATATCAGATCCAAAGAATCCAGTCAATTTCATTATGGTACCCATCAATACCAGTACCTTGCCAACCAAAAATAAGTCAATTACGGACCAAGTCACAATTTACAACCATATACATTACAATATATATACTTAGAAGGAAAAGTCTAGGTGTGGCTGTAAAGACTGTACAGTAATGTAGAAAGTGTTTGCACCCATTTTGGGTCTCCAATTTAAAGGTGTTTGTGGGGCAAGTGAAGGTCATAAGTTTTTCAATACCTCACAGTACTATGGGGGGCACCGCTCAGCAGAGGAATCTCTTTAAATGGGGTGTGTAAGGACAGAGAGTATCCCCTAACCCAAGATGCTGCCTCCCTATATCCCACAACACTTGTGTTGAGCTGTGGGATCTATCACCTAAATGCACATAATATATATGAAATAAACTAGTACCATTCATGCAATAAAAATGGGCTTAAACACTATCACCAGATGTCCCTTGCAGACATCAAATTATCCAACCTTCTTTTGAAAGAATCAAGTGTATCTGAAGTCACCACTTCTTCTGTCAGACTGTTCCAAAACTTAATTACTGTGTTTGTAAAACTATGTTTTCTTAAATTTGTTCTACATCTTGGCTTAAATAATTTCATACTATGACCTCTAGTCTGGTTATTGTGATCGTTAATGAAAAGAGACTCAAAATCTATCTTATCCAACCCTTTTATCATTTTATACACCTCTATCATATCACCCCTTAACCACCACCTTTTTAATGAGAACATGTTTAGATACGCCAGTCTTTCCTTATATGTCAATTGTCTTAGAGATGGGACAATTCTTGTTGCTTATTTCTGTACTTTTTCCAGTTTTTCAATATCTTTTATCAAATAGGGACTATTAAATTGAATATAGTATTCGAGGAGGGGTCTCGCATATTAAATGTATAGTTGCTTTATAATATTGGGGGATTTGTATTCAATGTGTGTGTGTGTGTGTGTGTGTGTGTGTGTGTGTGTGTGCATGAGATTGAGTCTAGCATTTGCTTTATTTCTGATTTCCATACAGTGATTTGAGGGTTTAAGTTCATTAGTCACAGTGACACCCAAGTCTTTCTCTTTATCATCATTTTTAATCCAAATTCCATTCATATTGTATTCAAATTCTAGATTTTTTGGCCCAATATGCATAACCTTACACTTATCAACATTAAATTTCATCTCCCACTTATCTGCCCAGGCTATTACTCTGTCTAAGTCTTTTTGTATTGTCATTGCTCCTGCTACTGACTTAACATTATGGCCTAATTTTGTATCATCAGCAAATTTTGAGGTTTTACATGATACGCCCTTCTCTAGATCACTTATATAGACAACAAAAAGCAGAGGTCCCAGCACAGACCCCTGTGGGACTCCGCTCAATACGGGTCTCCAAGTAGACTTATTTCCATTTAGATGAACTCTGGCTGAGAAACAGAAAACATTCTTCTATCCAGTCAGCTATAGGACCTCTTATACCATGGGCTCTAACTTTTACCAACGATCTTGCATGAGGAACAGTATCAAATGCCTTTGCAAAATCTAAGTATACTATATCTACTGGCTCTTTATTGTCCAAATGCAATAGGACTCCATCATAAAATTCAATCAAGTTGGTTAGACAGGACCTTCCATTTCAAAAGCAATGCTGGCTATCATTTATAAGGTTGCACTCTTCAAGAAACTCAGTAACTTTACCTCTAATGATACTTTTGAGTAATTTGCAAATAATGGAGGTGAGGCTGATGGGTCTGTAGTTTTTTGCCAAGTTTCTATTTCCTTTTTTAAAGATTGGAGCCACATTTGCTTTCTTCCAATCCTCTGGAATTTCAGTACATATCAATGATTTATTAAAAATAATTTCTAGTGCCTGTGCTATATTCTTTTTGGCAGCTTTTATGACTATTGGATGCATTTCATCTGGCCCTGGAGATTTTTCCATTGCTTTTAGGATATCTAGTTTTGTTACCCTTAATTCACTTATTTCTCTATCTTGTCCTGGTAGTATAAGATCAGGAATATAATTTAAATTTTCATTTGTGAATACTGATGAGAAGTTGTTTAGTTCTTCAGTTATTTCAAGATGATCATCTATAGTTTTATCATCTATATGGAGGGGGCCAATTTTCTTTTTCTCTCTATTTTTCAAATTGAAATGACTGAAAAACTTCTTAGGATTGTTTTTTGAATCCTTGGCTAGGCTTTTTTCCAGGTCTCATTTGCTATCTCTGATTCCTTTCTTACAAATGCTTCTTTTACTTTTTATATTTCGGAGTCTGTGCCATTTTCAGTTCTTTTGAATTTATAAAATGCTTTTGTTTTTTCTCTGATTGCTCTTTTTACATTGCAGTTTATCCAAGGTTGTTTTTTATTTTTTTCCAGTTCTGATTTTACACTGGGATATGCTTCCTTTGTAATTTAGGCCGGGCTGAAACTCAAGATAGAATTAATCAGAGTCATTAACAGTTGGCTTTTGATATAAAAATAAGATTCCTGAAAAAAATAATTGGTGGCCACCAACGTGTGTCCAGCCACCCCAATTTTTGTAAAAACATCTAATGCTGCACTAGCAAAATCAGGAAAATGGCAATATCTCTTCTTCTGAACATGCTAGAGAGATGGTATGCATACCAAAAGATGCAGAATTTGATTTAGAACAAATTATTAGGAGTGGTATTTTTTCATAAAACCCTTAGTTTTTGAGTTATTTTAGAAAAACTAATTTTTGGGGCCCATAGACCCCCTTTCGACAGACCTTAGTGACAAAGAAATTCTAAAATCACGTGTTATTCAATCTCAAAAAGTAAAAGAATCAGTTCCTCCTCCCTCCTCCTGAACCTATGGACATTCCTGAGTTGACAGATAGCGACAGTTGTAATGATTCATTTGATGCAGACTATGTTCCAGAAGTCTCAACATTACAGAACAGAACTAGATTACGCTCATTAGCTGAAGCATGTGACATGTATAGTACTGAAAGATAAATCTTTTAATACAGCTTAAAGTGAAATCATTGTGACTAAGAGATTAAGATTACCAATAAATTATTCATTGACAATAGATATGTAAATCTACTTTAAATATCCTAACAGATATCAAGTAAGTGATAGAGCAGGAGCAGCTATTGGTTCTGCTACATTGGTGGACTATGGAGCAATCACCCCAGATAACATACAAAATGTTATTGATAAGTATGTTTTTAATCACTCTAGATATTACATTTCTTAGCTTCTGCTATAAGTTCTAAATCACCAGATTTACTATTATTTTTAATTAGCGTCAAAATTTCTATTTTGTATTTATATTAATTAGTTTCAAACAGGACACTGAAATTTGTATAATGCTAATGCAGTAATGCATGGCCAATATTTTTGAAATACTTTTCATAAACAAGTTGAGAAGGGAGAGAGCTAAATTGAGAGCTGAAAGGAAGAAGGAAGAAGTGATATTTGAAAAAGTGACTGGCATTGGCTTTGACGGTAGAAAGGATGCTACACTTGCTGTTAACAAAGTAAATGAAAAGTATTATACATCCACAATCCTAGAGGAACATTATGTCATTACTGGAGAGCCAGGTAAATGGAAATGATTGTCATACAGTTATAGGCATTATGCTAATAAAAACCCACTCTAATAGACAGAGTTTATTTCCACGACAGTTTCGACGCCCACTGGCATCCTCCTCGGGTGGATACAGAAACACAAATGAACCAAAACAAGAGGGAAAAACAGTTCAGGGATCGACCGTTAAGAAATTCGCACCTAGGTTGGATTCCATTCTCTCGAGACAGGAGGGGCATTTTCATTAAGTACATTCGCACAAATTTTTAAAACTATCTTCCTGTTCTAAACATACAGATTCTATTATTTTTACATAATTATTATATTTACAATTAAATTTATTACATTTAATATTGCATAATTATTAATTACAGAAATTATAAATTTATTATTACATTGGTTATTACATTGTTGTTTATTATACAGAAATTATAAACCGAAAAACGAATGAAAAAAGCCGATTAGGAAATAATCCAGAGACCATTGAGAAATTCGCACCTAGGTTAGATATCGTTCTCCCGAAACCAGAAGGGCATTTTATTACAGGGTCAGCTTATAACTACATTCCCACAAATTAAAAATTAAAAATATCTTCTTGTTCTATACATACAGATTCTAATATTTTGACATAATTACTGCATTTATAATATTACCTTTATTATTACATCTGTTGCATTTATATTTATTTCCACATTAATTACTTCCATTATTACATTTACTAAAAGCGAGTAAGGAAACATTCCAATCCGGAGACATTTAAAAAATTCACACTTAGGTTCGAACACGTTCCCACGACTCCGTAAGGGATTTATTGACCAAGAATCTCATTAAAGGGTCTAACTTATAAGTACCTTCGCACAAATTAAAATTATCTACTTTTTCTATACACACAGATTCTATTATTTTTCTTTTGACATAATTATTACATTTATAAAGTACCTTACTTGATTCCCAATCTATAGCATGATTATTTTGGCTAGCGTGATAAAAAATGGCATTATTAGTATTACAACTTCTGAAGGCATATTTGTGTTCTTTGATACGGGTTTCAATATTTCTTCCAGTTTCTCCCACGTATACTAAATCACAACTTTTACAGGGAATGCTGTAGACACAGGCTTGTTCCTCTTTTGCAACGTTATTCCTAACCAATTTACTTTTCACGGTAGACGAATATTTGAATGCCAAAGCAAACTTAAAATCTTTCGTCAACGGTTTTACTCTTTCTAAGCCGGCAATGTAAGGCAAACTCACATATTGTTTTTGGTTAACTGAAGGTTCCCGAGGGGCATAAAAAGATTTTCTGGCTTTAAAATACGCCTTTCTGATAAACCACTCAGGATATTTTAAATCCTTAAAAATGTTCCAAATCTTTGAATTTTCCGGATCCAGCAAATGTGGGCTACAAATCCTGAGTGCTCTTAGAAACATGGAAGAAATAATTGAGCTTTTAACCCCTTCATCATGATATGAAAAATAATGAATGTACGAATTACAATGAGTAGGTTTTCTATAGACCGTGAAATTGGGCTTTCCGCTTTCGTTAATGACCAAAACATCTAGAAAAGGCAATTGTTTGTCGTTCTCCCATTCATATTTAAATTTAATAGAGGGAACAAGATTATTTAATGACTGAAAGAAAGTGTCAAAGTTGTTCCAGTGGTCAGGCCAAAATGAGAAAATATCATCTACATAACGAAACCAAATTAGATTCCTGGGACATATTGTTTGCAACAATTCTGACTCATAATACTCCATATATAATGTACTCAGTATTGGGGATAAAGGGGACCCCATTCCCATACCAAAACGTTGCAAATAAAATTCTTCACCGTAGGAGAAGGCATTATTGGTGACACAGAGTTTTATCAGTTCTAAAAATACAGATGTGGGCATGCCTAGTTCTACGTTACATGTTGGCAATTTTCTATCTAAAAAACTAAGTACATCATCAATGGGAACTTTCATAAACAAGGACTCAACATCAAAACTTATCATTCTTCCCCGTTTTAAATCTAAGGACATAACTTTGTTAATAAAGTCACAGGAATTAGTGATGTGCGAGCCTGAAAATTTACCAACTAATGGGGATAATTTATCTGCAAGAAATTTAGATAACCTGTAACTAAAGGAACCCCTGTGTGAAATAATGGGACGGAGTGGTATATTAATCTTATGGGTTTTGGGTAGGCCGTAAATGTGGGGGAGTTTGGGGTTAATCTGTAGAAATCTTTTAGGATCAATCGCCGGGACATCTTTTAATAAGTTCCTGATGGTTTTGTTGAATTCAGCAGAAAGACTCTGTATAATAAACAACAATGTAATAACCAATGTAATAATAAATTTATAATTTCTGTAATTAATAATTATGCAATATTAAATGTAATAAATTTAATTATAAATATAATAATTATGTAAAAATAATAGAATCTGTATGTTTAGAACAGGAAGATAGTTTTAAAAATTTGTGTGAATGTACTTAATGAAAATGCCCCTCCTGTCTCGAGAGAATGGAATCCAACCTAGGTGCGAATTTCTTAACGGTCGATCCCTGAACTGTTTTTCCCTCTTGTTTTGGTTCATTTGTGTTTCTGTATCCACCCGAGGAGGATGCCAGTGGGCGTCGAAACTGTCGTGGAAATAAACTCTGTCTATTAGAGTGGGTTTTTATTTTCATATTTTGACCTTCACGTAGAAAAAAGTGAAGTTTTTTGCATTTATTATGGATCCCACGATCAGACGCCATCTATTCGCCTTCTTCTTAGTTACCTTTCCCCAACTTATATCTTCCTATCGTCTATATGAAAAAACACTAGTGGCTGTGAAGACCAAGAAGCTGCAACTCAAGTTCCTGCAAGAGTGTTTAGTGGAGCAAGTGTGCCCGAAGTCCTTGATACCGTTTACCTTCAGGAAGGACCATACACCATTTCCGAATTTTGCCAGGGAAATTTTGAAGGAACGTATTCCGTGTGTTAAAAGAGAAATTGACCATACGTATTTCAAACTAAGAAATTGTCTACGCTTCCTTAAATCGCATGTGTCGTGTGAACTATTTGTGGCGCTGTTTGAAACTGCAGATTATAAATGCGACGTGGAGACTAGACGCACTGAACAACGACTTAACAGAAAGCTATCCTATTTATGTGATGAAAGTGCTTGGTCAAAGTGTGCGGTGGAAGGTTCCATTTTAAATTTATCGACATATGTCTTGTCCAAATCCGAAAAGGAAGTTCTTAATTTAGGGCTGTCGTTTGCCCTTAAACCCGATAAAAACATTGTTTTAAATTTTGTGTCTTCCGTAGTTAATTCCAGGGTGGATATTCCGTGTTTAAATGGTTTGATTCTGAGCAAGTTTCTGGAACATTTCAACTCATTGGACTCTATTCCCAAAAGATTCCAGTTAGCTTTAGACAAGCTCAGGAAGAATGAAGCAATATTTGTCACTAAAGCGGACAAAAGTAACACTATGGTTATTTTGGACAAGTGTGATTATACAAAAAATGGAAGCGTTACTTAGTGATGAATTCACCTACACCAAAGCGAGATCGTCCCCCCTAAAGCGTCTTTCTGCCGAATTCAACAAAACCATCAGGAACTTATTAAAAGATGTCCCGGTGATTGATCCTAAAAGATTTCTACAGATTAACCCCAAACTCCCCCACATTTACGGCCTACCCAAAACCCATAAGATTAATATACCACTCCGTCCCATTATTTCACACAGGGGTTCCTTTAGTTACAGGTTATCTAAATTTCTTGCAGATAAATTATCCCCATTAGTTGGTAAATTTTCAGGCTCGCACATCACTAATTCCTGTGACTTTATTAACAAAGTTATGTCCTTAGATTTAAAACGGGGAAGAATGATAAGTTTTGATGTTGAGTCCTTGTTTACGAAAGTTCCCATTGATGATGTACTTAGTTTTTTAGATAGAAAATTGCCAACATGTAACGTAGAACTAGGCATGCCCACATCTGTATTTTTAGAACTGATAAAACTCTGTGTCACCAATAATGCCTTCTCCTTCGGTGAAGAATTTTATTTGCAACGTTTTGGTATGGGAATGGGGTCCCCTTTATCCCCAATACTGAGTACATTATATATGGAGTATTATGAGTCGGAATTGTTGCAAACAATATGTCCCAGGAATCTAATTTGGTTTCGTTATGTAGATGATATTTTCTCATTTTGGCCTCACCACTGGAACAACTTTGACACTTTCTTTCAGTCATTAAATAATCTTGTTCCCTCTATTAAATTTAAATATGAATGGGAGAACGACAAACAATTGCCTTTTCTAGATGTTTTGGTCATTAACGAAAGCGGAAAGCCCAATTTCACGGTCTATAGAAAACCTACTCATTGTAATTCGTACATTCATTATTTTTCATATCATGATGAAGGGGTTAAAAGCTCAATTATTTCTTCCATGTTTCTAAGAGCACTCAGGATTTGTAGCCCACATTTGCTGGATCCGGAAAATTCAAAGATTTGGAACATTTTTAAGGATTTAAAATATCCTGAGTGGTTTATCAGAAAGGCGTATTTTAACCCTTTCACTCACTGGGTAGACAATTGTGTAGCTGAAAAATAAACCATAATGATTCTTATATAACCACACATAAAGGCAAATTTCTTTTTTACCCTATATCATAATTCGTGAGCGAAAGGGTTAAAGCCAGAAAATCTTTTTATGCCCCTCGGGAACCTTCAGTTAACCAAAAACAATATGTGTGTTTGCCTTACATTGCCGGCTTAGAAAGAGTAAAACCGTTGACGAAAGATTTTAAGTTTGCTTTGGCGTTCAAATATTCGTCTACCGTGAAAAGTAAATTGGTTAGGAATAACGTTGCAAAAGAGGAACAAGCCTGTGTCTACAGCATTCCCTGTAAAAGTTGTGATTTAGTATACGTGGGAGAAACTGGAAGAAATATTGAAACCCGTATCAAAGAACACAAATATGCCTTCAGAAGTTGTAATACTAATAATGCCATTTTTTATCACGCTAGCCAAAATAATCATGCTATAGATTGGGAATCAAGTAAGGTACTTTATAAATGTAATAATTATGTCAAAAGAAAAATAATAGAATCTGTGTGTATAGAAAAAGTAGATAATTTTAATTTGTGCGAAGGTACTTATAAGTTAGACCCTTTAATGAGATTCTTGGTCAATAAATCCCTTACGGAGTCATGGGAACGTGTTCGAACCTAAGTGTGAATTTCTTAAATGTCTCTGGATTGGAATGTTTCCTTACTCGCTTTTAGTAAATGTAATAATGGAAGTAATTAATGTGGAAATAAATATAAATGCAACAGATGTAATAATAAAGGTAATATTATAAATGCAGTAATTATGTCAAAATATTAGAATCTGTATGTATAGAACAAGAAGATATTTTTAATTTTTAATTTGTGGGAATGTAGTTATAAGCTGACCCTGTAATAAAATGCCCTTCTGGTTTCGGGAGAACGATATCTAACCTAGGTGCGAATTTCTCAATGGTCTCTGGATTATTTCCTAATCAGCTTTTTTCATTCATTTTTCGGTTTATAATTTCTGTATAATAAACAACAATGTAATAACCAATGTAATAATAAATTTATAATTTCTGTAATTAATAATTATGCAATATTAAATGTAATAAATTTAATTATAAATATAATAATTATGTAAAAATAATAGAATCTGTATGTTTAGAATAGGAAGATAGTTTTAAAAATTTGTGCGAATGTACTTAATGAAAATGCCCCTCCTGTCTCGAGAGAATGGAATCCAACCTAGATGCGAATTTCTTAACGGTCGATCCCTGAACTGTTTTTCCCTCTTGTTTTGGTTCATTTGTGTTTCTGTATCCACCCGAGGAGGATGCCAGTGGGCGTCGAAACTGTCGTGGAAATAAACTCTGTCTATTAGAGTGGGTTTTTATTTTCATATTTTGACCTTCACGTAGAAAAAAGTGAAGTTTTTTGCATTTAGGCATTATGCTGTTATATTACTGTACTATAAAGTAATATTTCAATTACTTACAAATTTTTCTTTTTAAGTGACAACTGTCCAGTTAACTTTATTCCTTCCTTTCTCATTTTTATTTAATTGTAAAATTAATTACATTTATTTTCAGATGATTTCTACCTCAACCATTTTACCCCGGAGTGTGGCAAAGGCATTGCTCATGGCATTTATAAGATCATTAAAGGGACAGAACTTGAGGCCAAATTAAACTTGGTTAAAGCAGATGGGACAAATACTAACACAGGACATATGCATGGGTCAATCAGATTCTTGGAAATGTTTTTAGGGCAACCTCTTCAGTGGGATATTTGTCTTCTGCATCTAAATGAATTGCCACTTAGACACATCTTCATAACTTTAGATGGGACAACAAAAAGTCCAGACAAATTTTCTGGCCCTATTGGTTCTCAGCTCAATGGGGATGTGTCAGAATGGAATGTTGTGGACTTCAAATCTATACCTTATCCTGCATTTGTGCTTCTACCAAATGAGGTGGTCAATAATTTATCAACAGACCAATACTATGGATACTGCATCTGCTGGGCAATTATTACTGGTGAAGTGGATGAAGACCTTGCACTCTTAGAAGTTGGCCTGCTAAATCACTCTCGATGGCTCACCTTAGCCTGTAAAATTCTTCGCTTTTATGTTTCACAAAAAAGACCCAGTAAGAACCTCAAAATCATAGTAGAATTCATCATCAAAGTATACTTTCACAGTTGGTTCAATATCAAGACTAATAAGAGGCTAAGTGATGGGTCAAGAAACCTATTCAATATGATCCAGAGAGTAAATAAATTCCCTGACAGGAAAATTAGAGAAATTTGTTATGATGTATTAAACAATAACAGCTATTTTGCTCATGGTGAAAATATTTTAGTTGGAATGCTGGCTGATGAAGATGAAGAGGTGAGGAGGTGAGGAGGTGTGCTGTCAATAAAGTTCTGTGTCTGAGGGGAGTTATAGAGGATTTTGATGATGAATCTGGTAGTAGCAATGATTTCGCAGGTGGAATAATTGAAAGTGATGATGAGAATGAAGAGGATCATGAAGGTGGTACTGATGAATATCCTGCTATAGATGAGAATGTTAGGGTCTTTAGAAAGCCAATCATCAATTTCAAAGCTTCTGCATACCACAAGCTGTCTGCTATGTCCCAATGGGAAACTGTTCCACCTGTATTAAAAGAATTCAGTAATGATGAACTGCGTGATGATATTAATACCGCATTGAAACTGGATCACGAGTGCCACAGTCAGAATGTTGAAAGGCACATCAAGCTCGTCACTGAAGCATCCTTGGCTGTTGTAGGTCATGAGCGTAGAGATGGTCTTATTAGAAACAAAATTAGATCACGTAAATTAATGAAAGATTTTGTCTAAAAAATATTTTAAGTTCTAGATTATTATTTATCATGCTAAAATATGACAAAATGACAATTTGTTAGTTGTATAATTTAATGTTTGGCATTTTGGAATGTCAAAAAGCATTTTCAATGAATTTAAAATGGCTGATTTTGATTGATTTTGATTGCTGATTGAAAACCACTAATACATGTCAATTTGCAGCTTGAGAATGTTTTATTGTGTTGACATTCAGTCAAAAGGGGGTCTATGGGCCCAAAAAATTAGTTTTTCTAAAATAACTCAAAAACTAAAGGTTTTATGAAAAAATACCACTCTTAATAATTTGTTCTAAATCAAATTCTGCATCTTTTGGTATGCAAGCCATCTCTCTAGCTTGTTCAGAAGAGATATTGCCATTTTCCTGATTTTGCTAGTGCTGCATTAGATGTTTTTTACAAAAACGGGGGTGGCCGGACACACGTTGGTGGCCACCAATTATTTTTTTCAGGAATCTTATTTTTATATCAAAAGCCAACTGTTAGTCACTGATAAATTAAAATCAAACAAAAATTATAGTTTCAGCCCAGCCTACAAGTTTGTATGTTCATTATTATACTTTTAAATTTTTCCCACATACTGGTTACTGTCTGTTCAGGCTGTAGAATATCTGTCCAATTTATTAGACACAGATCATTTACTAGTCCATTTATATTTCCTTTAAAATCTGGGATTTCTACTTTGTTTTCACTAGGTCTTGAATTACAAACAATATTAAACCAAGGGATACAATGATCACCTGAACCTAGTGTTTCTGAAACAGAGATATCCTGGAAGGTATCTGGATTATTTGTTAGAATTAAATCTAGAATGGCATGGGCCCTGGTTGGCTCCTTTACTAACTGGGTTAAACCATTCTCAATTATACAGTCTAAGAATCTCTCACTACTTTCTAGTGTTTGTAATATTTCCCAGTCTATATGCCTATAATTGAAATCTCCAACAATAATAATATTGCTTGTCATTGCTTTATTTATTTCATCAATAAGTTTATTTTTGACATACTTATTTTCTTCTCTACTTTTGGGGGATTCCTCCAACTGAACATCCCTCAGGTGGTCTATAGATACCCACTATCCTGATTTTCCTGGCATTTTTATGCCCAATATCTACCCATACAGATTCAACTGTTTCTTCTTTAAGAGGTAACTTCAACTGGATTCAGATTTGTCTTGGCATAAATAAATACTCCACCACCCTCTGAATATTTACATTTATAATAAAAAAGTTCATAGCCATCAATTTCATAAGTAATGGTATTCTCTCTCTCACTAAATGGACTATTTGGTATCGTACTGAATTTTGTCCAAGTTTCAGTGACAATCATAACATCAGGATTTTCAATACCTATGTATGCCTTGAATTAACTTATTTTATCTCTGATACTTCTTGCATTTACATAGAAAAATGACAAAGAACCCTTGGAATATTTTGCTTGTAATTTAGTCTTGTTCTTATTCTGTTATGGTATATTATTTGCATCTCTCTTACTTTCTTTGTTGACCTTTTTCTTTTGAGTTTTAATTATATTTTTTATTAGTTTATTGTTATCAAGAGTATTGGTATTTGTACTAATTTGGCCTATTCCTTTGGTTTTTAGTAAATTATATGATACAATCTTTGACAGTAAATCAGTCCCTTTACTATTAAGGTAAATTCAATCTCTGTTATAGAACTCTTTTTTTTTTGTAAAATTTATTCCACAATTCAATATATGTAATTTCCATGCTCTAACATAGTGTCTTAAGCCTACTATTTATATATATTGCTTGTGAGTACCACTTATTATTCTCATGTATCCTGGGAATTATACCTGTGATAGATGCTTTAAGGTTAGGTCTCCATTCCTTTAACTTTGTTAATAGCTATTTATATGACTCCATGATTTCTTTGGAGTGCTTACCCTTTATATCATTTCCACCTACATGTATAACCATATTCTTTGGTACAGTTAGGTCAATACCAGAACCTTTTTCTATAATTTTATTACTAATTCGATTTATCCCTGCACCTGTATAACAGTAAGCTATGCTACCTCTAGGTAATTTAGATCCTAGGCCCCTCACTTGAGAGTCACCTATAATGGATGCTCGTTCAAACATACCTATAGCTTGGCAAAAAACTACAGACCCATCAGCCTCACCTCCATTATTTGCAAATTACTCAAAAGTATCATTAGAGGTAAAGTTACTGAGTTTCTTGAAGAGTGCAACCTTATAAATGATAGCCAGCATGGCTTTTGAAATGGAAGGTCCTGTCTAACCAACTTGATTGAATTTTATGATGGAGTCCTATTGCATTTGGACAATAAAGAGCCAGTAGATATAGTATACTTAGATTTTGCAAAGGCATTTGACACTGTTCCTCATGCAAGATTGTTGGTAAAAGTTAGAGCCCATGGTATAAGAGGTCATATAGCTGACTAGATAGAAGAATGGCTGAGAAACAGAAAACAGAGTTCATCTAAATGGAAATAAATCTACTTGGAGACCCGTATTGAGCGGAGTCCCACAGGGGTCTGTGCTGGGACCTCTGCTTTTTGTTGTCTATATAAGTGATCTAGAGAAGGGCCCATCATGTAAAACCTCAAAATTTGCTGATGATACAAAATTAGGCCATAATGTTAAGTCAGTAGTAGGAGCAATAACAATACAAAAAGACTTCGAGTAACAGCCTGGGCAGATAAGTGGGTAATTCCAGGATAGATCAACCAATGGACCACCACCACCACACCACCCTCTCCAATTTTGCTGAAACTTGGTACAGGGGTAGATTTTGGCCAAACAATATGATTCCCACGTTTTTAGCTTGATCTGAACAACAGTTCAAAAGTTATGAGTGACATCATTTTGAGGTTAAGCACTGACCTCACATTTTTCAAACTGCCATAACTTTCCTCCTGTTGGTCATAGCCCTATACAAATATACATTTTTGGAATCAGAATGATCTGTAGATTCCAAAAATGACAGTTTTTGATGTAGGATAAAAAATAAAAATTTTACTTATAAATGAATATTTGAGGTCATCATTTGACCTCTCTGATACTGAATTTCAGAAAAATTCATTGATGAGAAAAATGTTCCCCTATCATTTATCTATCATTATCAGCTTTAAAAAGTTTGTGTATAGGCCATTATACATGTCAAAACACAATTTAAGTAATACTAACTTCCTGTATTTTTTTTACTATAAACATCTAATTTTGCCTCATTTCATGATCTAGACATCCTGAGCTAGATAGCTATAGGTGCTTGAATATAGAGAAGTATATAAAAGAGCGCTACACATGATATATACCATGTGTGTATATATATATATATATATTTAATATATTTTGCTTGTTAATGCATTATGTATTAGGTATTTAAACAAAAATAAATATCCCCCATTTCATCTCTGCCACAAGACTCAGACAACTTTGATTAAACTGGCTGTTATGGGGGAATTTCCAATCCCCTTTATTAATGAATATAATATAAAAGTTATCAAAACAGTTGAACATTACTTAAAGAAAAAAAGTAATAGGTAATACATATATAATGACTCCATATTATACAAGGATAACATCACAGTAATTAATGTCCTACATATATACATATACACAGTAAAATTTAGGCTAATCTATTTATATGCTCCTTTGCAAAGTTCTCCATATCTTCTGCTGGGAAAATATACTGGATACATGTTCCTCCTCTTAGTCCTGCCTGTACTGCTCCAAGGATATTGTTTGCTGGCACTGGGCAACTATCTTCTTTGGTTGGGAATGTATCAGGTCATCCTATAAATAATATTTTTTTTACAATAAATTGTTTAAACTAGTCCTACTCAGTTTAAGCATAAATTTTCTAAAGGTTATATCTAAGAAGAGATCTATTGTGTTTCACTACATACTTTACAGACTTTGACCAGTGAAGACGTGTGTTTTGCTTTATGTGAACCCCTCATAAGCATGGCAGTATCAGAAGAGCATATCAGGCATATAATGCTTTACAAGTTCAAAAAAGGGAATAGTGCTACTGAAGCAACGCGAAACATTCAGGATGTTTATGGCAATGATATTCTGCATGTGAGGAAATGTCAAAGATGGTTTCAAAAGTTTAGGAATGGTGACTGCTGTTTGACAGATGCATCACGCTCTGGACACCCTGCTGAGTTTGATGATGACCTACTGTTAGCCACACTTCAAGAAGACTGTTCAACAACTGTCAAAGAATTGGCCCAGAAACTCAATTCATCCCCATCCACCATCCATTGACATTTGCAACAACTCGGGAAAAGTGCCTAAGTTAGGAAAATGGGTGCCACATGAATTGTCAGTCGACAATCTGAGGGTGTGGGTAAACATTAGCACAGCTCTTCATTCCCATGAACTCCAAGATCCATTTTTGCACCATTTAGTGACTGGTGATGAAAAGTGGATACTATACCAGAATGTTAAGCGCCACTGACAGTGGATTTGTGCCAGAGAACCAGCAACACTACAGCCAAAACCAAATCTTCACCCTCAGAAGGTGTTTGCTTAGTGTTTGGTGGGATAAAGGTGGTGTAATACACTTTGAAACCTTACCACACAAGCAAACAATCACCACTCAAGTCTACTGTCAACAACTGGATCGATTGAACACTGCACTAAAAGAAGAGAGACCTTCTTTGGTTAATCGGAAAGGAATCGTGTTCCACCATGACAACGCACATCCTCATACTGCTCAGATCACTTCTGCAAAAATTGAGCAGCTTGGGTGGGAAAAACTTCCACATCTTCCATATTCTCCAGACCTTGCGCCTTCAGATTATCATCTCTTCAGGAGTCTGCAAAAGCATCTTGACGAGAAACAGTATACTTCTTTAGATGACCTGCACACCAGTCTTTGCACATTTTTTGCCTCAAAACCACCTGAATTTTATAAACATGGCATTGAAAAGCTTGTAGGATGTTGGCAGTGTCACTGATTCTGATGGAAAATATATACTAGATTAAAAAGTTTGTCGAGTTTTTTTTGTCCTTCAAATTCCGATCTAAAAAACATTACTTATGGGATAACCAGATTTATGATGGGGCAATGCCTGAGGGATGCAGGAAATTGATAATGTAATCTTCATATTCAGCATCATAGTCTTTTACCAGCCCAAACTACAGTTCTTGTCCATATATACATCCAACAAAACACCCAACTTTCACTTCAGTGCATGTGTTTCCCTGAAGACTTCTGCCCTCTTCACTACCAGACTGAGTGCCAATATCCTTCAGTAGGCTTTTGAGCTCTCCTTTGGCACTCTGAGAGAGGGGGTAAACCATTAAGCTATCCATTGACATAGGTACAAATCTATGAAGTTTTAGGGTACCTGCAATTGACTTGATTGAAGGGCTGAAGCACTGCTCTAATTTCTCTCTTCGATCTCCTTGATTTTCATTGATGATACATACAAAAATTTTATTAAAGACCATTTCATTGGAACAAAACTGTTACATGTCTTCAGCTGTTAAAATTTGTTTTTCAACATGTCTTTGTAGGCTTGCTTTTGCCGTTGCTCTCTTGACAGTACCTCCAATTCCATCACATACATTTTTGTTGTGCGATGTAGCAAAAAAATGACACTCGCCATCAATCCCAAAGTCAGCTCTGTGATGGCAAAGGTTCAAGAAATTGAATTTGTTCTTATACTGAGCAGCACATCCATCAGCAAAATAGTGAATTTTTGTCAGAGTTGGATGTTCTGCATGAATAACAGGTATTAGCTCTTGGAGAAAAGAGTACACCATCACTGTATTATGTTTCAATGAATCTGAAATGAAGCAATAACTCTGATGACATATGGTATCAGATTGTTTCCAGTAAAACACAAATGGGTGTACTGTGCATTGAGTTTTCCCAATGAAATCCTTGTGCTGCATCCTGGACAATGAATGAATAGTTCTCTGCAAAATCTCCTACTAAGCACCCTTCATGCAATGGAAGGTTATTTTTTAAATTTTTAAAATATTCTGTTTGGTGTTTACTTGTAAAATGATGCCTTGTGAGATTAGAAATGCTCTTTCTTAATGAGTCTATGAAATCTTATAAATTCTCAACCTTTTCTGTCAGCGAACAGCAGTCCACTATCACCCATTGCTTATAATGAATTTCTTCTGGTAGAGTCTCCATAGCATCTAATCCTTCCAACAAGGCCTTGACACCCTGTTCATGTGGGCAGTTTTGGCACTTATGCATCATACAATCTTCATTGTTGATGTCACAAACTGAAGTAGCCATCAGCTGTGAAAATTCTAGCTGTCTCACTCCAAGAGCTGCAAGCTGCAGTTTGGGATTCTGATGATATGTACAGACACAAACTGAATGTGTACCACTCAGTGGCGACTGGCGTATAGGAGCGATGGAGCGGTCGCTCCCCCTTGCTTGAAACGATAAATATTAATTTAACAGATAAAAAATATATTAATTTTAAGATATTAAAATAAATATTCTTGAAATATATTTTAAAAATTCATGTGGCATATCATGATTCATGAGGCATTTTGAGTAAGCCTTCATACAGTACATAATATTCTAAACTTATAGCATAGCTTCAAACAGCGTACCCTGTTTGAATACAAAATAATATTGCAGCCGAATGGAGCGATAGATTTTTCGCTCAAGTAAATATAAATTATATTTTACTGTTGTAATGAAAATATAAGTACAATCGCGAATTTTTTTAATAATAATAACTTTATTTTTACTAATAGTTACTTCAGTAATAATGATATAAACCATTTATATGTATTTTATTGAAATTATTACTTATTTGTAATTAACTAGAATTGTACGTCTGGCATAGCCGCATATGTTAATACAAGTACTCTTGTGAGCGGCAGTTGGATTCGCGCTAGCCTATTGTGAGTCTGTGTTGTCGTACAATTTTATGAAATTGCACCCCTATACATTTATACCACGAGTCGCCACTGGTACCACTGCTACCTGCGAGGATACACCAAGCAGGATGAAGACTGGCAAAACTACTAAATCCAATATGAGGATTATTTGAATCATTAGTAAATTCTGCATAGAGCTCTAGCAAATTACAAAGTATTAAACGCTTTTGCATCTATCTTTTCTCCTTCATTGATTACAACCTTGCAGTCTTTCATTCCAGGACAATGACAGCTATATTCATCTAATTCATAAAAATTTCTCACTTTCACTTTTGTCTCATTTGTAATTACTTTGCCTTTACTCATTGATGGGATTTCAGGTACCATAGTACTCCATGTTCACTTTTCAGATGGCAATTTTTTTTTACCATGTAAGTTGTTCCAAAGAATGTCAACATTTTACCTATTGTAAATGATGACAGTGATAAAATTTGAAGTTTTAGCTTGCTGTTTTATGTTGTGTTGAACTTATCCTTCAGCTCCCTCTTGAGAAGTTCATACATGCAATTTTTAGAAAACTTTTGTTAAAAAGATTTCTAACTAGCTAGTCGTGAAATATAAAAATTCCAAACATATCCCTAAGTGGATAGTTTCATTGTGTTAATTGGTGATACCTTAAAGCTACTTTAGATAGGCCTAATCATTACAGTATGTATAAAAATATATATAATATATATAGTACCTAAATTAATTTAAGTGATACTTACTTATGTAATTCAGAATTCTTTTTGTCATGGTGGGAACTTGTTGATGCAGATTCTATACTTCTCTTGAATTTTTTCTGTTGTCTTCAAAAGTTTGGAGGTTCCTTGTTTTTATTTAAATTGCTGATGTGTCATACCAGCTGTAAGCAATATAAATATAAAGTGTGTTAGTTGTACAAGTAAACTAATATTCATGGAATAAATAAAATGTTAATTTATAATAAATATCATTCATTGTACAAATGTTTTTTATTTAATCATTATAGCTATATATATATATATATACATTTCAACTGCAAACAACACACAGTATAATTAACGTAAAGAACGACGCTTGTATAGAAGAACATTCCGCGCAAGATGAGGAGGGAGAACAAACAAATGAAAAAATGAGGTAACCACCCAGGAATCAAATCCGGGATCTTCCAATTGCCAGTCAGATATGATAACCACTACACCATGGGCCTCACTTGATCAGAAGTCGTAATTCTCCTACATACGCGCAGAAACCAATGCCCCGAGGGGGCACCTCCCACATACCGCACATATATATATTTCAACTGCAAACAACACACAGTATAATTAATGTAAAGAACGACGCTTGTATAGAAGAACATTCCGCGCAAGATGAGGGAGAACGAACAAATGAAAAATGAGGTAACCACCCGGGAATCGAACCCGGGATCTTCCAATTGCCGGTCAGATATGATAACCACTACACCATGGGCCTCACTCAATCAGAAGTCATAATTCTCCTACATACGCGCAGAAACCAATGCCCTGAGGGGGCACCACCCGCATGCCGCACATATATACATTTCAACTGCAAACAACACAGTATAATTAATGTAAAGAACGACGCTTGTATAGAAGAACATTCCACACAAGATGTTCGTTCTCCCTCCTCATCTTGCGCGGAATGTTCTTCTATACAAGCGTCGTTCTTTACATTATATATATATATATATATATATATGAAAAATTATTTCACGAAAGTGACACGTGAAAAGTATTTATGATGAATAAAACCACGAAGGAAAAAGAAACACAAAGGGGTGCTCAAGCGCTTTCGTCTAATGACATCCTCAGAACACTGGAGTGAAAGGACAGATCAAGGCAATATATAGGTTACAAAAATAAACATACATACATACATATTCATATAATATACATATATATATAATATATATATATACATATACATATATATAGTAAGCATAGAAAAAATTGTGGGAGGAGCAAACATTTATATGGGAGATTGACACTTTTAGCACTTCAGCCGACATTCAATATAAATTCAAATGGCTTGTTTATGAAACAGGTCACAAAAGAATAAAGAAATAAAAATAAATATAAATATAAATTGAGAAAAAATTAATTACAAAATAGTGCTTTAGTGATATATATGTCACAGCCTAAATAATCATAAAGAAATAAACAGGCAAAAAAAAAAACCACAAATATATATACATACACATATATATATATATAATATATATATATATATATATATAAAAAGACACTTTTAGCACTTTGGCCGACCTTCAATATAAATTCAAATGGCTTATTTATGGAACAGGTCACAAAAGAATAAAGAAATAAAAATAAATATAAATATTGTAAGTGGAGTCTACAAATTCAAGCTCAAAAGGGAAATTTACAATCAATTTAATAGATGATGCCAAATTGATATATATGTCACATATATTTCTTTGTGACATATATATCAATTTGGCATCATCTATTAAATTGATTGTAAATTTCCCTTTTGAGCTTGAATTTGTAGACTCCACTTACAATATTTATATTTATTTTTATTTCTTTATTCTTTTGTGACCTGTTCCATAAACAAGCCATTTGAATTTATATTGAAGGTCGGCCAAAGTGCTAAAAGTGTTTTTTTATATATATATATATATATATATATATATATATATGTATGTATATATATTTGTGGTTTTTTTTATTTGCCTGTTTATTTCTTTATGATTATTTAGGCTGTGACATATATATCACTAAAGCACTATTTTGTAATTAATTTTTTCTCAATTTATATTTATATTTATATTTATTTCTTTATTCTTTTGTGACCTGTTTCATAAACAAGCCATTTGAATTTATATTGAATGTCGGCTGAAGTGCTAAAAGTGTCAATCTCCCATATAAATGTTTGCTCCTCCCACAATTTTTTCTATGCTTACTATATATATGTATATATGTGTATATTAGGCCGTTTCGAAAAATCGAAATTTATGATGGCTCAACGCACACATACTAAAAAAGTAATATGTCATGAATAAAGACTTCATGCAAAATATTAAGACAAGAGCTTATTGTTATCCCACCCCTCAATGCATATCTATTTTACCCCTCATGAGAAAATTTTCATTTTTCTGACAAATATATTTATTTATTTTGTGATGTCCTCTTAAATTTGGTATATAAAATTCATAAATAAAATTGGAAGATAAGTAGGTCATTTTCAGGAATGGTCCAGTAACCCCCCTATATTCTTTAGAGAGAATTCGAGAAAATTCTTCCTTCAGGATAACTATTCTAGAATTTCCATTTTTTCCCTTTATGGATTATATGATGTTTTATTTTCTTTTTCATCTATAATTACTGATATTTTCACAAGTTTACTGTTCTAGAAAGTTTACTTCATGTTACTTTACAACTTTCTTACAGTAATCAAGTCATAATATAATTTAGGTGAGTGATTAATGATTATATTATATTATTATTAAGACTAACAGGTGGTAAAACTTTTTCCCTCAGAATTATGGCAAAAACCAGAAACAAGTGTGAAGTCTGGTTGGTCGGACAAGTGCTGGAAGAGGGTTTTTCTGAGAAGCAGCTTCCAACTAACAGTGATGTCCTTAAACGTCTTTTTTATCACATTAAGGTGGGAAAGCAAAATGTCTCTGTAGCTTGCGCAACTGTAGCCAACGAAGTTATTGCTATGTGGGAAAAAGCCTCCTTAATTACATCCCACAAGCCTTATATTGTCTCAAAGCTTAAAAGGCTTTACAATAAGCATGAAGGGCTGGTCAAGAACCGAACTCGACGAACTCCTACCCAAGAGAAGAATGAAGCAGAATTTGTCACCAGCTTAAAGAAGCTTTTTGATGTAGCTCATTCAGAAGTGGAAACAGAAATAAAATTGCAGGAGGATAAAGATTTTCTTAAGGATCAAAGGAACGATCGGAAAATGATTATGGGTCCAGAAGACAAGGAGTTTTCAAGAAAGGCAAAAGCACGACAGATAAGCATGGAAAGAATGGAAAAACTTCGCAGGAAATCAAAGGAAGAAATGAGGCAATTGACAAAGGTTGTGGATCTCAACCAATGTGAAAATTCCGGTTCAGGAGGAAGTGAAGAATCATCTGGTGATGAATTGTTCTACAGAGCACTCTCATCATCATCTTCAAAAAAGGAGAAGCTTGAACCAGGTGTAATTGTTAGGGATAAAAAGTTCTTGGCTGCTCTGGACCGCACTGGAACATCTGCAAGAGCTGCTATGCACATTGTGGCACCTGCCCTTTCAGCTGCTGGAGTGGAAATTGAAGAGATCACACTTTCATCATCCTCTATCTACAGGTCTCGGCGATCAACACGGATGCAGATGGGAGAAGACATTAAAGCCAGTTTCCAACCAAATACCCCTTTA
This sequence comes from Bathynomus jamesi, assembly GCA_023014485.1. Taxonomy (NCBI): domain Eukaryota; kingdom Metazoa; phylum Arthropoda; class Malacostraca; order Isopoda; family Cirolanidae; genus Bathynomus; species Bathynomus jamesi. The sequence continues at coordinate 147,877 of JAJOZX010006124.1, forward strand.
ATAATTCATTTTGATGGAAAGCTTCTTCCATCCATGCATGGGGGTAAGATTGATGTAATGCCCATTGTTGTGACTGGTGCAGGCGAATTAGAAAAATTACTGTCTATTCCAAAGTTTATTTCTGGAACGGGAGAAGAAATGGGGAGAGCAGTTTTAGATGTCTTGAAGCAATGGCCACAAGTAAATGAGTGGGTAGCAGGCCTTTGTTCTGATACTACTGCAAGCAATACAGGTATCCATGCTGGGGCTTGTACCATCATCCAAAAGGCCCTTCAGAGATCACTCCTTTTTCTGGCATGCCGCCACCATATCCACGAGCTTCTTATCACTGCAGTTTTTGACATTTTTTCTTTCTTCGGGTCCACAAATTCCCTTATTCAATCGATTCAGAGATTGTTGGGATAACATTGATCAGCAGAATTACAAGCCCTATGAACCCAATGATCTCACCTCAGAATCTTTAGATCATCGGATCTTGAAGCACAGAGACAAGCTATTTCTTTCATCAACTCCAAACTTCAAGAGGGCCACACTCGTGGTGACTACAGGGAATACTTAGAACTTGCACTTATCTTCCTTGGTTGTCCAATGCCTAAAACAAATAAAGGCTCTGATAGCAGATTCCACTACCCAGGAGCTTACAGCAGAGCTAGATGGATGGGAAAGGGCATCTATTCCTTAAAAATTTACTTATTTAGGAACCAATTCCTTCTCACCCCTCATGAAAAACAAGCTCTGATACGAATAAACGCCTTTTCAGTGACAGTTTATCTTCAAGCTTGGTATACATCTCCAGTTGGAATTGATGCTCCAGCAAATGATTTGGCCCTCCTCAAGATGCTACATATCTACAAGATCCAGGTTGATAAGGAAGTGGGTGCTACAGCCCTCAAAAAACTTCAGAACCATGGTTGGTACTTGAGTGAGGATCTTGTAGGATTTGGCTTTTTCTCAAACCTCGTGACTGAAGATGATAAGGTTCTAATGTTCCACAACCTTCACCACGCGCCTCCTCGAAAAGTGAGGGCAAGAAAGGTGGACCCCCGAATGTTGCAAAACCCCAATGACTTAAAGATTACTAGTTTTGTCACAACTCAAACACAAGACTTCTTCAAGTGTTTGAAAATAGAAATTCCCAAGAAACTTGAAGACATTGAGGAGCACCGTAATCGGGTCATGGCAGTCAAAGTAATCAACGACTGTGCTGAACGAGGAGTCAAACTGGCTACAGAGTTTAATGAGAAGCTCACAAAGAGTGAGGAAGAGAGACAACTGGCCTTTCAAATCATTGAAAATCAGAGAAAGGAGGTCCCTCAGCCACTGAAATCCCTATATTCTTAATCAATATATGTCTTAAATAGAATTTAAGTCGCTATGTTTTAAAACATATTTTTCGTTCAGTCTTATATTTGCTCTAATTATCCATTAATGTAAAAGAAGTGCCATCTGAGGGGTGCCTTTTTATCATTCAAATAAAATGATATTTTGTCTATTTGTTTTTCTTCCTTTATATAAAAAAATAAAAGTGTGCGCGTTTATCAAAATTCAATTTGAAAAATTACCATATAATCGTGAAACGGTCTAGTGTATATATATATATATATATGTATATATATATGAATATGTATGTATGTATGTTTATTTTTGTAACCTATATATTGCCTTGATCTGTCCTTTCACTCCAGTGTTCCTGAGGATGTCATTAGACGAAAGCGCTTGAGCACCCCTTTGTGTTTCTTTTTTCCTTCGTGGTTTTATTCATATATATATATATATATATATATATATATATATATATATATGCATCAAAATAGCCTTACTTGTTTTTATTGGACTTTTATCCGAGTAGGGAAGTATATTGTCATGAAGTACCAGTTTGTCTTTCTTTGGAAAGCTGTCTAAATGCTTTGAAGGAGTCATTAATTGTGGATTGGAGACACTTGAGTCAGATGAGGCACATGAATCTTCACTGATTTCCATTGGTGAAATAGCTTCCACTGCTGTTTGCTTAAGAAGACCTGGTTCCTTTGATATTAATTTTAGATAATTTACACATAATAGGCCATCTTCTTTTAATAGTCCAAGACTCCTAAGAATAACGTCCTTCTTAACTTTCCTTACACTTTTAAAAATTCTTTTTTTATGTTTCTTAACAAGATCAGAGCAAAATTTCATATTCTGAGGCATTTCATAATAAGGTACTACACTATATTTATAAACAGGTTCCTTCACTGTAGCACTGCAAAATAAAGAATATATGATAGTACAGGACCTGTGGGCAAAAATAGTTGATAAATAACAGAAAAAACATGGAAGATGATGTTACTCAAATATACATAACAATGCATTAACAAGCAAAATACTTTATTTATATATATATATTATATATATATCCCCGCAAGGGGGTTCTAAGCTCGTGCTCTTGAGTGCTCTTTGTGCTCGTTTGTACATGCTTGTTCCTGGAGGTTTCACATGCGCCCTCCCAGCCCTAGCACCCAAGGATGATGGGGCTCGACCCTGCAGTCCTTGTCATCCTTGGTCTTTTTCCATTTCGACTGTCCCCTCTACCCTTTCTTTTTCCTCTGTCTTTCCTCTCACTTTTTCTTTGTTTTTCCTGCCGAGATATGCCCTTTTAAATAGAGGTGAATCAGTTCTTCCCGAACTTTAAAAAAAAAATAAAAAATATAAAAAAAAATATATATATATATATATATATATATATATATATATGATGAATAAAACCACGAAGGAAAGGAAACACAAAATGGTGCTCAAGCGCTTTCGTCTAATGACATCCTCAGGATTCCTGAGGATGTCATTAGACGAAAGCGCTTGAGCACCATTTTGTGTTTCCTTTCCTTCGTGGTTTTATTCATCATAAATATTTTTCACGTGTTACCTTCGTGAAATAATTTTCATATATATATATATATATATATATATATATATATATATATATATATATATAGTGTCCCATAAGTCCAGCATCATGGGAGAAATTCATATTTTTCTATTTCTACAAACCATAATTCATATTTTTCTTTCTACAGGCCATAATGTTTATGCTTGGGATGCCAATTTCCCATCCACCATTCTGTTCAGTGACGAGGCTGTTTTTTATGGAAATGGTGAGGTAAATCAACAGAACACCTGCTACTGGTCTCAAAACAACCCTCACCAGTATACCTCTTCAAAGGAACAAGGTGCATCTTGGGTGATGGTATGGTGTGGCATTTGGATCGCATCATAGGCCCCCTCTTTTTCGATGAACATGTCACTGGAGGCACCTACCTACATATACTCAAGGAAGAAGCATTTCCCAGTGTCTTGAACGAAGAAGGAAATTTCCCAACATGGTTCCAGCAAGACAGCACTCCTGCACATTACAGCAGCCAAGTAAGGGAATACCTGTACCAACAATTCCCTGGTCATTGGATAGGACATCGAGGGCCTGTGGAATGGCCAGCTAGAAGACTGGACCTCACGCCACTAGATTTTTATCCCTGGGGCCACCACTTGAAAGCGCTGGTATATGCAGAGAAAATTAGGAGTGTTGAACATTTGCAGCAGCACATTATTGGGGCATGTAACACCATTACTCCTGACATCATTCACCATGTGCTTGTTGACTGGGTATCACATCTGAATTTGTGTATTGAAAATAATGGTGGACATATTGAGCACGTTCTGTATATACCATGTCTGGCACTCTTTTATATACTTCTCTATATTCAAGCACCTATAGCTATCAAGCTCTCAGGATGTCTAGATCATGAAATGAGGCAAAATTAGATGTTTATAGTAAAAAATACAGGAAGTTAGTATTACTTAAATTGTGTTTTGACATGTATAATGGCCTATACACAAACTTTTTAAAGCTGATAATGATAGATAAATGACAGGGGAACATTTTTCTCATCAATGAATTTTTCTGAAATTCAGTATCCGAGACCTCAAATATTCATTTATAAGTAAAATTTTTATTTTTCATCCTACATCAAAAACGATGTCAGTTTCAGAATCTACAGATCATTCTGATTCCAAACATGTATACTTTTATAGAGCTATGACCAACAGGAGGAACGTTATGGCAGTTTAAAAAATATGAGGTCAACGCTTGACCTCAAAATGACGTTGCTCATAACTTTTGACCCATTGGTCAGATCAAGCTAAAAACTTGGGAATCATATTTTTTTGGCTAAAATCTACCCCTGTATCAAGTTTCAGCAAAATTGGAGGTGGTGGTAGTGTTATTTTCCAGTTTTATTGATTGATCTGTCCTGGAATTACCGAAGTAAGAGATTAAATTTAATGTTGATAAGTGCAAGGTTTTGCATATTGGGCCAAAAAATCCAGAATTTGAATACAATATGAATGGAATTTGGATTAAAAATAATGATAGAGAGAAAGACTTGGGTGTCACTGTGACTAATGAACTTAAACCCTCAAATCACTGTATGGTAATCAGAAATAAAGCAAATGCTAGACTCAATCTCATGCACACACACATTGAATACAAATCCCCCAATATTATAAAGCAACTATACATTTCATATGCTAGACCCCTCCTCGAATACTATATTCAATTTAATAGTCCCTATTTGATACAAGATATTGAAAAACTGGAAAAAGTACAGAGACGAGCAACAAGAATGATCCCATCTCTAAGACAATTGACATATAAGGAAAGACTGGCATATCTAAACATGTTCTCATTAAAAAGGAGGTTAAGGGGTGATATGATAGAGGTGTATAAAATGATAAAAGGGTTTGATAAGATAGATTTTGAGTTTCTTTTCATTAACGATCACAATAACCAGATGAGGTCATAGTATGAAATTATTTAAGCCAAGATGTAGAACAAATTTAAGAAAACAGTTTTACAAACAGAGTAATTAAGTTTTGGAACAGTCTGACAGAAGAAGTGGTGACTTCAGATACACTTAATTCTTTCAAAAGAAGGTTGGATAGTTTGATGTCTGCAAGGGACATCTGGTGATAGTGTTTAAGCCCATTTTTATTGCATGAATGGTACTAGTTTATTTCATATATATTATGTGCATTTAGGTGATAGATCCCACAGCTCAACACAAGTGTTGTGGGATATAGGGAGGCAGCATCTTGGGTTAGGGGATACTCTGTCCTTACACACCCCATTTAAAGAGATTCCTCTGCCAAGCAGTGCCCCCAACAGTACTGTGAAGTATTGAAAAACTCATGATCTTCACTTGCCCCACAAACACCTTTAAATGGGAGACCCAAAATGGGTGCAAACACATTTCTACATTACTGTACAGTCTTTATAGCCACATCTACACTTTTCCTCTTAAGTATATATATTGTAATGTATATGGTTGTAAATTGTGACTTGGTCCGTAATTGATATGGACCATGACTTATTTTTGGTTGGCAAGGTACTGGTATTGATGGGTACCATAAAGAAATTGACTGGATTCTTTGGATCTGATATATTTGGATGTCAGTTTTAAATAGATATAGAGTGTAACATATTTGTGGATAGTATTAGTAGCCTATTATGACTGATCCTCTGGATCCAGAGATTCTATCTTTAGTTTTAAATTGATAATTAGTTTTGTTAAAATTGGTTATTGCCAATGTACAGGCAGTTTTTACATAGTGGAACCACCTCAATGGGCCGAAGTGGCCCCTAGTGTGCCCACTATAAAAATTTCTTATGTTCTAGCTTTAGAGTGCCTAGGTTTATACGAGTCTGGATTATTATTGCTAAAAAATTTTGTTTTATAGGCCTACTTTCTTTGAACAAATTTGCACAACATAAGATATATATTTTCTTAGTTTTGAATGGCAATTCAATATATTATACTATTTTAGGTTAAGTCGTGATATTTTTGTTAGTTTAAATGAAAATGACAAAAGCAAACTTTTCTGGTTAATTTTGAGGTGTTTTGCACATTTCCTGTAGTAATGCATTGTTTATAAGATTTCGTAACATGAACATATTAGGTTATGCTTTTATGCTTTAATGTATAAAATGCAGTCAAAAATACATTTTTCAAGTGTATTTTGGTGTGCTTTGTTCAAATATAACCTTCATTTCTTGTGCAAATGAACAGAAATACAGTTGTCATTGCATGGCCCAAACACACATTTCTGTTCATTTACACAAAAAATGAAGGTTATATTTGAACAGAGCACACCAAAATACACTAGAAAAATTTATAGTTTCAACCACAACTCATTTTGAAAAATAAAAATTAGGTTTTCTGGTGGTTTCTGATGTGATTCATCCAAAAATAACATTCATTTCCGTCGCAAATTACTCGTTTTTGTGATCCACCCCCACCCCCCCCACAATACATGAGGGAATGCGTGGGAAATTGGGATTTTTGGGTGGGGGGGGATCAAAAATGAGTGATTTGCAACAGAAATGAATGTCATTTTTGGATGAATCACATCAGAAACCAACAGAAAACCTAGGAACTGAATCTGGTAAATTTGCAGTTTCAGCCCCAATTTGTTTTGAACATGAAACTTATGTTTTTCCTGTTTTTTGATGTGATTCATTCGAATTTGGCATCCATTTCCATCGCAAATCACTCGTTTTTGAGATTCCCCCCCCCAACTCAATCCAATCCACTGGATTGAGTTGGGTTGGGTTATGATGGAGTGATAAGATAAACAATTCCTTCAGAATTGGTTCCACAAAATGATTCCTTCAGAATCTGGGTGTAAATTAGTTTAAAAAATAAATCATTAAACTAACGAAAATATTATGACTTAACCTAACCAATCATCAAGGGTGTACAGTTGCCCTAACCAGGCATTCAATTAACCTAACCAGGCATTCAATTAGGTATTATTCTACTATTACACCCGTCTAACGTCCAGCAATTATTATATGTTCATTAAGTAGATTTTTAAATTCTAAGACACTTTCCTTCTATAGCGTTTCCGTCGCAAATGCTTCGTTTTTGAGATATAAACATTTTTTTGGTGTGTATCTAGTGTGTGTTTGTACATTCGTTTGTGTGTTCGTTACATGTCTGCCCAATCACTGCGCTCCATCCATTTCGAATTTGAATTATTTTCCTACCAGAATGGAACACTCATTCCACTCATTCAGAAGTACATTAGGCCTGGCTCTGTGATTTATAATGATTCCTGGGCTGCCTACAAGACTATAAGTGATTTAGGTTAGGATAGGTTAGGTTAGGTCAATTTTGAAGGTGAAATTCATGTTTTTCCCTATGGAGTAATTCCAGGACAGATCACCCAATGGTCAACACCATCACCTCTCCGATTTTGTTCAAATTTGGTGTGCAGGTTAGGATTGGTGTTAGAAACAATTTCCCCAAATTTTTCTTCAATCCGTTCATTAGGTCAAATTTTACAGAGGGGTCAAGTTTGAGGTCGAGCGCATGACCTCTAAATTTCAAATGGTCATAACTCAACTTCTAATTGTTGGATCTTCACAAGTTTGGCACCATTGGATTTGGGAGAGTCTCTACTTTTCAAAAAGACCATTTACAACACTGTAGATCAGTTAGAAAAAAAGTTGTTATAAAAAATTTGACCTGACCTTGAGGATACCATTTTTCAGAAATTTTTATAGATGACAAAAATGTTCCTTGAAACAAGATCTACCAGAATCAGTAATAAATTAGTGTCTTATTTACTGGTATGTAGGTCAAAACACGATTTCTAATGACTATGTCTGCAAAAATTGACAAATTTTTCGCACTTTTCATAAATCACTACCCCATAAATATTTTAAAAGTCAAAATCATAAAATTTTTATAGAAGACAAAAATGCTGTATGAACAGAAATCTATTAGAATCAGTAATAAAAAGCGGTCTTAATTACTAATAGATAGGCTAAAATTTGATTGTATGTATGATGATCTTTGGTGAGATATTTTCAGATTTTTAAATAAAAATTACAATTGTATGTAAACTATTAATTTTCTGTTTCCAAGATTTTTATTTATAACTACATGATTTTGTTTTTTGTTTCCAGATCTTAATTAAATGTAATTACATAAATAAAATAAAAATTAATTTGTAACAATGCCACAAAACTTATTATTTTGTTGCGATCCGCAAAAAAAACACAAAAGAAGATGTTTCACAAAGTATTTCCTGTAAATAAAATATTAGCTGCAAATAGTTTTGGCATGTTAAGCGAAAAAGATTTCTTATGCAGCAATTGTTCAACCAAATTTAAAAATAATCCGCAAATTTTGGAGAGATTAAGTTTGCATAAAGAAATGGATGTCGAAGAAAAAATCCAAGAAGCGGCACTGGAGAGAGAAGATAGTGGAACGTCTCATACCAGCAATGCATTATCAGATTTGGATACATCATTTATTGGAAAAAATATATTGATGGACAAAGTTCTTCCATTCTTAGATGAAAGTCCAATTAAAACAAGTAAGCGCATAATCTAAAATACTAATATTTTTCGCAAACTTTCATATCTTACCTAAAGCCTAAAATAAAAAATTATAATTACAACTTTACATCCTGATATTATAGGTTACTAAAATATGGGAGATAAATTTCAAAACTTTTAATTTAATGTTATTTTCTATTATTGTACTTTTCAAATTAACACTAATTTTATTTATTTATTAGGCGGGCTAACACCGGTACAAAAACAAAAAAAAGGCGCAAAGAAACTTGTGTTCACCACAGAGAAACTTAAAAGAGGATTGGAAAGTGCGTATGGAGTTGAAATTCCTGAGTCTACAAAAAAAAAAGAGAGAACTAAATAATGAACTTGAATTAGAAAGGTTATAGAATAAAATGTTTTTTCCACACACCTATCTATCAGCTATTAATATATATATTTACATATGTATCTATGTATAAAAATTACCTACACACAGACATAAAATTAATACTTTAAAATCAAAGTTATGTAAATTTAGGTTTAATTAATTTATCATGGGATTCATGCAGTATATTTTTTTTAAAATTAAATATAAAATTTTTAGATTTCGAGGTATCATGGAGGAACTACGTGTAGAATTTCAAACAGAAGGTACTAGTTTAAACAAGAAAACTCAAATTTTAACGCTGTCCCCATTCACTATTAAGAAAACGCAAGAATATTTTAATACGACAAACTATATGGTAAAAAAAAGCAGAGAATTTAAAAGAAAATTTAAAATTCTCCCTGAAATTCCAAGCATGTCAAAAGGTAAAGTCATCTCATTTGAAACAAAACAAATAGTTAAAAATTTTTAGGAGTCTGATGAATACAGTCTTCAATGTCCTGGTCAAAAGGATTGCAAATCCTATACCAATTTTGAGGGTAATAAGGTCAAAATACAAAAATGCCTTCTTTTGTGTAATTTGAAAGAACTTTTTGCCGCATTCTGTAGCATTCCGGATAATCCAAAAATAGGTTTTAGCAGTTTTGCTGCATTGCGACCTCACTGCATTATTGCTGGTAGTAGTGGCACACACAGTGTGTGCGTGTGCACCTACCACCAAAACCCAAAATTACAGCTGGCAGCATTAGGAATTAAAGGCCTAGAATATAAAGATTTAATGGCGGAAGCTGTATGCGACATAAACGCTGAAGCATGCATGATGCAAAAATGTGGTCAGTGCAAAGGAGTAGCTGGTGTTAAAAGTTACTTAGAACAACTAATGATCAGCGAAAATTTTGAAGAAATTAAATTTAAACAGTGGCAGACTGTAGACCGGTGCACACTAATCGAAAAAAGTCAGTCCCCTGAAGAATTTATAGATACCCTCTCCAATAGTATTTTTGTTTTGACCAAACACCATTTTATTTGCAAGTCCCAATCAACATACTTCAAAGAATTGAAAGAAGGTTTGTCAATGACGGAAGGATGTCTGGTTGGCGACTTTGCCGAAAACTACTCCTCATCATCCAAGATGCGGTGCAGGGGTTCCATTGGGAAAATTCCCAATGTACCCTGCACCCGTATGCTTTTTATTATAAAGACTGTGACATGAAGTTGCAGTGTGATACGTTCTGTATAATTTCTGATGGTCTAAAACACAATAGCGTATTAGTATACACGTTTTTAAAAAAAATTATACCTATCATACTGGCCGACCGCCCCAACATAAAAACTATACATCATTTCACTGACGGGTGTGCGGCCAGTATAAAAATAAATTCAATTTTTACAACTTGTGCCAGCAAAAATATGATTTTAACATAACAGCTTATTGGCATTTTTATGGAACATCACACGGAAAAAATATTTGTGATGCTATTGGAGCCACAGCAAAGAGGTCAGTTGCGAAGGCATCTCTTCAAAGAACCGTCACTGATCAGATCCTGACTCCTGAGGCATTCTACGACTTCTGCAACCGAATGGAATCAAAAATCAAATACTATTTCGTACCACTCTCAGAAGTTAAAGAAACTGAAGTTTTTTTAAATCGCAGAACTCTTCCTTTGAAAACCATTACAGGTACCCAGAAGTTTCACAAATTTGTCCCCATTTCAAGCAACTTAATAAAGGTCTTCAGTTTATCAAAACATCAAGACGAATTAGTAAAAGTGCTTTTAAATGATAAATCAGAGCCAGCCATAGCCAACGAAATTATTACCCATGAAACCATCAGCACTAGGGAAGATGTGATAGTTGGGTGCTTTGTTGCAGTTTTGTATGAAAAAACATTTTGGTTTGGGTCGGTGCAGAGTTATGATGAACAGTATGATGACTATAGCATAAAATTCCTTCATCCATCAGGGCTGTCACCATCATACAGTTTTCCGCAAAAAGAAGATATTTGTGCTGTTCCTAAATCTAATATATTAGGATGTATAGAAGCTTCCTTGAGAGGCGGAACACGAATCCAGTACAAGTTTCCGCAAGAAGAAATAGAATTTTTTTATGAAAAATTTTTATATCAAATAAAATGAAAACTTTAAATAAATAAGGAAAATAAAATTAATTATGTACTATGTAGTTTGTACCTTTTTAATACCCATACAGTAAATAGAATTGTGGCTATGTCATCTAACTTATTTAGTAATTTTGCTTAAATGTCAGTATATTTCATTCTTATACGAATTAATGCCAAATCTGTATATTATAATTAATTATAAAGATTTTCATATAGCGTTGAGTACCAGATAGATATAATTGACGCCATTAGTTATTTTTTATAGCAATCTGTATATTATACATTAGCATAGATTTCTTAAGCTATATTTATTTCTTATATCTACATTCACTTTTACAATAATAATATAGGTATCTACCAATGTAAGTAGGATATGTTTAAAATATTTCTGGAATGTAATTTTTTTTTTTTTTTTTTTTCAAAATTTTAGAAAACTAATTAAAAATTTTGATAGCAGCATCATACATACAATCAAATTTTAGCCTATCTATTAGTAATTAAGACCGCTTTTTATTACTGATTCTAATAGATTTCTGTTCATACAGCATTTTTGTCTTCTATAAAAAATTTTTGATTTTGACTTTTAAAATATTTATGGGGTAGTGATTTATGAAAAGTGCGAAAAATTTGTCAAAATTTTTGCAGACAGTCATTAGAAATCGTGTTTTGACCTACATACCGGTAAATAAGACACCATTTTATTACTGATTCTGGTAGATCTTGTTTCAAGGAACATTTTTGTCATCTATAAAAATTTCTGAAAAATGGTATCCTCGAGGTCAAAGGTCAGGTCAAAACATTTTTACAGCATAACTTTTTTTCTAACTGATCTATAGTATTGTAAATGGTCTTTTTAGAAGGTAGAGACTCTCCCAAATCCAATGGTGCCAAACTTGTGAAGATCTGACAATTAGAAGTTGAGTTATGACCATTTGAAATTTAGAGGTCATGCGCTCGACCTCAAACTTGACCCCTCCGTAAAATGTGACCTAATGAACAGATTGAAGAAAAATTTGGGGAAATTGTTTCTAACACCAATCCTAACCTGCACACCGAATTTGAACAAAATCGAAGAGGTGATGGTGTTATTTTCGATTTTTGTTGGGTGATCTGTCATGGAATTACTCTATGGTTTTTGATGTGTTTTAAACGAATCTGACCTTCAAAACCGTCGGAAATGACTCGTTTTCGATTGCCGGCTGAGGGGAGGGGGATTATCTCAAAAACGAGTCATTTCCGACGGTTTTGAAGGTCAGATTCGTTCAAAACACATCAAAAACCATAGGAAAAACATAAATTTCACCTCGAAAGGGAGACGGGTATAATACTGTACATTTACCTTCAATTAACCTAACCAGGCATTCAATTAATCTAACCAGGCATTCAATTAACCTAACGAGTCAATGTTATTCTTAAAAAATTTATGAATCACTTCAAACGGAGTAAGAGCACAACCTTCTCACACTGTACCCATGGCTAGACTGAGACAAGACAATATGGCGGACCAAAAATTATTATATTTATTATCTCCGTTATTATCCATTTGCGACGGAAGTAGTATTAGAAAAAGTTGTCCGAAATGAAGAGATACAGCTAAACAACACATCAAATATGCAGTAATCAAGTTGTGGTTGAAACTATAATAATACCTTTTTTATTTCAACTTCAGTCCATGTCATTTGCGACATAATTACCCCAAAATCAACCCAGTAAAGCCTTAAGCTTAAGGGTCAAATTAAATAAAATAAATAGTCCAGCTTCACAATTAGTTGTCATTGTAAATTGTAAAACCAATGTATTTATTGGTAATTATTCGTTTTTTGACCCACTCTCTTTTTGTAATGAGAGCAAACGTTTCTGGTCAATTTGGAGGTGCTCTGCACGAATCTGCCATCCGTTTCCTGTGCAAATGCGTAGTTTTCGAGATATCGTCATCTTGAAAACTACACATTCGCACAGGAAACGGATGGCAGATTCATGCAAAACACCTCAAAATCAACCAGAAAAGTTTGCATTCGTGCTAAACTTAGCCTAACCTAACTTAGCCTAACCTAACTTAGCCTAACCTAACTTAGCCTAACCTAACTTAGCCTAACCTAACTTAGCCTAACCTAACTTAGCCTAACCTAACTTAGCCTAACCTAACTTAGCCTAACCAGTCACCTTATTTTGGAGTATAGAGTTCTGCAATTGCAGTAAGGAAGTGATGCAGAACTGTAGAATCGTCAGGATGTTCTGCCAGGAACAAGTATCGTGCGAAATATTTCTGGTAATGAGGACGTCTATTCCCAGCACGTAAAACCCACGATTTCACATCCTTCCTTTTTTTTTACAGCACCTAAACACCTTTGAGTCTTGTCTTAAAATACAGGCAGTATTACATTTAGGGCAAATCACGGATGTTGGAATTATGCCGTGATTGGAAAAAAAAATCTAAACTTTTATCTTCATCAAGGCCAACAAGTGGATTAGGTCTTCGAAATCAAGTTCACAAGATTGACATGTCATACCAGTAGAACGAAAATTACCACACAAACCAGAAACAGAAAGAAGTAGCCAAAGCAAGAAAAAGTAGCCAAAAAAAGCCAAGTAGCCAAAAAAGGCCAAGTAGCCAAAAAAAGCCAAGTAGCCAAAAAAAGCCAAGAAAAATCTCCAAAAAATGTAGCCCAAATAAACAAACCAACCGAAATTTATATACATACATATTAGAAAGTAGAAAATATATTTTTTTAAAAAGTACATTTTATACAAATTTGCACAAGATAATATATATATTTTCTTATTCAGCTTTGATTGGTTATTCAATATATATTGCTGTTATAGCTGGGTGTGACTGGGTCAAAAAACGAATATTAACCTATTTATTTTATTATTAATAAAGGTTATTCAATTCAATTCAACCTAACGCAATTTAACATCTTACCTAGCTGTTATATGGGCCAATAGACATGAATCAGCCAAATAATTATTGTACAAAACTCATACCTACTTCGCAAGTTTCCGAGTTGCCATTGCTAACACATACCACTTTGACGACTACCAAATTCAAGTAACTCAACAAATTACTATTATTGTATTATTATTGTTTATGGTATCAACCATGAAAATTTATGAACACCATTCAACAGGTTTGAAGAAACTTAGAAAAGAATAGTTTTGTTCTGATTTAAATTTTGGTAAATTCTTTAATTCTTTGACGATATACTCATAATACTCCTCTGGACCAATTACGTCATCAATTTTCGACGACATAACAAAGCATGTGAACGAAATACATGCAAAAAAAACAAAACAAAACATCTTTATTGCGGATCATTCACAATCCATAGCTACTTAACATACAACTCATACAAGTACACTCTTCCGTATTATACACTGAACGTAATACAAAAATAAGGCCAACATAGCCACTTAACCTAACATACAAATACAAAAATAAGGCCAGCATAGCCATTTAACCCAACATACAAACAAACAAACACTTTATTTCAGACTCAACAGGTACAACTGTACAAACATTATACAAGTTGTCCATAGAAGATTAAGAGATAGTTGTCTGGAGCACTGACTAAGTAAGCCAGTGAATCACTGTGCATAATGAACATAGAATTGCCTACTCCAATGCTTCCAGATTTGAGATTTATAAAATATATCGGAGACCAGTACACTAACCATGGCTTCTATTATCTTATTGACTGACTCACCAAGCCTAGTGATACTGTGGCGGATCCAGGGGGGGTTCGGGGTTCGATCGAACCCCCTAAACCAGAACCACTCTAAACCAGAAAGCCCCGCTCCCAGAGTTAACTGACTGAACATACAAGTTATTTTACAAACAACACTAAAAGCATGTAATATACCCTTTTGTTTCATTTATTTCAGATCGTTAGTCGACCCTGTGTCTTACTTTAATACTCAAAAGTCTAAAAAGCAATATTCATTCAAAGTATTTATTCAATAGAATTTTTGGTTTACAATGTCAAGAAGAGTTAAACAGCAACCAAGAATTGACCGATTTTTTGGTCCATCAAGTTTGGTCCATCCCACGTCAGTGGCAAGGTTAGTAACTGTATTATAAACTAAAACAATGACTTTAAAAACTACTTACAGTTACTGATTGATTGCTCATATTAAATTTATTGTCTCTCGTTTTGACAGTGATGAAGAAGGACAATCTACCCCGACTGCAAAGAGGATTTGCAGTAGCGCCAGTGATACCGGTAGGAACACGTGTTGTACGACAAGCTGACTCACAGAACACCATTTTTCTTGTTTTGATATATTTTACGGTTAAGACTAAAAACTAAAGTAAGCTAAATCTTATTTCATTTTCTTAATATAATTATAATAGCTCCGCATTTTGTTTTTATTGCAGATAACCCTGCTTGCCATGCATCGGTACATGATATTGATGTTGGTGCCCTGTTGCGTCAGAAAATTCCTGTTAGATCTCTGCAACAAGCTGAAAAGTTCAATGTCATAACTAATCATTTTCAACCAGGTACCTTAGGACTACTATGTCCACAGAGAGATTGTCGGGCTTGGCGTTGATGAGCATTCATTACGACAAGCCCGTGGATTAGGAAGCTGTAGTTCAACGGTTCGCTGAACAGCAACCCCGACGAGTGGCGCTCGTCGATCCAGTCTTTGAGAGTCGGGAGATTAACTGATATCTCAGTGGACACAAAACTTTGTCAAGAATTATAATAACTTCACTTACATTAATGAACAAATCTAGAATGATAAAGTATGATTTTCAAAAGAAATTTAGGTTTTGATATTGTGAAATTTTCGCAAAAAGTGTTTCTTTAAGACTTATCACGAATTTTGTCTTTTCTTGTGTAATTTTTTTGCAAATCAGTACATAACTTAGATGATATAAAAGCGAATAAACTTGAACAAACACCCCGCAAATTGCTTAAAAACGCGTTTCTGAGAGCCCTAATTTTCAAAATTTTCCGGGGGAGTATGCCCGGACCCCCTAGATGCCTTCGGCTCTCGTACCGAAAACCCCTCCAGCAAATCCTGGATCCGCCCCAGTGATAAATCTAATTACAAAATTGCGAATGACACTGGCACAGTTAGGCACCTTATTGACTACAAACAGCATACTGGCACTAGAAGGAGCACCATTTATAAATCTTGGAGTTCTTAATAAACTCCTACAAATATTATTATATGCAACATATAATTTTCTCAAATTATACATCCTGTAGTTCCACTACAAATGAACTGTATACACTGGAGTACAAAAAGTTTTGAACAAAATCAACTTAACATCTAATGTACACATATGAAGTTTAAATCCAGGAAATTTTATATATTTGTAGGCCTTGGTCCTCATAATCATAACATGACTTTTGGCAGGATTATATTTTATGTCGTTATCCTTCCCATACCTTCCACACACCTTCAAAAGTGTGCTGAGCCTTTTTACAGATGGAAGGAGAAATAAGAACTAGATCATCTGCATACATCAGATGGTTAACAATCATTGTACCGATATAGCAGCCTATTTTACAGGTGTTCAGCACAATAGATAGATTGTCCATGTAAACAGTGAATAATTAGAGGGATAATAGCCCTCCCTGCCTGACACCATTGGTCACAGAGAATGGCTCTGAATTAACCCTACCCCATCTTACAATCACTGTCTGGTGATTACGGCAGAATATTAATATATGGACCAAGTAACCATGTACATTACAATTTACAAGTTTCATGAATAATTTTTCATGATCAGCACGATCAAATGCCTTAAAGGCATCCAGGAAACACAAAAATACATTAGCATCTAGAGTTTGGTATTTACAGACCATTTCCTTCAAGGCATACACACACATATCAGTACTGTGTTTCTTTTTGAAACCAAATTGATTACAAATACAATCTTATTATAACACAACTTAATATGCATATATAAGCTTTGCTACATTACAAAAATAAGGTATTGTAAACCAGCAGTTGTCTGAACCAAGACTACCATATAGGTGAGAGGCAGGGCCGGATTGAAGTCATCGTAGGCTCTTTGGTGGATGCATTTTTATGGGTGTATCGATTTCTATGGGTAGATGCAGTGGTGTAGTGCTGTGCGAACGCGTGGGAACGGCGTTCCCTTACTTTTTTTGGTAGACGGAACGGCGTTCCCTCACTATTTCAAATAAATCCGAACTTACAAATCTCTAACGTCATGAAATTTTAATTCCCACCCCTAGAAGAAATATGAGAAAGAATCATTAACTGTTTCATTTCTTTTAGCTTCGACTGAGGCAATGCTAGCCTATAAATATCTGATGAAACAGTCACCACGGCGTACCAGTTGTTAATTTTTTTTAGTTAATCATTCCAGTTGTTAGCTATTTTTATTGATCGTATTGGATGTCATATATCTAATGACACTGGAAATACTGCATCTTCAACCTTGGAATATATCCTAATATCCAGTGCATATGACCTCAAAATATCCCTGAAATTGGTCAGATTTCAAAAGATTTCCCAGGGGGTTTACAGTGCCCCCGGACCCCCAGCTGTATGGGCTCGCCATTGTCTCCCCCGCATCTGAGTAACACTTTCAAAATGCGTTCCCTCACTTCTTTATTTAGCACTACACCACTGGGTAGATGGGTGATCAAAATTATCTTGAATAATTTTATAATAAATAATAATAATAATAATAATAATATTAATTAATTTCAAATCATTTACTCGTATACAATTTTGTTGTTTTTTCTCATTTTAGGTGATCCAACCCTCCGCAGTCTTCCAATATGTCAGAGAGATATAAAAAAAAGCATAAGTCAGGACATGAGAAGAGGAATAAACGAGAAAAGAAGGATGAAGCATTGAAGGGAATCGAGGGATCTATTCTGAAGTTCATAAACAAGGATGTGAAAAGTGATAGTGCAAGAACTCCAATGGACTCATCACCATTAATGATACAGTTGGATCAAGATAATAGTGAACCTTGTGAAAATGTTGTTCTTGAAACAGAATCTTATTCTCACATAGAGGGTAGATCAAGTGAAGAACAAGCCAATGTCCCTTTGGAAGCAGATGATGCGGTAGAAAAAACACAGAGACTCCAAAGCTAACATCAGATGCTGACTTTACTAGTAGGCCTAAGCCAGGGCCGGATTAAGACCTTTAGAGGCCCTAAGCACTTAAAAGATTTTGGTGCCTCATATATATGTAATTCAAAATATAAACAAAAATAAACCATAAAATAAAATTTTATTTTTTGAAATGAAACAAAACTTACAGTAAGATGGAAAATAATGTTTATTTTTGTATACTTCCACTTCATTTATATTTGAAAAGTTTTCTCCTACTTTTTTTAATTGCAAAGTCTTTGATCAGATCCTCAAAACTAATCTTACGTAACACATCTGCTCAGTGGCGGTCCTAGCTTACATGACGCCCTGGGCGAACCTCACCTTCAGCGCCCCCCCCCCCCTGTTCGCCAACACACACACATTCGAATCCCCCCAAAATAAAGGACAGACATAACTCTTTCACAAAATAACTTTTTATTGGACTAATTGTTGGAACTTCAGAACCAAAACAAAGACTCAAATTTCTGAATTTTACAAATCCTTCATCACGTAAATAGAATAACTCACTTAAGAGAATGTAATTATGATACTATGAACAGGAAAAATACAAATTAAATTGCACAACTGCCATAAATAAACTAGAGAATCAAATTTCTAAATTGTACAAATGCTCTATCACATAAATAGAATAAGACACTTAAGAGAGGTAATTATTATGCTACACTTTGAACAAGAAACAAAATAAATTGCACCACAGCACAACTGCCATCTAAAGCCTGACTCTTCTTACCTTCCTTGATGCAAAGTCATGAATTAATCATCATATGAAATCTGCTCAGCAATTGTATGATTTATACTGATGATGGCCAGACCGGTAAGGCGTTCCTGTGACATAGTTGACCTCAGGTAGGATTTGATGAGCTTCAGCTTTGAAAAGCTCCTCTCTGCTTCAGCAACAGTGACTGGAAGAGTAAGACCAATTCTGAGAGCAGTCCACAAATTTGGATATATTTCAGAGAGCTCCCTTTCATGGATAAATGTCAGCAGTTCAAGCAAGGATATGGTCTTTGATGGCAAGTCAGGCAAGTTCTTCAGCTCCTGTGCAAGCTCTCTGCCATCCAAGTCAGATTGTCCCTTAAAGTGGAGTGTAGTACTAAGGTTCACACATTGTTCTGTCAGCTCCTCAAATGTGAGATTTTGGAAATGTGTCAGCACTCCAAACTTCTCTCCCACAATTTCCAACGTGGAAAATCTTTCCTGAATGGCTGATGTTGCAGCATCAACCACTGCATTGAAAAATGTCACCTCCAGCTTCTTCAAAGCATCAATCAAGGGCTCATCAGATGCTTCATAGGAGAAGTGCCGCTTTGTGGACCTCAGCCGTTTTTGTTTTAAACAGCCTCCACATTCATTTGTTCACAGATATCTGTGGCTGCCATTTGTGCAGCCACAAAACCTGTTGCCCTGTAATTGCGGAGACCTCTCTCTGTTTTTTTAGGAGATTTACTGCAACATCAACGTGCATGCTAGGAGACTGCATCTGCTTGCTCACATGCTGAATTTGGCACAACAGGTCATGCCACACCACTGAACAAATGGCGAAGCGGTATGACCCAACCTCCTCTGACAGAGATTGAGCCTCGACCTTTATTACAGAGTCTTTGGTGTGGTCCCTCACCTCGATCAGTGCATCTCTCACTGCAGCTGCCTGATATCTCAGGGGCTCCACACTCTTGATCTTGCTTTCCCACCTTGTATCAGACCACATCTTCAATGTGATGTTCACATGTTTTTTTCAAAATGGCCCATCGTTGTGTGGAGGCTGAAAACAAGTTGTAAAGCTTCTGCAAGATGCCAAAGTAACTTATGGCATCAATAGATCCCTTAGCAGCATCGGCCACAAGCAAATTCAGAGAATGAGCCCCACATGGAACAAACAGAGCTCTGGGATTAATTTCTAGGAGCCTGGATTGAACACCCTTGTTTTTTCCCCTCATGTTGGCCCCGTTGTCGTATGATTGTCCTCTACAGTCCATGAAAGGAACTTTTAGCTCCTCCAGTCTCTTCAGAATCAGAGATGCCAAATGTTGACCAGTGGACTCCTCTGCCTCCAAAAACCCCATGAAATGTTCCTTTATATGGGGCTTCCCCTCCAGTGACACAACCCGAATCACAACTGACAACTGTTCAGTGTGGCTGATATCTGGAGTGCAATCTAGAATTATTGAAAAAAACTTTGATTGTTTGATGTCGCTCACCATTGCTGAAATGGTCTTGCTGCTCGACAAATCAATGAGTTCGTTTTGTATGTGGTGGCCGAGGTAGCTGGTGTGACTGGAGGTCCCTTTTTGGACACGGTTAATGTGCTCTTGCATTATAGGATCAAATTGTGCCATCAGTTCAACTTCTTTCAGAAAATTGCCATTTGATGGTGAGAACAATTTTTCTGTATGTCCCCTTAGTGCCAAATTCCTAACTGCCAGAGAATGCACAATAGCAGTGAGACGTGTCAGCACCGCTCTCCATCTCAACTTCTCAGCCTCCAGAAGTGCCATCTCCTGCTTGTCAATGGTCTCCCCCTTTCTCATCCTCACTGCCAGTTCTTTCCAGATTTTCATAGAATTTAGGGGTTCTGAACTGTTGTCATGTGATGTGAGCAATGAGCTTGCATGCTTCCAGTCCGAGAGTCCCAAACTTGTTAAATTTATTTTCCTCTTGGAAAATAATGTACAACAGAAACAGAAAAGGCTGTTGTTTTTTAAGGAATAGACCAACCAACTTCTGGTTATATTTTCCCCACTAACCAATGACTTCCTGAAGTATTGATGGTGGAAACTTCTTCCGTCACTGTCGTTTCTAGGGAATACAAAGTCAGATGGTACTTGACTTGGTCCCCTGGAAACCAGTTGTGTCCGAATTCTCTCAGTCAGAACTGAGGCCAGTTAGCAGGGTCGGTGGACAGAGACTCATCCTCAGGAGGTGATTCTGCTCCAGGCATTTCTAATAGAAAGAACAAGAGCATTACTCATTAGTATACACACCTAAGTTAGATAACACATTATTCACAGCACTTTGTTATGGTGGTGGTGTTATGGAATTATGGTGGTGAAACACCACACATACCCAGTAACCCAGACCCAGTGATAATAACATTATAATTTATAACTGTTTGCAAAATGCTTTGCAGGGATGCACACACATACACATACACACACACGCACACACTCACAGACATATGTGCACACAAACTCACCTGAAGAGTCCTGCCGGGGAGAAGTAGAAGCAAATGGGTCTTCATCCTCAGGATCAGACTGCATTTGTGGAGACATATGTGAGGCTGAGGAGGTAGATGGCTCCTCAGCCTCAATAATGGCAGAAGTAGACGGCTTCTCATCCTGGCTAGTGGCAGAGGGTGTTCCAAAATATTTCAAAAGTGCCCCTGCAAATAGTAAAATAGAACATAACAGACCAATGCATGAATAGGCTAGTACAATTAATTTAACATGTTATTAAGCACAATTTATTAAACTTTTAGAATAGGAAACAAATGAATAATACAACCTCCTTGGTTAATGGCTAATTATATACATAATAGTACACTTCAAATGACTCAGAAAGCTATATCACAAAATAGCAGTGAAGAGTAGATGACATAGCTCTATACCTTTATCTTTTGCTCGTTTCTCCTCTTCTTCTTTCCTCTTTTTTCTAAACTGAGCACCTGATAGCTTTGACCTCTTCTTATCCATTTGCGGTTATTTGACAGACCTTAGTGGCTTAGTGTGAAGATTCGTTCTGTAATAATAATATACATTTCACTATTTAACCAAACCCAGAAAAATAACATTACATATGTTAAAGTATGGGCCTTTATTCCCAATAATATTAATCTGGAAGCATTTTGCATTGTTTAGGTCTTTTATGGGAAGGTTTATGGAAAATGCAATAGATGGTTTTTTATTAATAAAAATATATTTATTGATCTTTTATTATTTTTTATTTTATTTTTTATTTTTATTTATTTCTTTATTTATTTATTCTTATTTTTATTTTTATTTTTTTTGCAGGCGCTCATGCCGCCCCTCCACAAATGCCGCCCTGTGCGGCTGCCCATATTGCCCATATGAGGAACCGCCACTGCATCTGCTTCTATACTTAGTAGAGATAAGGCATCCAGCCTGCCTTGTTGCATAGTTGTTCTGTTGGTATTTTTAATATACTTCAACTGAGAAAATGAATGCTCAGCTGAGCAATTTGTGACCATTAATGTTAAAAATATACGAAAGGCAATTTCTACATTTGGGAAGGCACACTCAATATTGTCTTCTACAATTATTTTATAAAGTTCAGCATGACTGAATCTTGTTTTTACATTTTTTTTTGCACTGAACTTATGGCACACATATGAGTGAAACTGCTGAAGCTCAGCAGAGAAATTAGTGTTCAAGTCCTCTGGGTAAGCATCAATCATCTTTTTACAACCCTGAGAATACCTTTCAATTTCAGTAGATGATGAAGTGGTGACATTATGTGGCACATCACTTAGAAAAGAAAATCTCTCTGCTATTTCTTTGTATATCTCTCCTCTTCTTCTCATCTCAGTTTCAAGTTTGTCAACAATTGTGTAAAAGGTGGTGATAATAAATTTATCTCTGGCATTCAGATATACTTGTGAGGCATCTCCGTCATTGGGTACCTTCTTTCTGATACGTTTGCGAGTTTGAGCTGCCTTGTAATCAACATCTGGTAGCATTTCCTTTGTAGCTGCTTCATATCTTTCAAATTCATCTCGTGAAGTGCACAGTTGGTCAGCTAATGATCCATACAGATGTGCACATGTTTTTAAGTTCACATCCTTATTCTGTAGAACTTTGCTTACTCTTTGAAAATTTTGCAAAATCTCATCCCAAAAATTCAACATAAAAACGAGTTCTAGCTCTTGCATCTTATTTGCAATATTATTTGCTTCTCTTCTAGTGTCTCCCTTTTGTGACTGGTCTTCAGCTATACATTCTAACGCTTCTAAAATTTTAAGGAAAGATTTCAAAATTGCTGCTGTTGCCATAGCATGTGCCTCCCATTTGGTATCAGAGAGGGATTTTAAGACACTTTCATTTCCAATACAACCTTTAAGAATTTCCCACCTGCTGGTTGAGGCTAAAAAAAAGGTATAGAGCAACTGCACTGTAGAGAAGAAATTAACCGCCTCTTGACAGCAGTCAACAGCACTTCGGCCTACCAGATTTAGTGAATGGGCTGCACAGGGCACATATATAGCAAACTTGTTTGTTTCTAAAAATTTTTGCTGCATCCCCTTATAACGCCCAGACATGTTGGCAGCGTTGTCGTAAGATTGACCCCTACATTTTGAAAAGTTTAGCTTACAAACTTCACGTAAGTACTGCAACACCTGATTTGCCATTTCCTCACCAGTATGGCTTTTCATTTTCAGAAAGGTTAAAAAGCGTTCAATAGGCTGTCCATCTTTTAAGTACCTAAGTACAACACTTAACTGATCGATATGTGATAGATCTGGTGTTGAATCAACTGGCAAACTAAAATAACCAGAAGATTTTACTTCGTCAACAATGAGTGCGTGGACCTTTTGAGCCATTAGTTGAATGAGTTCCTCACAGGTGGTTTTGGACAGGTAAGAAGGATTTCCTTTGCCAGAATTTCCATATTTCAAAATGTAACCTGCTAAAAATGGATCAAACCGGCTTATGAGCTCAAGCAGCCCTAAAAAATTCCCATTCTGCAATGATCCAAATCTTTCTTCTGTTCCTCGAAAAGACAAGCCACGTTCAGCTAACGTACAAATAACAGCTATGACACGCCTCAAGACATGTTCCCAGTAATCACACTCTTCCTGAATTTGTTTTTCCAACTGTTGTCCCAACCCCGCACCTTGTCTGCGAGTTAAGTATGTTAGCATAGAGTCTCGGTGAGTAGTGCTTTTTTCATGATGATCAATTACAATAGTATTTCGCCAGTCACTGAACCCTTCTCTTATAACAAAATGTGAGACATTTTTAGGAGCAAACAGTTTACAAACATAACAGTAAACTGATCCTGTTGATGGTGAATACAATAACCACTCTCTCTTGTATTTCTCACCATTGGCTTTTGTCCCAACGAAAAGTTTTTGTGAACAGTATCTTGCTGGTTTGCCACTACTGAAATGCCGGTAAGACTTGTCAAATGGCCCATTGTGGTGTTGACAGTCACTGGGTCCACAAGCAATCCAATAAGCCACATCATCAGCAGAGAAATCAAGCCACAACCCTGGATCTTTTGCTATATTTACTTCATCTTCTGCAGATTGATTCATTTCACCACCATCACCATGGTCCACTAAACTTTCATTTTCAGCAATTATTTCAACCCCAGAATGTCTTGTAAAGCAACTTGAATCAACATTTGCAGTAGAGGTATCAAGAGAATTTACAGGCAAAGTGAGATCAGTAGTGAGACATGTGGTAGATGAACCTGCTTGTGACACCTCGGTGATTCCAACGTCATCATATTTTGATTTTGAAGTTATCAAAGTGGTATTTGTGTCCACTTCTGATGACGGAGATTGGTTTTTGATTCAGAATCGGTATATCATGTTGACGTTGTGGTCGTGGAACTTGTGTGAAGAAATCAGTCAGCTTTGCAGTCTTGGACTCTAAATCCAAAGTCTTCTCTTGTTTCTCTTTTGATAGTTTTCGCTTTTGTGCACCACTTAACTGAACACGTTTCATTTTGGTTCTTGGGGTCTGTAAAATACAGAAATAAAAAGAATATTTTATTTGTATATTATGTGGCAATCAACACAGTTACACATATCACACTCTTGGCTTTGTTCTTTTATTCTCAGAAAGACAAAATGGGAACCGTACACAACCAAAGTGGCAATTTAAATATAAGTGGCAATTAAATATAACTCAACCGAAATATCAACTCGAAATGTTGAATACAAATCAAATCGAAAGAAGGAACCAAAAGAAGGAACCGAAAGAAGGAACCGAAACCTATAAAATAAAAATACTTAACATTAGAATTAATAATACGCAATCTATAAAAATATCAATATTAACATTTCACTATTAACGAGCCACATTTTATATTTACATTTATTTATTTATTTAAAACACAATATTTAATTATAGGAAATATGAACATTTGCTTAGGGCCTAAATTGTCCTAACTACGTTTGATGTTATATATACATTACAAATTATTCACTCTGGTTATTACAATCTAAATTCTTTTATACTGTTATGACAATAGATAAATAAATTATAAAATAAAGATACGTGTATGATAAAATATTGTTATATATACAAATAAAGTACACTTCATAGACTTACCCTAGAGAAGAAGAGAGAGCAACAGATAAACTTCTTCAACGCTAATTAACTTAGGTCAGTATATCTTATTATTATAATGGCCGTGATAAACATCACTTGATACAACAGCAATATAGAGAGTTTATAGTTTCTTTTATTTTAATATTAATTTATATTACAATTCTATAAACCTAAATCTTTCTGTAAAACAATACCAAATGATTATGTAAAATATATATTTAATATTATATGCACAAATCACACGTTCAGAATAACTTCCTATAGCACACGAAAATATTTAATCTATATGTATTTTTAATATGGCGCTCAAAGATTTGATATAAACAAAATAATAACGCAAAGCGTAAAGTGTGTGATTACAACGAAATATATTTATTCTCTCAAAAGGGTTGTTGTTCACTACAAATTCAAACAATGAAAAAAAATAAATACTATATATGAATATATATAATTCAGTTTTCAACAGCTTATAGGCTATAAGCCGCGATTATAATAGTATAATAAATCCATGGTAAATCCGACAATGGAAAATTTCTGTGGTGCCCCCCTTCCCTTGATGCCCTAAGCACGGGCTTATTTTGCTTAATGGTTAATCCGGCCCTGGCCTAAGCCTGCCAGACTCAGTGCCGTAACAAGGGCGAGGCGAGTGAGGCACTTGCCTCGGGTGCGCAAAGCTGAGGGGCGCAGAAAAACGATATAGAATATGCATCTACTATCCCAAGCACGCCATGCCATTAGGGAAAGGGCGCATTTCTATAAATTTTCAGTACTTTATCCTGGTGTATATTAAGATATTCGATAACGTTGCGTGATTTCATCATTTGGCAGATAGCCAAGTAATCATGATTGTTTATATGCCTGGGGCGATGTCGGCATGTAGCTGTGTGTATTGAGATGATGCAAGCATACTTCTGGAATGATGTAATGGGCGTCGTTGGTATCTGATAAGCAAAGCTGGGCACAAACCGTTAATCCGTTAATCGTTAATTAACGAAGTTAACTTTTTCGTTAACGATTTAACTTTTAAGTTAACTTTGAAAATCATTATCGGACTAATTAACTTCCGTTACATTTAACTTCCGTTAACTCAAGTCCGTTAACCCAAAAAATTCATAAATAAACGTTTAAAAGTTTCTATTATTTTCAGTGCTGAGCAGGTGCGCAATTAATCCGCCACTGTTAATAGTGATGAACGAATTTCCATTTCCGCAGTGCAAAATCAGGCGATATATTTGTTTCCGTCGCCACAATTTGTGTCTTACCAAATATGGTAATTATTTATGGCATTGGTTTGAGCAAAACATGGTCGACTGTAAAATCAGGCGGAAAGATTTGCCATTTGAGTTGAATGTTTCAACTTCTTTCAAGAAATATCACGAGCATTTTAAGGCACTTTCAATAATATATATGTAACAATTACAACAAATAACTACATTCGTTTCATTTGCAGTCTGTCTCTTGCGCAACATGTTTGTGCTAGTGAATATTTAAAAATAATCGTTGTCAAGTAAGTCATGTATATTTATAATATGTCTGTGAGTACCTTATTAGTAGTCTCCTTGATACATTTCAAGAACCATAAAACTGATCAGGTAAGATTTCAATTCTCATGTCACTTTGATGACATAAATTAAGTCAATTGATGTTTTACAATGGGAGCGTTTTCATCTTAACCCTTTATGTCCTGGCGGTACTTCTAGGTACCACATCTTTAAAATCTCCATAATTATTTTTCTACCCGGTTGATCCTGCCGGTACTTTCAAGTCCCAATGTGAATTAGTTTCTTTATGAGATAATAGATGGCGTTGAGAAGTAAATGTGAGCGTGTGGCGCCAGAGGCTGTTTACTCTTTAGTATCTCTACTGTGAAGACCGAAGAAATTTCAGTGCAATTACTTCCCGAATATTCTGTGCCATATCTGTGCCATGCGTTTGTTCTCTATGGGCAAGGACATCCTGAGGGCCAAGAGATCATCCCTGTCTGATGAAAACTTTGATATGCTAATTTTCATGAAGGGCAACATACATCTCATGGACAAAATGGAGAACGAGAAGAAGAGGGAAAATTAAATTATATATATATATTGTGTTTTTCATTTTTTTTATAATAAAAGTTAACGTTAACGGTTTATCGGTAACTTCCGTTACATGTCTAACGAATTAACGGATTAACGGTTAACGAAGTTAACTTTTTGGTTAACGGATTAGCGGTTAACGAAGTTAACTTTTTGGTTAACGGTGCCCACCACTGCTGATAAGTGGTGTTTGTATCTGTTTCCAGTCGTTTCATCTGCAAGTAGTTTGGACCTTCTCCAGTTCATTCATGAATGTAATATGGCTGAATGTTTTGCAAATTTAGAAATTGCTCTTCGAATATTTCTCTGCTTGCCCGTAACCGTGGCTTCTTGCGAAAGAAGTTTCAGTAAGCTTAAAAGAATTAAAAACTACCTTCAAGCATCCATGGGTCAGGAGAGGTTAACAAACATGTCCATCTTGTCAATAGAACACGAAGTAGCGAATAATATTAATTTTGATGGAATTATTGATGAATTTGCATCACTGAAAGCACGAAAACTACAATTGTAAAAAACTGTCGAACCTGATGTAGTTTAATTTTGTATTTTCTAAATAGTATGATATCATTAGTATGTTAATGGCTCGCTTACTTATGCATTAGTTGATTGTGTATGCAGCTCTCATGACTAAAATAAACGATGTGTTATTATTATTCTTGTTTCTTATTATTTACGTAGGCTATATTAACCATCAGTGCTGTGCTCGTTACTTTATAAATGTAATGCCGTTACCGTTACCGTTACTACAGTCTAAATGTAACGCCGTTATCGTTAGTTACCATTTTTAAAAAGTAACGAGTAACGGCACCGTTACTCGTTACCGTTATTTTTAATGAAATGTAAATATTATATATATATATATATATATGCATAGTTATATTATAATTTATATATACATAAAATATTATATTATATAAACATTCGCTTGTGCGAGTACAGTATGTGTTGGTTTGTATCCACTGGTTAATAATAATGCATAGGCTATGAAGTCTGTGCATGCCTTCATTGCGTTGTTATGACTTATAAGGCATAATATTTTCAAAAAAAGTGAAACAAAATTACTGCAAGATTTATTACTAGGAATTGCAACATAACAGAGGATGTAGCATACTATTGATACTAACTTACTAATGCTAGAATTATTATTATTATTATTATTATTATACAGAGCTGGGCACTTGCGTTTTTTTGCGCGTTTTTTTGCGGTACTGCGGTACTGCGGTACTACTACCGCACTACCAAACCGGTACCGCATAACGCAGTACCGCAAAGGATCGCTGAAAGTACAGCAGTACCGCTACCGCATTCAAATTTCCCGCGGTACTTTCCGCGGTACCGACCAACACGGTAGTACCGCAGTACCGCAGTACCGCAAAAAAAAACGCAAGTGCCCAGCTCTGCCCGGCCGGGCGGGGCCGGGTAGAATATACCAGGAAAGTTTAGTTTTGCAAAACAATAATACGAAATGCTAAAGAAGTGAATCAAATGAGTTATTGTGCATGGCAATGATAATTGAAATTTATTAGCTAAATATATAAACTTAAGAGCTATTATTCAAAAGATCTTTATTAGCCTTTAAGAAAACAAGCTTCTCAAAAATTGCATCTAAGAGCGAGCCTCGTTTCGGACGCAGTATATCCTTCCCTACTGAATAAAACCGCTCAACAGCGGCACTAGATGGTATAGGCGTGTTAAGTTTAATAAACATATTTTCAAAGTTAGTGGATGGGAAGGATGCAGAGCTAACGTGCCGTGAAGGCCCAGATGAGAGGAATGACGAAACCTCTGTTGAACTTAGGTCCCTCCCTGCTCCAGGGTTCTTCGCCTTTTTACTTTGACAGTGCTCTCAGTGTAGGGGGAGAGGGTGGATGGGGGTAGGCTGCCAGCATGCCAACGGCCAACATGCACACCTCGCTCATAGTGAAGGGACAAATTTTTAATGGTTAATGAATAATGAGTGAGGATCGAAAGAAACTAATTGTGAGCTGCGATAAACGAATATATTTCCCTAAAAAAGTAACGTCGTTACTGAAAGAGTTACTTGATTTGAAATGTAACGCCGTTACCACTACCGTTACTAAAAAAGTACCGCGTTACGTAACGGCCGTTACTTGTAACGCGTTACTGCCCAGCTCTGTTAACCATTTTACTAAAATAACTACTATGAAAGTATAGGGGGCGCAATTTTATGATCTTGTCTCGGGCGCAAAATTAGCTAGTTACGGGTCTGCCGGCCAGCGTGCCAGTGATCCTGCACTTTGGACAGAAGTCACTGCAGATTTAAGATCCTATTTTGCTGATATCACCCCATCTCAGAATATTGATGATTCTGGTTTTTCAATGCCAGGTAGAAAATTTGGTAAAAAGAAGAGGTATGTAAACAAGGAATTGTTCTGCAGACACTTGGCAAATGGAGAGGCTGTCCAGAGAGACTGGCTCATTTACTCACCTTCAACTGGTCAAGTATATTGCTATGTGTGCAAACTATTTGGCAGCAGCAAGTGTTTTAATCAACTTCAAACTGGCTTTGATGATTGGAAGAATGCAAACATCAGGATTACTGCTCATGAACAGTCAAAGGATCACATCAAAGCACTGTCCATGATGCTGGAGCACCAAATATTTGCCAGAAGTGATACAGAACTGCAAAAGATGAAAGGAAGATCTTGTAAATAATGGGTTGAAGTTTTGAGGAGAGTTATTGCAGTAGTAAAGTTCCTTGCAGAGAGAGGACTGGCATTTCGTAGTGATACTGAGGTGCACAATTGTCCAAACAATAGTGATGCACCGGAGGCAGATTTTGGCCAAGGGGCAATCAGTAAGATAGGATTTGAATGAAAAAGCTAATTCCTTGAGTGACTTTGGTGTTTTATGTAACATGGGATCCCACCCATACTTGACACCCTTGTTATAACTTATAGGTATAGCTACATGTCCAGATGAGTCTCTCCTCTATTTTACTGCCTTGTAATTAGGGAAAGAAGAAATATATCACAATGATCCCATCCAAGTAATTGTTAGAAAGCTGAGAACTGAAATATTCGGATAGGTGCAGAAATGAGGTTTTATAGTTTTATAGTATTAAAACTAAAAGTTGTCAGAATTGAGTTTGGTGTACTTGGCACCTCCGGCCAGAGGCCGGAGTTTAGTGAGAACTCCGGCCGGAGCAGGAGGTTTTCTAAAATGGCCGGAACTCCTGCTCGGCCGGAGCCGGAGCTCCGGTGCATCACTACCAAACAATGGAAACTACCTGGGTTGCATTGACCTCTTAGCAGAATTCGACCCATTTCTTGCAGATCACATTCAGATGCATGGTAATACAGGGAAGGGAAATGTGTCTTACCTTTCGTCAACCATTTGTGATGAATTTATTGATCTATTGGCATCTGAGGTTATAAAAACCATAGTATCTGAAATCAAGACAGCTAAGTATTATGGAATCGGCATTGATTCTACTCCTGACATCAGTCACACTGATCAGCTGACAGTGATATTCCACTATGTCACCAATGATGGAAATGTTGTTGAAAGATTTCTTCAATTCATTCCAATTCAACAACATGATGGGAAGTATTTATTTAAAGTTCTACAAAGTGTTCTCGAATCTCATGGCATCAATATGGCAGACTGCAGGTCACAGTCATGACAATGCCAGTAACATGAGTTGCATATACTCAGATGTGCAAGCAAGATTTCGTGAAGTGAACTGTTTAGCTGAATGGGTCCCCTGTGCAGCCAATAGTCTGAATTTGGTTGGATCATCTGCTGCTATATACAGTATATATCCTGTTATATCCTTGCTATATATATATATATATATATATTTTTTTTTTTTTTTATTTTTTTTTTCCAAGAAGAGATCTTTGTTACAGTTTTTATCATACAAATAAAAAAAAGATGGTCCAACATTTTTTCGTATGTCTTTTAGTTTTTGTAGGCTTTAGGCACAGTGCCTACTGTGCCTATTGGATAATACGGCCCTGGTCACTGATAGGTACACAATATCTGAAGACAGGACATTGCACAATAACATATTAGAGCTGTTTTGGACCCTAGTAACGAAATGTGTCCATATATTCTTCCGGATTAACATTTGGCTGGTAGGTAATTTAAGCGTAGTAAACATAAAACTGGCGCTGCACCATTTTGGTTCCTTACATAGCATACGGAAAATATTATTATAAACAACAGAGAGTTTATTCATAGCAGTTTTTGTATAGTTCCACCACAGATGGGATGTATACAATGAAGTACAGTAACCTGGTTTTGACGTCCCCATATAAAAAGGAAGAAATTAATAAACAAGAAGAAACGCAGAGACATTTCACAACCAAGAATGATGGCTGCAAAGAACTCAACTACCGGGAAAGACTACGCAAACTAAATCTGTGCTCCCTGGAAAGAAGAGAGAGGTATACCATAATCTACATATGGAAAATTATCGAAAAACTGGTACCAAACCTCAAACAAAACCCAATTACCATCTAGACAACGCTGGAAAATAGGAAAGGCAGCATGTGTAGTGTCCCCAATTTAAAGGCCTGACAAGGGACCTCCTCAACTCTGAAGGAAAATAGCTTAGTTGTCAGGGGGCCAAGAATTTTCAACCAGCTTCCGAAGGACCTTAGAAACATTACAGGGGTCAAAGTTGAAGTCTTCAAGAGAAGACTAGTTGCTTGGCTCAGGACGGTACCAGATGAGCCGGGTGTACCTGGCTATGTACGATGGAGAGCGCAAGAGAGCAACTCGCTCCTCTACCAAGCTAGGGCTAGAGGCGGGGCCACCAGCTTTTCAAACAAGGTTATATATATATATATATATATATATATATATATACAGGGCGTCCCAAAAAAATGTATACACACTTTAAATAATTATAAAGGCAGTGTTTATTAAAATACATTTCATTTTCAAAATGTAATAGAATCTACAGACATTATTTAATTGTTTTGTCAACGCCTGTTTTCAAACTGACGTCCGTTCTGGTCCAGGCACTGCTGATAACGCGAAGCAATGGAATCGCAAACATCACGAAACATTTCGTTTGGTATTTGTGTGCATTCTCGTTCAATGGCTGCTCTCAATTCAGCGACTGTTGCAGGTTTTATAGCGTAGACTTTGTCTTTTAAGTATCCCCATAAAAAAAGTTTAGTGGTGCGAGGTCTGGTGAACGCGGAGGGTATTCTACGAAACCCCTTCGTCCAATCCACATCCACATCGTGCCAAGTACCACTCGCAATCAGTGGCGGATTTAGGGGGGGGCCGAGTAGGCCATGGCCTACAGCCCCGCGCCTGTGAGGGCTCCGCGCCCTCACATATAATTATAATGTTGGATTCCACTATAAATAATACAATTGATTAATGATTAGTGATAATTATGGTATCACTCTCTTTGCTGGCGGGAGTTTAGTTCTATTCAGGCCGCTGTGGAGTGCACATGTGAGTGTGTTTAGTGGTAAGTAATGGTAAAAGTCGTATCTCGAAAAAGTCGCCAGTCAATAAATGGGGATGGGGGAGTTTTAGTCAGCTTTATAATAACATAAATAAGTTGAAAAATGTTAAAGTAATGTAATTAATTTTTTTTATATGAAACGTACTTAGGCTAGGTTAGGTCAGTTTAGCTTAGATTTCATAATAAATCATTTTATACATATTTAAGGAAAAAGTCGCCACTGGTGGGGGCTGGCGACTTTTCCAATAAAGCGACTTTTTCACCCGAACAACTGTTTAGTGTCTGTATTTAATTAATTAATTAAACTGTATTAATTAATACTAAACCGAGGGTCAAGTGTAAATAGTTTGTTTTTTATGTTTTTATGTTTCAGGATAAGGCAGTGAGGCTGCACTGAGGCACAATGGAGAAATCAACAAGTCGTGATCGTGATCAAGGGAGGAAGTATAAAGCTGGCTCTGTTAAACGACAAGAAAAGGCAGACGTAAACCAAAGAGTAAAAAAACTACCAAAAATAACTCAATGGTTGACATATCCAACAGTATCTGAATCTGCAAAATCACAAACTCAAACTGAATCCGGTCAAACTGAATCTGAATCAGTAGAGACACCAATTACGCCTGAAACAACTGGAGAAGCCACAACTAGTACTGAACCTAGTGTAGTTAGCGCAATTGAACCTGAACACAGTGACAGTGAGGAGACACAAGAGGAAGTGAAAGTTATGAATACCGGTACTGAACAAGGATTTGAAACGGATCTTGGATTATGGCCTAAAATAATTACTGAAAATGTGTGTGACTATTGGTTGAAAAAGGGAAGCGCAGAATGTCGACACTGTGATGGTGACTTCAAAGAGTCAGCTGTGAAAGAGCTAAACAGAACCCGTCATTGTACAAAGACATTATTCACTCGAACTCATTCATTATCTGGCCAAGAAATTAATCTTAAATGGCTCTGTTACTCTAAAACAACTGGTAAAGTGTATTGTTTTGCTTGCAAGCTTAGGTCAAAGGTGGAAAGCTCATTCACAACTGGCTTCAATGGTTGGAAGAACGCTAGGTATGTCATAGAATCTCACAGTAGGTCAGATCAGCACAGGAAAAGTATGGTCGAAATGATATATCGAAAGACTGCGGGTGCCCGTATTGACTCTAATCTAGTACAACAATATGAAAGTGAATGCGAGTACTGGCAAGCAGTATTGAGGAGGTGTGTAGATGTTTTAAAGCTACTTTGCGAACGCGGGCTAGCCATTCGAGGTAAAGATGAAGTAATTGGATCAGTACACAATGGAAACTATCTTGGGATTCTAGAGCTGCTGAGCACATACGACAGTTTCTTGGCAGCACATATCAAGAAACACGCAAACAAAGGTAGTGGTCATACTTCCTACTTGTCCCATGTCATTTCTGAGGAAGTCATTGGAATAATGGCAGAAAAGGTTATGTCCTCAATAACAGATGAAGTAAAAACAGCAAAGTACTTCTCAATTTCTGTTGACTCCACACCTGATATTTCACACATGGATCAACTTACTTTTACAATCCGCTATGTACTGCCTACTACAGGTCCAGTTGAAAGGTTTTTGCAGTTTATTCCCATGCTAAGCCACACTGGCAGAGATATTGCTACAACTGTTCTTGATTTTCTTAAAGAGAAGAACATTCCAGTTATCGACTGCCGAGGACAGTCCTATGACAATGCCAGCAACATGTCTAGTAAATATCTGGGGACCCAACAGATAATCAAGAATGAGTGTAGTGAAGCTGAGTACATACCATGTATGGCTCATTCCTTAAACTTGGTGGCTAAGTGTGCTGCAGAAAGCTGTCCTGCTGCAGTGTCATTGTTTGCTCTGGTACAAAATATGTACTCCTTTCTTGTTGCATCTACTTATCGTTGGAGGAGACACCGTGAGGTACTAGAGACTAATAAAGATAAGAAGTTGAAAGTTGATAAAATACTTTCAGACACTCGTTGGTCAGCACGAGCAGATGCTGTAGCTGCTCTCAGTAGAGCACACAAAGAAAACATCATTGTTCTGGAAGAGTTATTCTCAGATCAGAATCAGCCAGCTGAAACAAGAGCTGAAGCAAGTGGTCTTCTCAAAGGTTTGAAAAAACTTGAAACAGTGACTCTTCTTGAAGTATGGGATACAGTATTGGAAAGGTTTCAGAGTAGCAGTATCCAGCTGCAAAAATCTGGGCTCTCCCTCAACACAGCTGTCACACTGCTAGAGTCTCTTTTACAATTTGCTAAAGACCTGAGATCCCAGTTCGATGACTTTGAAGCAAAAGCTATGGCTAAGTGTGATCCCTGTGATGTGACGAGTAATGATGCATACTACGCCGACACGCAGCGTATTAGGAAGCGCAAGCGTCACCACGATGAACTAGACTCCGCGGAGGATGTTATGCTGACAGGGAGAGACAAGTTTAGAGTGACTGTATTCTTGCCCATCATTGACAAGCTCTGTGCTGCCCTACAACAACGCATTGCTGCTTACAGCGACCTTCGAGAGAAATTTGGGTTTTTATCAGAAATCTCAAACAAAACGAACACTGAGCTTAAAGCATCTGCTGAAAAGCTTGTGTCTTCATATCCTAAGGACTTGGAGGCTGGATTGGAGTCGGAGCTTTTGCAGTTTGCACACCTTATGAAATCCATTCCAAGAGATTCACCTGAAAGTGCTCCTTCATCAGGTGGTGCAAAGGCTGCAAAAAGTCCTGAACTAGAAATGTATGAGATAATTCACAGACATGACATGGTAGAAACATTTGCTAATGTTGAAATTGTATTACGACTCTATCTCTGCATGTTTGTCACAAACTGCACTGGGGAGCGATCATTCTCCAAGATAAACTAGTCAAGAATTATCCAAGAAACACCATGGGGCAGGACCGTTTGTCTTCACTCACCCTGTTGAGCATTGAGCATGAGAAATTAAGGGTGCTTGATTTTACTGATGTCATCAAACAGTTTGCAAGTAAGAAGACTAGAAAAAAATCTTTTTTGACTGAGAAATAGTTAAGTGTACCGTACAAATTGCCTGCAATAAACAAAACCCACTCATTGCATCATTTGCATGTCAGTCAAGTGGTATTCTCTTTAGTTAATGGTGTATTATTATAGTTATTTTTTGTTAATGGTGTATTATTATAGTTATTTTTTATTGTTAAGCTTCAAAAAAACAAATGTGTAATGTTCAACTATGAAATGGTCATTTGGCTAATTAATTATCAATAAATTGAATATTGTTTAAAAAGTAAATTTATTTTAACGCTTCGCTCGCCCATTGATTTGAGAGCCCCATAAGGTCACCACTGGGGGATGGGGGTGTAAATCTTCATTTCAGTTAATTAAGCTAGCTTTGCGTAGTTTGGGGCCCCGCACTCCAACCGGCCTAGGGCCCCGCGCACCTTAAATCCGCCACTGCTCGCAATACTCCACTCTTCGGTCCGGATCATCTTCATTAATAGCATGGACTAATCTTGGAATGAAACTTTTCCATTGACAGCTCTTCAAAATGCGTTGGACAGACGATTCTGAAATTCCTACCTCACGACTCGCTTGCCGCACAGATTTTCTTGGACTTTGGTGATACGTTTCCAGTACTCTTTCTTGCTTTGTGGGGCTTGTCGATGTCCGTGGTCTTCCGGAACGCTTCTTGTGGACATTCTGAACAGTTCCATCGGCTTCAAACTTATCTCTAATTCGAGTGATGGTAAGTCGCGTTGGTGGATCTGTTTGAAACTCCCTCCTAAACTGTCTTTGCACTTCAACTGCGTTTTCACACTTCCAGTAGCATTTTAGAATGAATTTCCTTTGTTCAAAGCTTAGTCTGACTGCCATTATTAATTCTAATGGGTTTAACTTGGAAAGAAAGAAACATCAATTGAGCTATCAGCTGTTAAAGTGTGTATACATTTTTTTGGGACGCCCTGTATATGAAAATTATTTCACGAAAGTAACACGTGAAAAATATTTATGATGAATAAAACCACGAAGGAAAGGAAACACAAAATGGTGCTCAAGCGCTTTCGTCTAATGACATCCTCAGGAACACTGAAGTACATAAAAGGGTAACAGCCTATATATAGGTTACAGAAAGAAAAAAAAGAAAAATAAATAACATACATACATACACACACACACACACACATATATACATACATATCTATATATACACACACACATATATATATATATATATATATATATATATATATATATATATATATATATATATATATATATTATATATATATATATGCAATAAACAGAGAAGTAAAATAAAAATTAAAAATTAAAGGATTATCAGTGAGGCGTACAGATTTGTAAGGAATAATATCGATTTTTAGCACAAGATCAAATGGATTATAAAATACAAATTTATATTGGAAAACTGCCCTTTTAACACTCTGCCTATGGTCAGGTTTCGATATATATAAAAATAAAATGCAAATTAAAAGTTAATAAAGTAGCAGACAAGTTTACCAAAGATTTAGTGTTTTACCCTTCTTATCTAAATCTGTTTGGAAGGAATTCAAAATAACAGGATCGAGTTGAAAAAGACCTTTGCTTATGTTGAAGTTATTTGAAAGTTGGATAATGGCAGACTCAAGAATATTTCTATTAACAATGTTGCTAGAATGGAATAAAACTGAAGCATTATTCCAATCAATACAGTGGGCTAACTCTGACAAATGGACAAAAAGGGCACTCGTACTTTGTAAAAAAATATTTTAGTACTTCCATTTTTCCCGGGCTTTTTAGGCATTGCTAATGTACTTAAACTTTTGGATATTAATGTAGTATTTTCATATAACAATATTGTGAAAAATATCATAGTAAAAAATAGCCCTACCAATAATTCAGGCATTATCTATAAAATTGGTTGTAAACAATGTGATTCCTTTTACATAGGTCAGACGGGAAAGGATTTGCACACACGTATAAAACAGCATCAATATTCCGTTAGAACAGGACAGTTGTCCAGTGCCCTTTTTGTCCATTTGTCAGAGTTAGCCCACTGTATTGATTGGAATAATGCTTCAGTTTATTCCATTCTAGCAACATTGTTAATAGAAATATTCTTGAGTCTGCCATTATCCAACTTTCAAATAACTTCAACATAAGCAAAGGTCTTTTTCAACTCGATCCTGTTATTTTGAATTCCTTCCAAACAGATTTAGATAAGAAGGGTAAAACACTAAATCTTTGGTAAACTTGTCTGCTACTTTATTAACTTTTAATTTGCATTTTATTTTTATATATATCGAAACCTGACCATAGGCAGAGTGTTAAAACCCGGGCAGTTTGCCAATATAAATTTGTATTTTTATAATCCATTTGATCTTGTGCTAAAAATCGATATTATTCCTTACAAATCTGTACGCCTCACTGATAATCCTTTAATTTTTAATTTTTATTTTTACTTCTCTGTTTATTGCATATATAATATTATATATATATATATATATATAATATATATATATATATATACACTATATGATCAAAAGTATTCGGACACCCCGGAAAATCCGCATTTCTGCAAATATCACCTTCGCCGAAAGGTATGCTGGGAAAAAGCGTGGCGAAACTATAATGCTGAGGTGTTCTGTTAAGTTATCAGTAACTGTTGTGAAGCCATGCCGCGCGGACGTGAACTCTCCGAGTTCCAACGTGGACTCGTCATCGGATGTTATTTAAGTACGTTTCTATACGAAACATTGCAGCCAAACAGGATATACCAAAGTCGACTGTAGCGGATGTTATCATGAGATGGAAGCACGACGGTGCAACTAACGCGAAAAAACGTTCCGGACGACCACGAAAACTGACGGAACGTGATAGAAGAAGTCTGGTACGACATGTCAAGAAGTCCCGCACGTCCTCTGCCGCTTCCATCGCTGAGGAGGTAGGAAGAGCATCCGGTACCTCCGTTAGTACTGTAACTATCCGCAGAGAGATGCACAGACTCGGTTATTATGGTAGAGCAGCTGTACACAAGCCACTGATTACAAAAGTTAATGCCACGCGTCGTTTGGCCTGGTGTGTCTCCCGTCGTTCCTGGACCGTGGAGGACTGGAAAACTGTTCTTTGGAGCGACGAGTCGCGGTATTCACTCTTCCAGTCTGATGGGCGTGTTTGGGTGTGGCGACAGCCCGGAGAACGGCTTCTTCCTGTGTACGTCCAACGGTGAAGTTCGGTGGAGGGTCCATCATGGTATGGGGTTGTTTTTCCTGGCTAGGGCTCGGCCCGTTGGTTGTTATACCCACTACCATGAACGCTGACGTTTATCTCGACGTTCTGGACAATTCGGCCCTCCCTACACTGTGGCAATACTACGGAGATGGCCATTGTTTGTTTCAACAGGATCGAGCTCCCTGTCATACTGCAAGGCGTGTGCAGGACTGGTTTCGTGAAAATAAGGTGGATTTGTTAGACTGGCCTGCTCAGAGCCCCGATCTCAACCCAATCGAGCACATGTGGGACGAACTGGAGCGACGGATACGAAACCGCACACCACGCCCGGCTTCACTTGCATCTCTTGCATCAGCTCTGCAAGAGGAATGGCGAGCCATTCCTGCACAGACTTACCGAAAACTGGTGGAAAGTATGCCTCGACGTGTTGACGCTGTAATAAAAGCAAAGGGTGGACCTACTGGTTACTAAATGCCATAATACAGTAAAACCATTTTTCCCAAAACCATGCGGCCTTCACCAATATATATATATATATATATATGTATGTATGTATATGTATATATAGATATGTATGTATGTATATGTATATATAGATATGTATGTATATATATGTGTGTGTGTGTGTGTATGTATGTATGTTATTTATTTTTCTTTTTTTTCTTTCTGTAACCTATATATAGGCTGTTACCCTTTTATGTACTTCAGTGTTCCTGAGGATGTCATTAGACGAAAGCGCTTGAGCACCATTTTGTGTTTCCTTTCCTTCGTGGTTTTATTCATCATATATATATATATATATATATATATATATATATATATATATATATATAAAAAAAAAATATATATATACACACTGTGTATATATATATATAATATATATATATATATATATATATATATATATATATTATATATATATATATTTTGTATTGGGGCGTTTACCGCCATTTCCCGCTATACGTTAGCGGATATCATGGCGAGGCGGAATATAAGAAAGAGAAACGGAGACGGGGGAAAGGCACTAGAAGTGGGAGGACAGCGGACGACGGGTGAGAAGTCATCTAAAGCTCAGATAGGATGCGAGATTGGGAGAGGAAGAGAAAAAGACGGTCAAGCGAGAAGAGAGGCCTCTCAGCGAGCATAAGACGTAAACGATCAGGGAGGGGGAAATCAGAAAGGAACGGGAAGGCGCGACGACGTACTGACGACAGGGTGGGGCATTCCACAAGGATGTGGGAGATGGTGAGGGGCGACTGGCAGGAGGCGCAACGAGGAGCCTCCTGCCGGAACATAAGGTAGCCGTGCCTGAGGCGCGTATGGCCGATGCGAAGCCGCGCAAGGACGACCTCTTTGTGTCGGGAGCGGTGGAAAGAGGACGCCCAATATGACAGGTGGGGGCGTATGGACCAGAGTTTATTTCCGGTGGCATCGTCCGTGGAATCATAGCGCTCGAGCGCTTGAATGGCGCTCAGCGAGTCCGAGAAAATGGTACAGGAAGACCGCGAGAAACCCGATACCAGACGGAGGGCTTCCAGAAGGGCAAAGAGCTCCGCGGAAAAGATGGAGGCCTGAACCGGCAGGGGGATACCCCGGGAGGTAGGTGACAGCGACGGAGAGAAGACAGCGGCCGCGACACCTGCAGGGGAGCGCGAGCCGTCGGTGTAGACGGGAACGTCGTCCGAGTGGACGGGAAGATGGGCCAGAAAAGAAGACCGGAGGACGGTAGGAGGAGACTCCTTACGCAGGTCACGAAGCGCCTGGCAGCGGCAGATAGGGGTGGTCAGCCAGGGGGGCGACAGGTCAAAGGAGAACGGCAGGATAGAGGGTGGGGTGATCCCCATGGATGAAAAGATCTCGGCCAGAGAGGCAGCGAAATGCCACGTGTCAGGCCGGGGTAGCGCCTGGGAGATCGCGGAGAAGAGTAGGGACATCGGGAGGCGGCAGATGCGGAGGTAACACTTCGCCATGAGAAGGCCCCGGCGAAGGGGCAGGGGGGGGGTGCCCGCAGTCCACCTGAAGACTAGCGACAGGGGACGAGCGGAAGGCACCCGACGCCAGGCGAAGGCCACGGTGGAGAAGAGGATCCAGCATACGGAGTGCCGGAGAGGAGGCGGAGCTGTAGACCACACAGCCGTAGTCGATGCGGGATTGCACCAGGGAGGTGTACAGGCGCAGCAGAGTACGCCTGTCCGCCCCCTAGGTCATGTGGGACAGGTGACTCAAAAGGGAGAGGGTGCGGCGAGATGATTGCCGCAACCGCCTAAGGTGTGGGACCCAACCGAAAAATTCGTCGAGGGTCATACCCAGGAATCGAACGGATGGGACGAGGGGAAGAGGAGTGCCGGCAAGGGTAAGGGCGAAGGTATGCGACAGACGGAGGCGCCGAGGACGGAAAAGCATACTGGAAGACTTAGAGGGTGAGAAAGCATAGCCAACCGAGGACGCCCAGCGAACCACCGCGTTGATGGCTAGCTGGAGTCGACGTTCAGCCAAAGACGGGAGGCGGCCAGAGCAATAGATAGCCAGGTCATCGGCATAGAGGGAGCTACGAACGGAAGTAGGCAGGACCGTAGCGACTGTGTTCATCACTAGTGAGAAACACAGGACGCTAAGGACACTACCCTGAAGGACACCCTCCTCCAACGGAAAGCGGTCAGAGAGGGTAGAACCGATGCGGACGCGGAAAGAACGGGCGGACAAGAAGTTTTAAATAAAGGAGGGGAGAAAGCCTACGAAACCCAGGGAGCGTAAGCAGTCAAAGACCGCGCTCCGCCGGGTAGTATCGTAGGCCTTCTGGAGGTCGAAAAAGACGGCGAGTACAAAGTGACGCCGGGAGAAAGCCTCCTGCACGTCGTGGCTAAGGAGGAGGAGGGGGTCGGTGGTAGACCGGAAGCGCAGGAAACCAGCCTGGGTAGCAGGGTATTGGTCACTCGCCTCCAGGGTAAGGGACAGCCGCGTGGCGACCATCGCCTCCATAACCTTGCAGGCGCAGCATGTCAGGGAAATGGGGCGATAGTTCGACGGGAGTGAGGGGTCTTTATCGGGCTTCGGGATGGGGACGACGATGGACTCACGCCACCGGTCCGGGAATGAACCCTCCAACCAAATTCGGTTATAGAGGTCCAGTAAAAAGCTGAGAGCAGAGGGGTGGAGGTGCCGTAACAAGTCATAGGGGATATTATCGGGGCCGGGTGCGGAGGAGCGTCGGGGGCGGAGGGCCTCCCGAAGCTCCGTCATGCGGAAGAGGTGATTATAGGGGTCATCCCTATGTGGTGGAAAATCCGGTTGGTCGCGGCGGGAATGGGGGGAATCGGAACTGGAGATGGCTGCGAAGTGCGCCGCGAGTGCGTTCGCGACAGCCTCCGGATCGGAGACGAACTCGTCGTCCCCGACCCGAAGCACCGGGGGTCGAGGGGGGACACGGGTCCCCTCAAAACTACGCACCTTGCGCCAAACAGTCGAGGGGGCAGTCGAGGAGGAGATCCCGGACACGTAACTCCGCCAGGAGGTACGCCGGGCCAGTTTCAGGACCCGACGGGCCACTGCCTTCAGGCGCTGAAACTCTATCTTGTGCTCCAGCTGGCGGGTCCGGTAAAAGCGGCGGCCGGCACGGCGCCGCTCCTGAACGGCATGGGAGCACTCTGGGGTCCACCATGGGACGCTTCGCGGCCTGGGGGAGCCAGAGGTACGGGGGATGCAACTGGCGGCAGCCGAGAGGATCTTACTCTCGAGGAAGGCAAGGGCCTCACTAACGGAGGGAAAGGCAGGAATTGATGGCGAGATCGCCGTGCCCCTCGCGTATGAGGCCCAGTCTGCTCGGGCGGACAGAGGTGGGGGGGGAGGAGACGGGTCGGGGTAAGACACACTGGGAAATGGTCACTGCCGGAAGAATCCGGCAGGACCTCCCAGGTGAACTCCGTCACGATTTCGAGGGAAACCAGGGAAAGGTCGATACAGGTGAAACTGTCGTGGGCCGAGTGAAGGCAGGTTGGGGAGCCATCGTTCAGAAAGGTGAACTCGAGCTCGTCCATAAGGGAGAGAAGGGTCCCGGAGAGAAAGGTGGAGCAAACGTCCCCCCAGGCCGGGTCCCGACTGTTGAAGTCTCCGAGAATCAGGAAAGGGCGGGGAAGCTGAAGAATTAGGTCACGGAGAGAATCGGGTAGAGGGCGTACGTTAGGGGAGAGGTAAAGAGAGCAGACCGTGAGCTGGCGCCCCAAAGAAAGGCGCACGGCCACAGCTTGCAGGACTGTACGGAGCGGGAGGGGGCGAAAAGGGACGGAGCGGTGCACGAAGACCGCGGAGCCCCCCCTACCCGCCCCATCGAGAGGCGGGGAAGGGAGCCCGCAGTAGCCGGACACTCGAGGGAGGGAACGGGATCCCAGAATCGTCTCCTGAAGGCAGAAACACGCCGGACACCTGGAGGCCAGGAGAGAGGAGAGACTCTCGAGGCTTACCAGGAGCCCGCGGATGTTCCACTGCAGGAGCGAGGTATAGGGAGGGGTAGGAAAGTCAGCGAAAAGGATGGTTATGGGGTGGGTGGGCTGATCGGGCGGCCCGAGATTAAAGAGGGAATCGGAAAGCCCCGGGGTCCAACGAGGGACGCCGAACGAGGGCGAAGGCGAGGGTCACCCCGATGAGGGGGCGATGTGGAACCAGACGCCGGCAAGTCCTCCAGAAGAGGAGTCTCCCGGACGTCCGGGGGAGAGCGATGCAGAGAAGGGGATGTGAGGGGTATCCAGAATGCCCCTCCCTTCACCGGAGGTGCAGGGGAGGCAGGACTACGAGGGGGAGTGGAAAATAATACCTCACCCAGAGGCATTGGCAGGTCGAGGAGAGAGATGGGGCGGGTCAAGCGCGGGGGCGTGCACGTCCCACCCACGCCGACCAGGCGGGCGAGTTCCCCCTCCAGTGGGTCCATCGACCGGGCCGGAGAGGGGTGTATCTCAGCCCCCACCACGAGGGCCGTCGGGGACCCCAGGGGGGAGCGTGCATAACGGTTGCGCAGTGGGGACGGTGAGGACACCGGGGCGGTAGGGCGAAGGGGGCGTTTGTGTTTGGGAGAGGAAGGTGATGCGAGGCCTATGG
The DNA here is from genome assembly GCA_023014485.1 of Bathynomus jamesi. Lineage (NCBI taxonomy): Eukaryota > Metazoa > Arthropoda > Malacostraca > Isopoda > Cirolanidae > Bathynomus > Bathynomus jamesi. The sequence goes on from JAJOZX010006124.1 coordinate 191,987, forward strand.
CTTCGAACATTTCGGGGTCACTACTGGCGCGGCGCTTGCGGCCCTTACCCCTCCGTCGTGCGGCCCGCATGGGTGACGGCGGGTCACAGTCCGGAATGGGGGTGGCTGAAGGCGCCGGTGGAGAGGGCGTAGAAGGGGCCGGGGGGGTTGCCGACGAAGCATCGGCGTTCGCGGAAGGAACACGTGGGGACTCGCTGGTAGTACGGGGAGCGGCGGTGGGAGTCCGCTGGGCGGCAGAGGATGAACAGGGAGTAGCGGACACGGTGGGTGGAGGCACGTTGGGAACCGCCGGTGAGGACGGGGTCTGGGCCGGCGGCGGCCGGGAACGGAGAGCCTCGGCATACGAGGCACCACGCCGGGCCTCGCGGCCACGCAACCGGTCCCGCGCCTCCCGAGCGCTGAGAAACTCTGATGAACAGAGGGCCCGAACCTCCCTCTCAAAGAGGAAGGACGGGCAAGAGCGGGATGAAGCAGGGTGCGGTCCATGGCAGTTGGTGCAGGAAGGCAGAGCAGTACAGGGCAAAGGGTGGGGAGGGCCGCCGCAGCGGACACAACGGGGCCGGCTGACGGCAGGAACTGCTCACGTGGCCAAACCTATTGCACTGAAAACAGCGCGTAGGATCTGGCACGTATGGTCGAACCGAGAATTCGCACGCTCGTCTCTCACCAAAGCCCCAGAATACCGAAACGGGGGGCACCAGTGAGTCGAACGTTTGTGGAGCAGGCGGGGAGAAGGGGCGGATGGGGATCGCGATCTGTCGGGAAAGCGGTATACCCTCACAACACCCTGGGAGGCGAGGTCAGTCTGGAGGTCTTCCACCGGGATAGGTAGAAGACGAGCAGCGTAGATTGTGCCCTGGCACTGATTGAGGCGGGGGTGGGGGGACACCGTGATCCCGCAGCCCAGGACATTGGGGATAGCGAGCAGAGAGGAGGTTTCGGCAGAGGAACGCGACCTTATCAGAATGGAGCCATGCCTCTGAGGCCGAAGGTCGAAACGAGCCGTCCCCGTCTCCCCATGGATCGCTCGAAAGAGGCGTTCGTGGTTAGTGGGGAGGGGCTTGGAGGAGGAGGGGTGGAGGACGAGGCACTTGTCCACCGTCCTAAGGCCGAGCGAAGCCGTCGGGCCAAACACCACCGGTACTTCGAGGGGACGGGAAGACGAAAAAGGCGGACGGCGACGTCGGGTCCCACGTCCCCCAGGGGCCGAGGGGGCCAGGGGCGATGAGGCCCGACCGGAGTGGGAGGCGACCGGGGCCGCGGGCTTCCCACCTGAGGGCAAGAAAGCAGGTGGGTCCCTATCGGGACGTGGCATATGGGGGGATCCAGGGGTCTGGGGGTTCACTGCAGGTCCATCCGCCGCTGGCGGTGGTCGGGCAGCGGCGCCACGAGCCTGGGGAAGAGAGGGAGAGGAGGCGTCGGCAAGAAGAGCAGACGGGGTGGGCGAGGGCTGCCGACTGCCCTTACCAGACCCAGGGTCCAAAGAGGTAGTCAGAGGGAGGTCAGATTCACAAGCCGGGTCGTCAACAAGGTCCATTAGATTTGTAAATATTTCCATAAAAAATTTTATGATTGTTTCGCGCCCGGGGCCGCGGGGAACCGATTACCCGGGGCCCAAGGGGACCAAGCGCACGCCGGTGGGGGGTGGGTGCCTCGTCCCATGTAGGTACCCCCGTTTCAAAAGGGGCCCTTGCAGTGTCGAAAGTTCTCCCCCGCCGGCAGCAAAGACCAAGGCCCCCCAGGGTCCCAGGCCCGGGCACACCTACCAGCCAACTAGTCCGGCCCCAGCCATGTGGGCGAGACCCCCAGCGACCAGTCCCGGCAGTCCACGGGGCGCGCGAAGTGTCGGACCGAGAAGGCAGAAGAAACAGAGGGGGCAAGGAAGAGTGGAAAGAGGGGAAGACAGGAAAGCGGGGGCTGTAGGATAGCAGGGTATGCTAAAAGTCTACTTCGCAACCGGGCGGAGGACCCGGCAGGGCCCCCAGCCGCGGCTGACCCCCCTCGCCACATGGAGGCAGGAGCCCGCAGGCGATCCACCCCAGAAAGACCGCCCGCGGGGAGGGGGATATATATATATATATATATATAATATATATATATATATATATATATATATATATATATATGAAATAGGATCCCTCCTAAGGAGGTTTTTTATGATACACACAGACCGTGCATGGAACAAGGAACTCTTCTAGGAAAATTAAATCCACTATAGTCCGAATAAGTAATGGTAAATGACAAATACTATAGTTTTTGCTTTTTCATGATGCTAGTCTGACGTGGGCAAAGGGTCACTCGCAAAGAGGTCCCAAAAATATAGCTTCCCTCACCAGCTATCTGCAAAGCAGATAGGATCCAGCTTTGGGACAGGATCTAGGGTTTAAAGCAGCCTAGCCCAGCTACATGTAGAACCTCAATATAAGCAAAAGACTCGCTGCCTTCACGTCAGATTGAATACATCAAAGAAAAAGGGGTAACTATTATATTTTTAGCCAAAAACCAAAACTTAAACCTCAAATGGCAGAATTGAGCGTCCACTTTTCAAGGCACATAACATGGCCATTTCATGATGGGAATGAACTCAGAATGGTTCCCTGAGGTTTTTTATGATACACACAGACCGTGCATGGAACAAGGCACTCTTCGAGGAAAATTAAATCCACTATAGTCCGAATAAGTAATGGTAAATGACAAATACTATAGTTTTTTCTTTTTTTGCGAGTGACCCGTTGCCCACGTCGGGCTAGCATCATGAAAAAGAAAAAACTATAGTATTTGTCATTTCCCATTACTTGTTCGGACTATAGTGGATTTAATTTTCCAAGAAGAGTTCCTTGTTCCATGCACGATCTGTGTGTATCATATATATATATATATATATATCATATATATATCAGACTACAACTTAATCGAGATATCAACAAATATGACGACAGCATTAAAAGACAATACACATAATGAGGAAAGAAGTAAATTCGGGGCCTTTAACTTAAACTCCAAGACTATAAATTGGGAAGCAATCAGATTGCACATGGCCCAAATATGATAGAATGGAGAACAATTTTCAAGAATAAAACAACTGAAGAAATGCTTACAAGTCCAGAGCTGGGCATTTGCGGCATATTTTGCGGTACTGCGGTACTTGCGGTACCACCGCACTACCACCCCGGGCCCCCATAACGCAGTACCGCAAAGGATCGCTGAAAGTACCGCAGTACCGCTACCACATTCAAATTTCCGCGTACCGGTTTGGTACCGGTTTGGTAGTGCAGCAGTACCGCAGTACCGCAATATGCCGCAAGTGCCCAGCTCTGCTTACAACCTTGGAAGAAAAAACGCTGAGAATTTTGGAAAAATATGCTCCGAAATCACAGCCAAAAGGAAAGAGGAGCTGACTAGAGAGGCAAAAGAGAAGATTATTCCGCAAAAGAAAGAGAGTGGAGGCGAAGTTAGGCAACTGCGGAGATAATGACAGGAAAGCAATAAAAGAAAAACTGGAGGGTATCGATAAGGAAATACAAGCCCTGATTAAGGACCATACAGAGAGGGGAGAGGAAAAGGCAGTAAAAGCAATAAAGGAAAATCCAAAATACTTCTATAGCTATGCAAAAAGGAAAACAAAAGCGCGCGCCACTATTGGGTCCTTAAGAACGAGAAATAATGAACTAACCGACGATTTAAAAGAAATATCTGATACATTGAGAGCTCAATATGAATTAGTTTTCAGTACCCTAAAAAGTGACAAAGCGATACCTGACATAAATGCATTCTTTGAAGAGGAATTGCAAGGAGAGTATATAACTGAGGTGACGTGTGTGTATATATATGTATATAGTCAAAAAGTCACTAAAAGGGAAACATCACTAAATCTAAGCTGAATGGTAACACGAAGGCATAAACGAACCAACGCGGCTGTTCGCATTGTTTTGGGCTAGCCTAGAGATGCTTTTTTCCTATCTGACCTAATCGTTGGTGCTGAGTGTAATTAGGTGGTGTTTCTAAGGTGACAAATGGGGTAGAAAGTTGTCAGTACTTAAGTATAGTTAGGGGTAATGTCTATAGCTCCTAAATTAGTAATGTAAGAGAGAGTTAGGTAGGCTGTTTCTGGGACGCAGGAATCTATGGTAGGCCCCAAAAGGAATATCTAATTCAACGCACCGGTAAGTGCCTTTGATTGTTTGCTAGAACCTAAGTAACCTAACTGGGGTGTCTAACCCCACGCTATTACATTTGGCGACGAGGATGGGATTCAATTAAGCTCATGGGATTCGAGTAAGCTCATTGGATTTAATTTGGCACATTTGATTAAATTTGGTTCATTGGATTAAATTAGGCTCATTGGATTAAATTAGGCTCATTGGATATAATTTGACTCATTGGATTTAATGTGGGCTTATGGGTTCAAGTGGTTGTTTGGAAAATTAGATGTAGCCTAGTGGGTCGTCCGATTTGGTTTGTTTGTGTGGGTAAGCTACCGTACTATAGCTTAGGTCCCGCCGGCATAACTCTAAAACTAATTCCAACTCAGCCCTAACTCCAATACTAATTCCTACTCAGCCCTAACTCTAATACAATTCACTATTCAGCCCTAACTGGGGAGTAACTAGATCAAATTTAAACCAAATCTAACCTACTTCACCTTATTTGGCCTAATTCGGTTTTGCTCTAGCATGTCGGTGATTGACCATATAAGCCCCTACGAAGACTCTGGGGAGGACTTCGAAGCTTATGCCACTAGGGTGAGGTTGTTTTTCGAGGCAAATTCCATTCCTGATGCTAAGAAAGTACCTACCTTTTTAACTATCATAGGCCCTAAAACGTTTGGCTTAGTTACGGACTTAGTTTCTCCTAAAGCACCGGAAACCTGCACCTATAATGAATTGGTACAGGCCCTAACCGATCACTACAAACCCCGAGTAGTTCTCATCTATGAACGTTTCAAATTTTATTCAAGGCATCAGACGGGAAATGAAAGCATTGCAGAGTTTGTTGCAGGAATAAAAAGCCATAGCCGTATGTGTAAATTTGGGGACAAATTAGATGAAATGCTAAGAGATAGGTTTGTAATGGGTCTCAAAGAGGAGTCTAGCCAGAGAGCCCTATTAGCTATACAGGACCTAACTTTTAGTCAGGCTGTAGAAATAGCTACAGCTAGAGAAGCAGCTGCTAAAGATGTTAGAGCTTTTGGAAATCACAGTAGTAAAGCCCAACACGTAAATAGCTTTAAAGCTTCTAGGCCTGGCAGACCTAATGAGCCAACTAGACAGGCAAATAAAAGGTATGAGGCAAATACGACTAAGCCTACTAATTCTACTAAGCCTTCCAAGCCATGTACAGGGTGCGGAAAACACCATTGTAAGAAGGACTGCCTTTTTAAAGAAGCAGTTTGCCGAAACTGTAGTAAAATAGGCCACATAGCTAAAGCGTGTTTTTCAAAGAAAACAAAGGGTGAAAATTCTAATTTTAACATTTCTAGTGTAAATCCTCAAAGGGGAAATACTTCGAACATTGGAGTGGAGTACCTATTTTATGAGCAGCAAAGTGGGAATAATACAGGCCCATATATTGTAGAGGTAGGCCTAAATGGAATTACAGTTCCTCTAGAACTAGATACAGGTGCTGCCCGAACTGTCATGTCCAAAACAGTTTTTGACAAAACTTTCAAAAATACACCTAAACTACATGCATCTAAAACTATATTAAAAAAATATGGGGAACATACAAATACCTATTTGTGGAGAAGCATCCGTCACAGTTACATTCAACCAGAAAACTTTGTCTCATCCCTTAACCTTTTAGTGGTGGATGAGCAAGGGCCTACTCTACTAGGCCGTGATTGGATTGATGCTTTGAAAATGCCGATTGACAAAATCTTGCCAAAGGGTCAGGCAGATGTGCATACACTCTCATATCCGTCTGACATTGACTCATTGTTAAGGGAGTTTTCTTCTGTTTTGGGGCCTGAAGTAGGCAACCTAAAAGGCCATCAGGTCTGTATAGAAGTAGATCCTAATGTAACTCCGAAAATTTGTAAGGCTCGTTCAATTGCGCATGTACTGCGGGAGAAGGTAGATTTAGAAATTGACAGGCTGCTCAAAGATAAAATTATCGAACCAGTCACACACGCTAAGTGGGCTGCACCAGTAGTTCCTGTACTAAAACCGGACAAGTCCGTGCGGTTATGTGGGGATTACCGTTTAACAGCAAATGGAGCAGTCCTTCTAGATTGCTACCCTATACCCAAGCCTGATGAATTATTTAGCTCTCTTGCTGGGGGGTAAATATTTCACAAAACTAGATATGTCCCAAGCCTATGCTCAACTAAGTTTAGATGAAAACTCTAAAGAACTAACTATCATAAATACGCACCGAGGCCTATATAAGTACAATAGGCTATGCTATGGAATAGCATCGGCTCCGGGTATTTTTCAGAAGACAATGGACCAAGTTCTAGGTCACATTCCAGGGGTACTTTGCTTTCTAGATGATGTCCTCATTTCAGGTTCGTCTAAAAAAGAACACCTAACTAGATTAAACCACAGTTCTAAAAGACTCCGGGATGCCGGACTTAAGCTAAAGAGAGAAATGTGTTCGTGGGTCACTAACGAGGTTTCATATTTAGGGTTCTGCATAGATGCCTCAGGCATTCATCCAACGGGGATAAACTAGAAGCAAAAAAAATGCACCACCTCCACAAAACATCACACAGTTACAAGCTTATTTAGGTCTCCTAAACTTTTATAGGAAATTTTTGCCTAATGCATCGACTTCCTTGAACCTCTAAATAAGCTATTACGATCTGGGGAACAGTGGAGATGGAGAGAAAACTCAAAAGGAAGCATTTGAGGCTTCCAAGGACGTACTACTAAAGTCCACTCTCCTAGTGCATTATGATCCTAAACTTCCTCTCGTAGTTTCAGCAGATAGCAGTTCTTATGGAATTGGAGCAGTGTTATCTCACCACATTAATGGTGTAGAGCCTAGATAGGCCTATCTGTTTTGCTTCTAGAACACTAACTGAGACTGAAAGACGATATGCACAAGTGGAACGTGAAGCATTAGCCTTAGTATTTGCAGTAAAAAAATTTCATTTCTATCTATGGGGTCATGAATTTAAACTAATTACTGACCATAAGACTCTTTTAGGTTTATTTTCACCTAATAAAAATATTCCAGTTATGGCCTCAGGTAGGATTCAACGATGGGCACTGATTCTACAAGCCTATAAATTTGATTCAGTACATCGGTCAGGTAAACTTCAAGGTACCGCTGATGCGCTAAGTAGGTTACCTTTAGAAAATCCAAATGATTGTGTACCTATACCTACAGAATGGGTTCACTTGGTGGAGTTTTTGGAATCCACTCCAGTATCTGCGGTACAAATAGAGCAGTGGACAAAATCAGACCCTATTCTGTCTAGGGTCATCCATTACTGCCCAGTTGGTTGGCCTACTAAGGTTGAAAGTGAATTACAGCCTTTTTATCAACGTCAGTCTGGCCTCTCGATTCAAAATGGCTGTCTCTTATTGGGCCACAGAGTGATAATTCCAAATGAAGGCAGGTCGAATTTAGTGAAGGAACTTCACGCTGAACACATGGGTGCAACAAAAATGAAAGAGCTGGCGAGAGCTTATTTCTGGTGGCCTGGGTTAGATGGAGAACTCGAATCATTGGTTCGTTCCTGTCAAAGCTGCCTAGAGAACAGAGATCTCCCAAGGAAAAGTCCACTTCATCCTTGGGAATGGCCTACTATACCGTGGCATAGGATCCATGTTGACTATGCAGGTCTATAAATAATATTTATTTCCTAGTCATTGTGGACGCCTACTCTAAGTGGGTGGAAATTCTTCCAACCACTTCCACGACTTCGGGTGTTACTATTCGCTTACTCCGTTCGGTTTTCGCTCGATGGGGTTTACCCGTAGTCCTGGTTTCCGACAATGGTACTTGTTTTACCAGTGAGGAATTTCATTCCTTCGTCCACCTAAATGGCATTAGACATGTCCGGTCTAGTGTTTTCCACCCATCGACTAACGGTCTCGCGGAAAACATAGTCCGTACTTTCAAATCGGCCTTGCGTCATTCTCGTGGGGAGGAAATGCAAGTGGTGTTGGATAAATTTTTGTTTAAATATCGAATAACACCTCACACCACGACGGGGTGTCTCCCTCTAAACTTATGATTGGCCGGGGAATTCGTTCAGTTTTCGATTTGTTACGTCCAAACGAAACGTTACAACAACGAGTTTTACGCCATCAGGAAAAACAGAAGATGTACCATGACTAAAAGAGGGAGAGTTATAGAGGCGCAACCTAATGATCCAGTTATGATTCGCAACTACGGAGCTGGACCAAAATGGGTTCCTGCAACTGTCCAGGAGAGAACGGGCCCTGTTTCCTTCAAGTGCCAACTAGAAGATGGTCGTTCTATTAAACACCATCAGGACCAGATATGGGAACGTGAATTGCAGAAGGACCAGAGTCTTCCGGAAGAGAGACCTAATCCTCCGGAAAATGGTTCAACTCGCCCGCCTATACAGGTTGCACCTAATCTTACTACATCAACCCCGCTCCGCAGGTCGTCTAGGGTCCCTCATCCCCCTGACAGACTAAACTTGTAGGGGAGGAGTGAGGTGACGTGTATGTATATATATGTATATAGTCTAAAAGTCACTAAAGGGGAAATATCACTAAATCTAAACTGAATGGCAAGAGCAAGTCATAAACGAACCAACGGGGCTGTTCGTATTGTTTTGGGCTGGCCTAGACATGTTTTTTCCTATCTGACCTAATCATTGGTGCTGAGTGTAATTAGGTGATGAAACTAAGGTGACAAATGGGTTAGGAAGTTGTCAGTACTTAAGTATAGTTAGGGGTAATGTCTAAAGCTTCTAAATTGGTAATGTAAGAGAGAGTTAGGTAGGCTGTTTGTGGGACACAGGAATCTAAACGGTAGGCTTCCACGAATACCTAATTCAACGCACCGGTAAGTGCTTTTGATTGTTTGCTAGAACCTAAGTAACCTAACTGGGGCGTCTACCCCACGCTATCACAGCCCCGAGCGGCAAAAAGTATTGGTACGCCTCTGCACTGGAACCAACTTCAACATAAGATATTGACTCTTCCTTGAGGAAACCTAACAGGTCGCAAACTTACAGTTTAACATTTAATTTGAACAAAATTAAATTAATTGAAATTTCACAAAATTCTTTGTCTGTCGGCTAACATTAATTAAGATCTAACTAAGTTCGCACAAGACAAAAACAATTCAAATTTTAAGTACAACGTGAGACAGTTTTAACTCCACTTAGAAATTTTCAATTACGCCACAGATTTTAAAGAGTTATTCTTTCAAGCCACTGTTAACTGTCGAGGACTGGAACATACAACTGACTTAAAAATCTAAAATACACCTTGAAATTCAAGGACTCCGCCTTCCAATATTCTGAATGACCTATCAAAACATTTTCAATACATACGGTCATCCTTACGAAAGATTTCCTCCATACATAAGGAAAGAAGGAGCTGTTCTCTTCCCTTGATGGGTGTTCCAGAATCATTGTCCTTTGATTGGATACTGACATTCCCTCCCAAGCAAGGCTCCTCTTTGTCCTTAAAATAGAGTTCTTCCTTCGAAGCCACTTGGTTTCCCAAATTTATGACCAACGTCATGGTCCAATTTAACAAGTGATTCGAAGTCTGTTCACAAAAGTTTAGCCACGAAGGGAAGGGAAAAAAAAAAACCAACCATTTTTACCTCTGCCACCCGGCCAGCTTGTTTTCCTTCTCTTTGCGTCTAGGGTCGCGGTTCGACCCGGCCATAAATCTCGGTCACAGGCTGTTCGGGTTTATAACATTTTCGTGAGAACACAAAGATAAAAATCGAACGAACGTTAAACAATCTGAAACATTTCATTTATTTATTTATTATTAACCATAACCCAAACCACCTCGCTTTAGAGATCTAAACAACAAAATCTTAAAACTAAAATTTCTGCTCTTATTCTCGCAAGAGATTTCGGCATGCAAATTTACCGTCACAACATTCCTCCCCTCCTTTAATTTTGCACTCCGGTGCAAACTTCCTTAACTAGGGTCGGGTATCATCACTTTATTCACAATTTCCACTACTTTTTATTTCATTTATTTGTCCCCTTTATTGGGACACTAACACTGGCACATTTAGTTTTAATCGTTCTCGGTTTCTTCGTAGTGTACTCGAGGTCTGGGCCTAAGAGCATACGGACGCTCAAACGGTGGCCCTGTGAAAGCAGCCTGTCTGCTTTGTCCGGGGGACCCTATTCCCACAAGGTCCCCGCAAGGAAGTAGTTCGGAAGCACCAGGCGGTTCCTGTCCGCCACTCGGTCCTGCCAGTAGGCAGGAAGTGCACTCCGGTTCACCTCCACTAGTCGATGTTTTTCCGTTTCCTGGGCGAAACTCTGTGAGGAAGTAGTTCGGAAGCGCCCAGCGGTTCTCGTTCCGCCACTCAGTCCTGCCAGGGGGCAGGAAGCGCACTCCGGTTCACTTCCCCGTGTTGATGGTTCTCCGGTGCCAGGAGCGAATCTCCAGAGAGGAGGGGCGGTGACCCTCCCCCCATCTCATCCCCTGCGCCATCCGCCCCGCCTTGTCGCTCGACGTCCCGTGGGCAGTGACGGACTGGCCCACCGGGATACCAGGAAATTTCCCGGTGGGCCCCCCCAGTACTTGGGTCTAGAGCCGTGTGCATACAAAATTCTGATGAAGTACAATTTGTACTCTCGGGCTTATGTTAATCTATTTTTGGCGTACAGATTCATCATGACTCTTTCAGTGTCACAAGTTACTTGTGAACGACGTTTTTCAAAATTAAAACTGCTAAAAACAAAGACCAGAAACATGATCTCTCAGGATGTCTTGGAGACAGCTCTACTCATGTTTGCGGAAAACAATGTGTTGTCCAAAATTGATCGGGAACGCATCATTGATGATGTTGCCTACAGAAGCAAGGAACTTAAGCTACTATTGATACCTTGATTTCAGTACAATATTGATTTCATACAATTTGCTGCAGTTCGGTATTACTGTGCATTTTTCAATTTGTTTTACTCGTTATTATTGTTTATTACTATTCCGTTTTAGTTTAGTATTCTGTGTTTTGCAATAAGTATTACTTACTACTATTGTATGTTACTCTTCCGTTTGCAATTTGCTTTGCTCATTACTATTTTGCTCAAAGTAATTTTATTAGTTTGCTCAATTTTACTCTTGTAATTTTATTAGTTTGCTCAATTTTACTTTTGTAATTTTATTAGTTTGCTCAATTTTACTTTTGTAATTTTATTAGTTTACTCAAAGTTTGCTCATTGTTATGTATGTTTGTATGTTTTGCAATTTGTATTGTATTACTCATTACTAATGTCACTAATGTCTGCCTATTACTATTCAGTTTGTAAATTGTTTTGTTCGTTGCCAATGTTTATTAAATTTCCATTTTAATTCGAAATACATGTATGCTCCAAAGACTGTTAAACACACTTGTTCTTATGAATTACTGTGCCATTGTGATTTGCATTCAAAATAAATTAATTGGCAGGTCCAACTTTCTCCAGTGAGTGGGCCCCCTGCATGAATATTTTCCAGGGCCTTTTTAGATAGCCAGTCCGTCACTGCCCGTGAGGCATCGATGCTGCGGCGGATGCGGTCCCGATGGATCACTATCTGATGTCCAGTGAGCATGTGACGCAGGAGATAAGTGACTGGAGTCTTCTGTTCGATGATGATGTATGGACCCTCGTACCGGGGCTCCAACTTGCCTCTGCTCGGTCGTGGGTAATCAATGTACACCAAGCCGTGGGGCGCCTTTTCTTCGAACGGCTTCAATTCCTTGATTCCATTGGTCTTCTCATCGTTACGCATGAACTCTTCCATTCGGCGGTAGATTTTGCTCAGACTCCTCTTTCGGTCTTCGGCGTATTCCGCTGGGTTGTACGGGCTCAAGCACACCTCCTGTGGCATGCGGAATAGCTTCGAGGGTACAGTGGGGTGTCGCCCGTACATCAAGAAGAATGGAGAATACCCCGTGGCTCGGTGCACTCGGATGTTCAGGGACAATTCCACGGTGTCGAGGATTTTATCCCAGTCTCGTCCGGTTTGATGCATAGCTCTTTATTCAGACGTTCGATCTTCCCGTTGCTTTGGGGATGGTATGAGTTGGTCCGTTGGTGTTGTACTTCCCAAACCCGGAAGAGTTCCTGCAAGATAGAGTTCCAAAATTCCTTGCCTTGGTCGGATACTACTGCGAAAGGGGCGCCCAGTTTGCACAATATTAAACGATGGAACTTGTCCGCCACCTCCCGGGCCGTCTTATCTTTTATTGCTGCCAGGATGGTAAACTTGCTAAAATTGTCCACACAGGTGATGATATAATTGCTGCCTTCCCCAGTCGGAGGAAGGGGTCCAACTAAGTCCACGTGCAGAAGTTCCCAAGGACTGTGGCCTCGCACACAAGGCATTGTTTCCACAGTCTCTTTCCGCGTCTGTTTGTTCCGCGCGCACGTGTCGCACTTTTGGACCACCTGCGGTACTTGTTGAACCATGCCTGGCCAAAAACAGAGGTCCCGTAGGATTTCTGTAGTCCCTGCAGCTCCAGGATGAATGCCCCCAACGTCCGTGTGTGCGTTCCAAATGAGCTGCTCTCTCAACTTTTAGGAACTACGATGACCTCTCTCCTGTTCACATCGATGTAAACCAGCAAGTTTCTCACGAGTTTGAATCTCGAAGGCGGGATGGGCTTGGATACGGGCCAGCTGAAAGCCTTCCTTTCTTCGATGGCTCTCGAATTGCCGCTATCTCAACGTCCTTCTGCTGGTGTTTGCTGATTACCCTGCGATCAATGATCGCTTTCTCATATATCGCGTTCACAAACTCCTTAGTCACTCCAGGCGGGCGGGACAACCAATCGGCCACTCTGTTGAGTTTGCCCTTCACGTACTCGATGAGAACGTCGTAGTCTTGTAGTGTCATAACCCAACGTGCTAGTCTTCCATTGGGCTCTCGGTGTCCTTCCCTCAGAAGCCACTTCAACGGCTTATGGTCAGAACGGACGATGACTCTCTGACCAAATATAAGGGGGCGAGCCTTCTTCAATGAAAAGACGATTGCAAGCAGCTCCTCCTCGTATTCTCGTAGGTGGAATAATTCAGTTCTGCGCCCGTTAGTGTTCTGGAGAGAAATAGGATTGGTTTTCGATTCCTTCTTGCTCCTGCGCGAGTACTCCCTCGATGGCGACTTGACTCGCGTCCGTGTTCAAAATGAACTCCTAATCAAAATTTGGGTACGCCAGTATGATGTCAGTTGTCAGAGTATCTTTGAGTGATTGCCAGGCGGTCTCTTGCGGAGTGTCCCATCTCCAAGATTCCTTGGTGGACACTTCATTAAGAGGGCACGCAATCTGACTGAATCCCTTTATAAATTTCCGGTAGTAGGAGGCGAGGCCTAAAAATTGCTTCAATTCCGTTTTGTTAGTTGACCTCTTGGAGTTTTTAATGGCCTCTACTTTGGAATCCTTTGGCTTCACCCAGTTCCTAGTGACCACGTGGCCCAGATACTCCACCTGTGATCGTAATAATTGACATTTTTCTAACTCTACCTTTAAGTTGGCGGTGCGTAGGCTATCCAAGGCTCGTCGTACCCTTTCGTCATGTTCTTCTAAGGACCTTCTAAGGACAATGAGGTCATCCAGGTAAATCAGCACTTCCTTATCCAGTTGCTCCCGAAAAATAAAATTCATTACTCTTTGGAACACTAGTGGACTATTGGACAACCCAAACGGGACCACCTTGAACTCGAAATGACCGCTTCCCGTTGAGAAGGCAGTTTTCGAGATGCTGTCGTCGTGAATGGCCAGCTGCCAATATCCCGAACGTAAATCCACGCTCGAGAAATAATGAGTCCCGTGCAGCTTGACCAAGGTTTCATCAATGATGGGTAGTGGATATTTGTCCTTGATGCAGATGGCGTTCAAACGTCTATAGTCTACACAGAGCCTCAGGGCCCCACACTTCTTTTTCACAATTACTAAGGGAAACGACCAGGGGGAACGGCTATGCTGTATCACTCCTTGATCCAGCATTTCGACTGTTTGTCTCTTGACCTCTTCCTCGTGCGCAATAGGTATCCTGTAGGGACGCCTAAATATGGGAGGATGATCCTGTGTTTCCAACTTCATAGGCATCAGATCATTATAACCCAACGGCTCGCCATCCAGTGAGAAGACATCTGAGTAATCCCTTAGCCATTCTTCGACGGTTTTCTTCTGTTCGTCGGAGAATGATTTCCAGCCGAGAACATAGGACTTGAGGCGTGTCACTCGTTCTTCGAAGTCCTTCTTCGACACTTGACTTCCTTTCACCGTGACATTCGTTCCAATTTGGGGTGAGCGTCGACAGGCCGTGTCGACCACCCTCCCTATTATCTCTGCCTCCGTCACTAGGCCCACGACGTCTCCTTGGTCTCCAATGTATTCTTCGTCACTTTGATTGATCATCAGTAACCTTATTTTCCCTTTTGGGATCCTGCTCGGCAACATTTTAAATTCCCCCGAGCCTCACTGCACATCCCGTGCAGCGGAGAATAGACGTCCAGGGGAGCTACGTCCCCGGGTTTCATTCTGACTCCCCTCGTCAGAATTACGGCGGCCACCTTTTGTTCTTCGTGCGGAATTGCCTCTATGAGAGTCACACTGGTTACTGTTTCATTCAGCGTGACTGTCCTCTTCCGGTGGTCTATCTTGGCTTCGGAAATTTCTATCAAATCCTGCGGGGCTTCTGGTACTATATAAGCACACACAAAAAATTCCTCCAACACAATCCCGATAGTTAAACGAAGTTCTCCTTTACAAGGGTAGGCGGGTCCAGTAAAACCTCGCACCGAGATGTCGGCGGCTTTCAAAGGCGGACTCCCGATCTTATTATACATAGCCAGTGTCATCAGTGAGACGGAAGCTCCACCATCGATCAGCGCGGTGAAAGCTTGTTGAGCGACGAATACTGGTAGGGTGATCAGTCCTAACCGGCGATTCGCCGCTATTTCGACTGCGGCGACCTGGGAGACCTCCCTCTCCTCCGGGTCTGCTTGAAAATTTCGCCGAGGGCACGATTTGGCCCAGTGCCCCACTTGCTTGCAGACCCAGCATTGATCCCGGCTGATTTCTTCTTTGGTTTCTCTCTTCTTAGAACCCTTTCCCGCCCCTAACTTCGCTTTATTTCGCTTCTGATTCTTCGTGTTGATATAACAGTCTCGGGCGATGTGATTTTTTCGGTGGCAAATATAACACTTCTTCTCCGGCACCCTTTTTCCGGTAGACTTGTTTAGGGCGTCCGCTTTGTCTACGGCAGTTGCCCCCACGTCTTTGCTCTTACTGTCCTCTTTTGTGGCTGTGGCTATCCTCCCTTCTTGATGTCGTGAGTTGTAGTTCCAAGACGTGGTTGGGTTGTGAAGCCGCTGGAGTCTTCGACTCCTCTCTTGTGGTGTCTCTTCTTTTAATACGTCCTCATCCCGTAGCCCGAGTCCTGGATTGTTCACGATGAGTTAACTTGATGTAATTAATATAGGCAGTCACAATATAAACACTTGAAGGTATAGGCCTATTCTCTTTTTTTTTTAGTTATTAGGTTTATTATAAGGAATTTACTCAGAACTTTAGGGAAGACAAAAGCACATCTTCCCTGTTTAAAGCGTTCGCTGTACATTAAACAACTCTGAGAGCCGTTCCTTTTCGCGTTGAATTTTTCATTATTTGCTGATCTGGCAAAGTTTTGTTTGGTCTACTTCTCTCTTGAAGACTAAATAATAAATTGGGTTTTCTTGTTGCTATGTGAGGCTCGATGCATAAATACCGGTTCTTTGTACGCATGGCAATTATTTCATTCCCAATAGGATGTGTCGCCAATCCCGAGGCAATTTTGTATAGATATTTAATTCAATTAATTAATAATTTATATTTAATTATGAAATAAAGGTACCACATATGATACCATGTTGTGAGCGTGTATAGTTTTTCCATACTCAGGAACCATCTACTCTTACTCATCCCTTGAATTGTCCTACATCTCCTGCTACCAATAGTCCTGGACCTAATTTTCCTATTGAGCATGTGTCTTATATTTTTTTGAATAGCAAAGATTTGTCAGTTCCCTTAACCAAACCTAGTCCTTTTGGTGTTAAGAAGTCTATAGAGCTTATTTGTGGTGGACCAGTGAAATCTGTCACCTATTGTAGGTCTTGCTCATTACTTGTGAATGCCATCAACTCGAGACAGTCTCAGGCTCTCTTGGATACTAAGTCGATTATAAATGGTCTTTATGAAGTTGAGGCTAAGATTGCTTATAATTTGAATAAAACTCAGGGTATTATTTTTGCCCCAGAACTCTTTCATTTATCAACTGAGGAAATTTTGACTGAATTAAAGTCTTCTACCAATTCTGTTCTTGGTATAAAACGATTAAATAAAGGTTGAGAGAAGATTCCTAGGTAATTATTCGTTTTTTGACCCAGTCTCTTTTTATAATGAGAGCAAACGTTTATGGTCAATTTGGAGGTGCTCTGCACGAATCTGCCATCCGTTTCCTGTGCAAATGCGTAGTTTTCGAGATATCGTCATTGTGAAAAAACTATATAGGGCTTTGGGTTGATTGCCTGTGCCCTCATCCGTTGGAAATTTCCAGCAGACTTCAGTGGAGGGTTACCGACAAAAGCCCTATGCCTTTTCGTTAGAGAGTTATGAATATGTAGGTCTTTAAAGGACCTTTTTATATGTAATTGATTACGGTAATTTTAGCGTCGGGATTTGCGCGACCTATATTAGAATGAAAATAATTTGCCTCACCTTATTTTTGCTGGGTCTTTGTTTGTTTCGATGTAGGGCGTGACGGTCTTCTTAGATGTAGGGCCGTTACGATGGAGTTACGCAATGAGTTAACGTCTTGTAATAAATATGGGCTGTCACAATATAGACACTTCTGGGGATAGGCCTATCCTATTTTATGTATTAATTTTATTATAAGGAATTCACTCAGAACTTGAGGGAAAACTTAAACACGTCTCCCTGTTTAAAGCGTTCGCTGTACAATAAACAGCCCCGAGAGCCGTTCCTTGGTTCGCTTGTATTATTTGCCGAACTAGCAAAATTTTTGTTTGGTCTACTCCTCTGTGATAGACTAAACAATAAATTGGGTTTTCTTGTTGCTATGTGAGGCTGATTCATACATACAGGTTCTTTGTACGTATGGCAATTCAATTATTTCATTCCCAATAGGCTATGTCGCCAATCCCGAGGCAACTTTGTATAGATATTTAATTCAATTAATTAATAATTTATATTTAATTATGAAATAAATGTACCACATATGATACCATGTTGTGAGCGCGTATAGTTTTTCCATAGTCATCTCGAAAACTACGCATTTGCACAGGAAACGGATGGCAGATTCGTGCAAAACACCTCAAAATCGACCAGAAAAGTTTGCATTCGTGCTAAACAGGGATGGGGAGTCGGAGTCGGGAGTCGGGAGTCGGAGCTTTTTTGAAGAGTCGGGAGTCGGAGCTTTTTTGAAGAGTCGGGAGTCGGAGCTTTTTTGAAGAGTCGGGAGTCGGAGTCGGGAGTCGGGAGTCGGTAAAAACGACCGACTCCCGACTCTTTGATTCAATTTCTATATGCCAACAATTTACCAGAATACTACTCTGCCCTAAATAAATATCTTCCTGAACTAATTCTAGATTCACATTTCCACATTTGACTTATTGTTCTGGTAAATCTTAGCAAATGAATTTCATATTTCTATTTTCTATTTCAGGATACTAGGTACCATATAAAAATTAGCAATATATTAATTATTAATTTAATTAGCCCCTATTAGTAATGAGTCGTGGGCCTAGTAGAAAATCAGCAGTCTTTCAATATTTTAAGCTAAATGAGGATGAAAGTATTTTTATTTGTCAAGTAGAAAAGGATGGTAAAGAGTGTAATGCAAAAATTAGTGCTTACACTGGGAAACATGCTAATGCTCCAACTCGAGCCTCAAACTTGAAACGCCATCTACGAAACAAACATCCCAATATTTATAAGGTTGTAGATCAGCATGATAAGGAAATCCAGAAACCTACTTCTAGTGAGGCCAGTACCTCTATTTCAAAAAGCAAACAAGTCTCTGTTACAAAATTTTTCCACAGTGAGAGAATTACAATATCAATGACAAAGAAAAATTTAAAAAAATACCTTATAGATTTAGTTGTAAAGAATGGGGTTGCACTTACATTATTTTCCTCCCCAGCTTTCCGTGGATTAAATGGAGAAATGGCGGCAAAACTAGGAGTGTCATTAGAGAGACATGATATTCGAAACATGATTTTAAAGGAAGCAGAAAGCCAGAAAACTTTATTGAAAACAATGCTGCAAGGAAAATTCTTCTTTCTTAAGATGGATGCCTGCACGAGACAAAGAATTAATTATATGGCAATAAATGTTCAGTTCATTGATGATGAAGGAAAACTAGTTATACGTACTCTGGCAGTGAAGGACACTGAAGCTCAACATTCAAGCGAATACCTGACCAAGCTAATTGAAACCATCTTGACAGAATATGAAATCACTAAAGAGCAAATATTATCAATTGTTACTGATAATGCTTCAAATATGACAAGTACAGTACAGAAACTTAATGATGGTGAAGTAAAAGGAGATCTTTTTGAAGACAGTAGTGAAGAAGATACGGATGAAACTGCTGACAAACTTGACAGTGTTGACACTGTAGACAATGATTTTGCAGGATTCTCAAATATCCCCCATATGCGATGTGCAGTCTACACATTGCAACTGGCAATTCGTGATGGGTTAAAAGAAAGGAATGCTGCTAATGTAGTAGGTAGGTTACGCAACATAGTAGTGGCTGCAAGAACGCCTAAACTTGATGCAATATTAAAACGTCGATCCGGAAAAGGTGCAGTTATAGATCAAGCTACACGTTGGGGGAGTACCTATGAAATGATTAAGCGCCTTCTTGAATTGAAGCCATACCTTATCGATATGGCAAACCCAGATGTAACAATGACTGATATCCAGTGGCAGCAGGCAAGTCAACTTGAGGCATTACTTAAGTACCCATATGTGGTTACAAAGAAGTTTCAAGCAGCTGAATTGACACCTGGCACATTTTACAAGGAATGGAAAAATATTAATTATAAACTATCTCAAATTGGCGGCATTGTTGCAGATGGTATAAGAATGTCTATGCAGCGTAGAGAAGAAAATTTACTGAATAATGACGTACTATTGGCTGCACTTTATGTAGATCCTATGCACAGGGTACTTTTAACTGAAGAACAGATTGCTAGAGCTTATTTCTGGTGGCCTGGGTTAGATGGAGAACTCGAATCATTGGTTCGTTCCTGTCAAAGCTGCCTAGAGAACAGAGATCTCCCAAAGAAAAGTCCACTTCATCCTTGGGAATGGCCTACTATACCGTGGCATAGGATCCATGTTGACTATGCAGGTCCTATAAATAATATTTATTTCCTAGTCATTGTGGACGCCTACTCTAAGTGGGTGGAAATTCTTCCAACCACTTCCACGACTTCGGGTGTTACTATTCGCTTACTCCGTTCGGTTTTCGCTCGATGGGGTTTACCCGTAGTCCTGGTTTCCGACAATGGTACTTGTTTTACCAGTGAGGAATTTCATTCCTTCGTCCACCTAAATGGCATTAGACATGTCCGGTCTAGTGTTTTCCACCCATCGACTAACGGTCTCGCGGAAAACATAGTCCGTACTTTCAAATCGGCCTTGCGTCATTCTCGTGGGGAGGAAATGCAAGTGGTGTTGGATAAATTTTTGTTTAAATATCGAATAACACCTCACACCACGACGGGGGTGTCTCCCTCTAAACTTATGATTGGCCGGGGAATTCGTTCAGTTTTCGATTTGTTACGTCCAAACGAAACGTTACAACAACGAGTTTTACGCCATCAGGAAAAACAGAAGATGTACCATGACACTAAAAGAGGGAGAGTTATAGAGGCGCAACCTAATGATCCAGTTATGATTCGCAACTACGGAGCTGGACCAAAATGGGTTCCTGCAACTGTCCAGGAGAGAACGGGCCCTGTTTCCTTCAAGTGCCAACTAGAAGATGGTCGTTCTATTAAACACCATCAGGACCAGATATGGGAACGTGAATTGCAGAAGGACCAGAGTCTTCCGGAAGAGAGACCTAATCCTCCGGAAAATGGTTCAACTCGCCCGCCTATACAGGTTGCACCTAATCTTACTACATCAACCCCGCTCCGCAGGTCGTCTAGGGTCCCTCATCCCCCTGACAGACTAAACTTGTAGGGGAGGAGTGAGGTGACGTGTATGTATATATATGTATATAGTCTAAAAGTCACTAAAGGGGAAATATCACTAAATCTAAACTGAATGGCAAGAGCAAGTCATAAACGAACCAACGGGGCTGTTCGTATTGTTTTGGGCTGGCCTAGACATTTTTTCCTATCTGACCTAATCATTGGTGCTGAGTGTAATTAGGTGATGAAACTAAGGTGACAAATGGGTTAGGAAGTTGTCAGTACTTAAGTATAGTTAGGGGTAATGTCTAAAGCTTCTAAATTGGTAATGTAAGAGAGAGTTAGGTAGGCTGTTTGTGGGACACAGGAATCTAAACGGTAGGCTTCCACGAATACCTAATTCAACGCACCGGTAAGTGCTTTTGATTGTTTGCTAGAACCTAAGTAACCTAACTGGGGCGTCTACCCCACGCTATCACAGCCCCGAGCGGCAAAAAGTATTGGTACGCCTCTGCACTGGAACCAACTTCAACATAAGATATTGACTCTTCCTTGAGGAAACCTAACAGGTCGCAAACTTACAGTTTAACATTTAATTTGAACAAAATTAAATTAATTGAAATTTCACAAAATTCTTTGTCTGTCGGCTAACATTAATTAAGATCTAACTAAGTTCGCACAAGACAAAAACAATTCAAATTTTAAGTACAACGTGAGACAGTTTTAACTCCACTTAGAAATTTTCAATTACGCCACAGATTTTAAAGAGTTATTCTTTCAAGCCACTGTTAACTGTCGAGGACTGGAACATACAACTGACTTAAAAATCTAAAATACACCTTGAAATTCCAAGGACTCCGCCTTCCAATATTCTGAATGACCTATCAAAACATTTTCAATACATACGGTCATCCTTACGAAAGATTTCCTCCATACATAAGGAAAGAAGGAGCTGTTCTCTTCCCTTACTGGGTGTTCCCAGAATCATTGTCCTTTGATTGGATACTGACATTCCCTCCCAAGCAAGGCTCCTCTTTGTCCTTAAAATAGAGTTCTTCCTTCGAAGCCACTTGGTTTCCCAAATTTATGACCAACGTCATGGTCCAATTTAACAAGTGGATTCGAAGTCTGTCTCACAAAAGTTTAGCCACGAAGGGAAGGGAAAAAAACCAACCATTTTACCTCTGCACCCGGCCAGCTTGTTTTCCCTTCTCTTTGCGTCTAGGGTCGCGGTTCGACCCGGCCATAAATCTCGGTCACAAGGCTGTTCGGGTTTATACCATTTTCGTGAGAACACAAAGATAAAAATCGAACGAACGTTAAACAATCTGAAACATTTTCATTTATTTATTTATTATTAACCATAACCCAAACCACCTCGCTTTAGAGATCTAAACAACAAAATCTTAAAACTAAAATTTCTGCTCTTATTCTCGCAAGAGATTTCGGCATGCAAATTTACCGTCACAACATTCCTCCCCTCCTTTAATTTTGCACTCCGGTGCAAACTTCCTTAACTAGGGTCGGGTATCATCACTTTATTCACAATTTCCACTACTTTTTATTTCATTTATTTGTCCCCTTTATTGGGACACTAACACTGGCACATTTAGTTTTAATCGTTCTCGGTTTCTTCGTAGTGTACTCGAGGTCTGGGCCTAAGAGCATACGGACGCTCAAACGGTGGCCCTGTGAAAGCAGCCTGTCTGCTTTGTCCGGGGGACCCTATTCCCACAAGGTCCCCGCAAGGAAGTAGTTCGGAAGCACCAGGCGGTTCCTGTCCGCCACTCGGTCCTGCCAGTAGGCAGGAAGTGCACTCCGGTTCACCTCCACTAGTCGATGTTTTTCCGTTTCCTGGGCGAAACTCTGTGAGGAAGTAGTTCGGAAGCGCCCAGCGGTTCTCGTTCCGCCACTCAGTCCTGCCAGGGGGCAGGAAGCGCACTCCGGTTCACTTCCCCGTGTTGATGGTTCTCCGGTGCCAGGAGCGAATCTCCAGAGAGGAGGGGCGGTGACCCTCCCCCCATCTCATCCCCTGCGCCATCCGCCCCGCCTTGTCGCTCGACGTTCCGTGGGCAGTGACGGACTGGCCCACCGGGATACCAGGAAATTTCCCGGTGGGCCCCCCCAGTACTTGGGTCTAGAGCCGTGTGCATACAAAATTCTGATGAAGTACAATTTGTACTCTCGGGCTTATGTTAATCTATTTTTGGCGTACAGATTCATCATGACTCTTTCAGTGTCACAAGTTACTTGTGAACGACGTTTTTCAAAATTAAAACTGCTAAAAACAAAGACCAGAAACATGATCTCTCAGGATGTCTTGGAGACAGCTCTACTCATGTTTGCGGAAAACAATGTGTTGTCCAAAATTGATCGGGAACGCATCATTGATGATGTTGCCTACAGAAGCAAGGAACTTAAGCTACTATTGATACCTTGATTTCAGTACAATATTGATTTCATACAATTTGCTGCAGTTCGGTATTACTGTGCATTTTTCAATTTGTTTTACTCGTTATTATTGTTTATTACTATTCCGTTTTAGTTTAGTATTCTGTGTTTTGCAATAAGTATTACTTACTACTATTGTATGTTACTCTTCCGTTTGCAATTTGCTTTGCTCATTACTATTTTGCTCAAAGTAATTTTATTAGTTTGCTCAATTTTACTCTTGTAATTTTATTAGTTTGCTCAATTTTACTTTTGTAATTTTATTAGTTTGCTCAATTTTACTTTTGTAATTTTATTAGTTTACTCAAAGTTTGCTCATTGTTATGTATGTTTGTATGTTTTGCAATTTGTATTGTATTACTCATTACTAATGTCACTAATGTCTGCCTATTACTATTCAGTTTGTAAATTGTTTTGTTCGTTGCCAATGTTTATTAAATTTCCATTTTAATTCGAAATACATGTATGCTCCAAAGACTGTTAAACACACTTGTTCTTATGAATTACTGTGCCATTGTGATTTGCATTCAAAATAAATTAATTGGCAGGTCCAACTTTCTCCAGTGAGTGGGCCCCCTGCATGAATATTTTCCAGGGCCTTTTTAGATAGCCAGTCCGTCACTGCCCGTGAGGCATCGATGCTGCGGCGGATGCGGTCCCGATGGATCACTATCTGATGTCCAGTGAGCATGTGACGCAGGAGATAAGTGACTGGAGTCTTCTGTTCGATGATGATGTATGGACCCTCGTACCGGGGCTCCAACTTGCCTCTGCTCGGTCGTGGGTAATCAATGTACACCAAGCCGTGGGGCGCCTTTTCTTCGAACGGCTTCAATTCCTTGATTCCATTGGTCTTCTCATCGTTACGCATGAACTCTTCCATTCGGCGGTAGATTTTGCTCAGACTCCTCTTTCGGTCTTCGGCGTATTCCGCTGGGTTGTACGGGCTCAAGCACACCTCCTGTGGCATGCGGAATAGCTTCGAGGGTACAGTGGGGTGTCGCCCGTACATCAAGAAGAATGGAGAATACCCCGTGGCTCGGTGCACTCGGATGTTCAGGGACAATTCCACGGTGTCGAGGATTTTATCCCAGTCTCGTCCGGTTTGATGCATAGCTCTTTATTCAGACGTTCGATCTTCCCGTTGCTTTGGGGATGGTATGAGTTGGTCCGTTGGTGTTGTACTTCCCAAACCCGGAAGAGTTCCTGCAAGATAGAGTTCCAAAATTCCTTGCCTTGGTCGGATACTACTGCGAAAGGGGCGCCCAGTTTGCACAATATTAAACGATGGAACTTGTCCGCCACCTCCCGGGCCGTCTTATCTTTTATTGCTGCCAGGATGGTAAACTTGCTAAAATTGTCCACACAGGTGATGATATAATTGCTGCCTTCCCCAGTCGGAGGAAGGGGTCCAACTAAGTCCACGTGCAGAAGTTCCCAAGGACTGTGGCCTCGCACACAAGGCATTGTTTCCACAGTCTCTTTCCGCGTCTGTTTGTTCCGCGCGCACGTGTCGCACTTTTGGACCACCTGCGGTACTTGTTGAACCATGCCTGGCCAAAAACAGAGGTCCCGTAGGATTTCTGTAGTCCCTGCAGCTCCAGGATGAATGCCCCCAACGTCCGTGTGTGCGTTCCAAATGAGCTGCTCTCTCAACTTTTAGGAACTACGATGACCTCTCTCCTGTTCACATCGATGTAAACCAGCAAGTTTCTCACGAGTTTGAATCTCGAAGGCGGGATGGGCTTGGATACGGGCCAGCTGAAAGCCTTCCTTTCTTCGATGGCTCTCGAATTGCCGCTATCTCAACGTCCTTCTGCTGGTGTTTGCTGATTACCCTGCGATCAATGATCGCTTTCTCATATATCGCGTTCACAAACTCCTTAGTCACTCCAGGCGGGCGGGACAACCAATCGGCCACTCTGTTGAGTTTGCCCTTCACGTACTCGATGAGAACGTCGTAGTCTTGTAGTGTCATAACCCAACGTGCTAGTCTTCCATTGGGCTCTCGGTGTCCTTCCCTCAGAAGCCACTTCAACGGCTTATGGTCAGAACGGACGATGACTCTCTGACCAAATATAAGGGGGCGAGCCTTCTTCAATGAAAAGACGATTGCAAGCAGCTCCTCCTCGTATTCTCGTAGGTGGAATAATTCAGTTCTGCGCCCGTTAGTGTTCTGGAGAGAAATAGGATTGGTTTTCGATTCCTTCTTGCTCCTGCGCGAGTACTCCCTCGATGGCGACTTGACTCGCGTCCGTGTTCAAAATGAACTCCTAATCAAAATTTGGGTACGCCAGTATGATGTCAGTTGTCAGAGTATCTTTGAGTGATTGCCAGGCGGTCTCTTGCGGAGTGTCCCATCTCCAAGATTCCTTGGTGGACACTTCATTAAGAGGGCACGCAATCTGACTGAATCCCTTTATAAATTTCCGGTAGTAGGAGGCAGCCTAAAAATTGCTTCAATTCCGTTTTGTTAGTTGACCTCTTGGAGTTTTTAATGGCCTCTACTTTGGATTCCTTTGGCTTCACCCCGTTCCTAGTGACCACGTGGCCCAGATACTCCACCTGTGATCGTAATAATTGACATTTTTCTAACTCTACCTTTAAGTTGGCGGTGCGTAGGCTATCCAAGGCTCGTCGTACCCTTTCGTCATGTTCTTCTAAGGACCTTCTAAGGACAATGAGGTCATCCAGGTAAATCAGCACTTCCTTATCCAGTTGCTCCCGAAAAATAAAATTCATTACTCTTTGGAACACTAGTGGACTATTGGACAACCCAAACGGGACCACCTTGAACTCGAAATGACCGCTTCCCGTTGAGAAGGCAGTTTTCGAGATGCTGTCGTCGTGAATGGCCAGCTGCCAATATCCCGAACGTAAATCCACGCTCGAGAAATAATGAGTCCCGTGCAGCTTGACCAAGGTTTCATCAATGATGGGTAGTGGATATTTGTCCTTGATGCAGATGGCGTTCAAACGTCTATAGTCTACACAGAGCCTCAGGGCCCCACACTTCTTTTTCACAATTACTAAGGGAAACGACCAGGGGGAACGGCTATGCTGTATCACTCCTTGATCCAGCATTTCGACTGTTTGTCTCTTGACCTCTTCCTCGTGCGCAATAGGTATCCTGTAGGGACGCCTAAATATGGGAGGATGATCCTGTGTTTCCAACTTCATAGGCATCAGATCATTATAACCCAACGGCTCGCCATCCAGTGAGAAGACATCTGAGTAATCCCTTAGCCATTCTTCGACGGTTTTCTTCTGTTCGTCGGAGAATGATTTCCAGCCGAGAACATAGGACTTGAGGCGTGTCACTCGTTCTTCGAAGTCCTTCTTCGACACTTGACTTCCTTTCACCGTGACATTCGTTCCAATTTGGGGTGAGCGTCGACCGGCCGTGTCGACCACCCTCCCTATTATCTCTGCCTCCGTCACTAGGCCCACGACGTCTCCTTGGTCTCCAATGTATTCTTCGTCACTTTGATTGATCATCAGTAACCTTATTTTCCCTTTTGGGATCCTGCTCGGCAACATTTGTAAATTCCCCCGAGCCTCACTGCACATCCCGTGCAGCGGAGAATAGACGTCCAGGGGAGCTACGTCCCCGGGTTTCATTCTGACTCCCCTCGTCAGAATTACGGCGGCCACCTTTTGTTCTTCGTGCGGAATTGCCTCTATGAGAGTCACACTGGTTACTGTTTCATTCAGCGTGACTGTCCTCTTCCGGTGGTCTATCTTGGCTTCGGAAATTTCTATCAAATCCTGCGGGGCTTCTGGTACTATATAAGCACACACAAAAAATTCCTCCAACACAATCCCGATAGTTAAACGAAGTTCTCCTTTACAAGGGTAGGCGGGTCCAGTAAAACCTCGCACCGAGATGTCGGCGGCTTTCAAAGGCGGACTCCCGATCTTATTATACATAGCCAGTGTCATCAGTGAGACGGAAGCTCCACCATCGATCAGCGCGGTGAAAGCTTGTTGAGCGACGAATACTGGTAGGGTGATCAGTCCTAACCGGCGATTCGCCGCTATTTCGACTGCGGCGACCTGGGAGACCTCCCTCTCCTCCGGGTCTGCTTGAAAATTTCGCCGAGGGCACGATTTGGCCCAGTGCCCCACTTGCTTGCAGACCCAGCATTGATCCCGGCTGATTTCTTCTTTGGTTTCTCTCTTCTTAGAACCCTTTCCCGCCCCTAACTTCGCTTTATTTCGCTTCTGATTCTTCGTGTTGATATAGCAGTCTCGGGCGATGTGATTTTTTCGGTGGCAAATATAACACTTCTTCTCCGGCACCCTTTTTCCGGTAGACTTGTTTAGGGCGTCCGCTTTGTCTACGGCAGTTGCCCCCACGTCTTTGCTCTTACTGTCCTCTTTTGTGGCTGTGGCTATCCTCCCTTCTTGATGTCGTGAGTTGTAGTTCCAAGACGTGGTTGGGTTGTGAAGCCGCTGGAGTCTTCGACTCCTCTCTTGTGGTGTCTTCTTTTAATACGTCCTCATCCCGTAGCCCGAGTCCTGGATTGTTCACGATGAGTTAACTTGATGTAATTAATATAGGCAGTCACAATATAAACACTTGAAGGTATAGGCCTATTCTCTTTTTTTTTTTAGTTATTAGGTTTATTATAAGGAATTTTCTCAGAACTTTAGGGAAGACAAAAGCACATCTTCCCTGTTTAAAGCGTTCGCTGTACATTAAACAACTCTGAGAGCCGTTCCTTTTCGCGTTGAATTTTTCATTATTTGCTGATCTGGCAAAGTTTTGTTTGGTCTACTTCTCTCTTGAAGACTAAATAATAAATTGGGTTTTTGTTGCTATGTGAGGCTCGATGCATAAATACCGGTTCTTTGTACGCATGGCAATTATTTCATTCCCAATAGGATGTGTCGCCAATCCCGAGGCAATTTTGTAAGATATTTAATTCAATTAATTAATAATTTATATTTAATTATGAAATAAAGGTACCACATATGATACCATGTTGTGAGCGTGTATAGTTTTTCCATACTCAGGAACCATCTACTCTTACTCATCCCTTGAATTGTCCTACATCTCCTGCTACCAATAGTCCTGGACCTAATTTTCCTATTGAGCATGTGTCTTATATTTTTTTGAATAGCAAAGATTTGTCAGTTCCCTTAACCAAACCTAGTCCTTTTGGTGTTAAGAAGTCTATAGAGCTTATTTGTGGTGGACCAGTGAAATCTGTCACCTATTGTAGGTCTTGCTCATTACTTGTGAATGCCATCAACTCGAGACAGTCTCAGGCTCTCTTGGATACTAAGTCGATTATAAATGGTCTTTATGAAGTTGAGGCTAAGATTGCTTATAATTTGAATAAAACTCAGGGTATTATTTTTGCCCCAGAACTCTTTCATTTATCAACTGAGGAAATTTTGACTGAATTAAAGTCTTCTACTAATTCTGTTCTTGGTATAAAACGATTAAATAAAGGTTGAGAGAAGATTCCTAGGTAATTATTCGTTTTTTGACCCAGTCTCTTTTTATAATGAGAGCAAACGTTTATGGTCAATTTGGAGGTGCTCTGCACGAATCTGCCATCCGTTTCCTGTGCAAATGCGTAGTTTTCGAGATATCGTCATTGTGAAAAAACTATATAGGGCTTTGGGTTGATTGCCTGTGCCCTCATCCGTTGGAAATTTCCAGCAGACTTCAGTGGAGGGTTACCGACAAAAGCCCTATGCCTTTTCGTTAGAGAGTTATGAATATGTAGGTCTTTAAAGGACCTTTTTATATGTAATTGATTACGGTAATTTTAGCGTCGGGATTTGCGCGACCTATATTAGAATGAAAATAATTTGCCTCACCTTATTTTTGCTGGGTCTTTGTTTGTTTCGATGTAGGGCGTGACGGTCTTCTTAGATGTAGGGCCGTTACGATGGAGTTACGCAATGAGTTAACGTCTTGTAATAAATATGGGCTGTCACAATATAGACACTTCTGGGGATAGGCCTATCCTATTTTATGTATTAATTTTATTATAAGGAATTCACTCAGAACTTGAGGGAAAACTTAAACACGTCTTCCCTGTTTAAAGCGTTCGCTGTACAATAAACAGCCCCGAGAGCCGTTCCTTGGTTCGCTTGTATTATTTGCCGAACTAGCAAAATTTTTGTTTGGTCTACTCCTCTGTGATAGACTAAACAATAAATTGGGTTTTCTTGTTGCTATGTGAGGCTGATTCATACATACAGGTTCTTTGTACGTATGGCAATTCAATTATTTCATTCCCAATAGGCTATGTCGCCAATCCCGAGGCAACTTTGTATAGATATTTAATTCAATTAATTAATAATTTATATTTAATTATGAAATAAATGTACCACATATGATACCATGTTGTGAGCGCGTATAGTTTTTCCATAGTCATCTCGAAAACTACGCATTTGCACAGGAAACGGATGGCAGATTCGTGCAAAACACCTCAAAATCGACCAGAAAAGTTTGCATTCGTGCTAAACAGGGATGGGGAGTCGGAGTCGGGAGTCGGAGCTTTTTTGAAGAGTCGGGAGTCGGAGCTTTTTTGAAGAGTCGGGAGTCGGAGCTTTTTTGAAGAGTCGGGAGTCGGAGCTATTTTGAAGAGTCGGGAGTCGGAGCTTTTTTGAAGAGTCGGGAGTCGGAGCTTTTTTGAAGAGTCGGGAGTCGGAGCTTTTTTGAAGAGTCGGGAGTCGGAGCTTTTTTGAAGAGTCGGGAGTCGGAGCTTTTTTGAAGAGTCGGGAGTCGGAGCTTTTTTGAAGAGTCGGGAGTCGGAGCTTTTTTGAAGAGTCGGGAGTCGGAGCTTTTTTGAAGAGTCGGGAGTCGGAGCTTTTTTGAAGAGTCGGGAGTCGGAGCTTTTTTGAAGAGTCGGGAGTCGGAGCTTTTTTGAAGAGTCGGGAGTCGGAGCTTTTTTGAAGAGTCGGGAGTCGGAGCTTTTTTGAAGAGTCGGGAGTCGG
Organism: Bathynomus jamesi; assembly: GCA_023014485.1. Classification (NCBI taxonomy): domain Eukaryota; kingdom Metazoa; phylum Arthropoda; class Malacostraca; order Isopoda; family Cirolanidae; genus Bathynomus; species Bathynomus jamesi. The sequence continues at coordinate 221,716 of JAJOZX010006124.1, forward strand.
AGCTTTTTTGAAGAGTCGGGAGTCGGAGCTTTTTTGAAGAGTCGGGAGTCGGAGCTTTTTTGAAGAGTCGGGAGTCGGAGCTTTTTTGAAGAGTCGGGAGTCGGAGCTTTTTTGAAGAGTCGGGAGTCGGAGCTTTTTTGAAGAGTCGGGAGTCGGAGCTTTTTTGAAGAGTCGGGAGTCGGAGCTTTTTTGAAGAGTCGGGAGTCGGAGCTTTTTTGAAGAGTCGGGAGTCGGAGCTTTTTTGAAGAGTCGGGAGTCGGAGCTTTTTTGAAGAGTCGGGAGTCGGAGCTTTTTTGAAGAGTCGGGAGTCGGAGCTTTTTTGAAGAGTCGGGAGTCGGAGCTTTTTTGAAGAGTCGGGAGTCGGAGCTTTTTTGAAGAGTCGGGAGTCGGAGCTTTTTTGAAGAGTCGGGAGTCGGAGCTTTTTTGAAGAGTCGGGAGTCGGAGCTTTTTTGAAGAGTCGGGAGTCGGAGCTTTTTTGAAGAGTCGGGAGTCGGAGCTTTTTTGAAGAGTCGGGAGTCGGAGCTTTTTTGAAGAGTCGGGAGTCGGAGCTTTTTTGAAGAGTCGGGAGTCGGAGCTTTTTTGAAGAGTCGGGAGTCGGAGCTTTTTTGAAGAGTCGGGAGTCGGAGCTTTTTTGAAGAGTCGGGAGTCGGAGCTTTTTTGAAGAGTCGGGAGTCGGAGCTTTTTTGAAGAGTCGGGAGTCGGAGCTTTTTTGAAGAGTCGGGAGTCGGAGCTTTTTTGAAGAGTCGGGAGTCGGAGCTTTTTGAAGAGTCGGGAGTCGGAGCTTTTTTGAAGAGTCGGGAGTCGGAGCTTTTTTGAAGAGTCGGGAGTCGGAGCTTTTTTGAAGAGTCGGGAGTCGGAGCTTTTTTGAAGAGTCGGGAGTCGGAGCTTTTTTGAAGAGTCGGGAGTCGGAGCTTTTTTGAAGAGTCGGGAGTCGGAGCTTTTTTGAAGAGTCGGGAGTCGGAGCTTTTTTGAAGAGTCGGGAGTCGGAGCTTTTTTGAAGAGTCGGGAGTCGGAGCTTTTTTGAAGAGTCGGGAGTCGGAGCTTTTTTGAAGAGTCGGGAGTCGGAGCTTTTTTGAAGAGTCGGGAGTCGGAGCTTTTTTGAAGAGTCGGGAGTCGGAGCTTTTTTGAAGAGTCGGGAGTCGGAGCTTTTTTGAAGAGTCGGGAGTCGGAGCTTTTTTGAAGAGTCGGGAGTCGGAGCTTTTTTGAAGAGTCGGGAGTCGGAGCTTTTTTGAAGAGTCGGGAGTCGGAGCTTTTTGAAGAGTCGGGAGTCGGAGCTTTTTTGAAGAGTCGGGAGTCGGAGCTTTTTTGAAGAGTCGGGAGTCGGAGCTTTTTTGAAGAGTCGGGAGTCGGAGCTTTTTTGAAGAGTCGGGAGTCGGAGCTTTTTTGAAGAGTCGGGAGTCGGAGCTTTTTTGAAGAGTCGGGAGTCGGAGCTTTTTTGAAGAGTCGGGAGTCGGAGCTTTTTTGAAGAGTCGGGAGTCGGAGCTTTTTTGAAGAGTCGGGAGTCGGAGCTTTTTTGAAGAGTCGGGAGTCGGAGCTTTTTTGAAGAGTCGGGAGTCGGAGCTTTTTTGAAGAGTCGGGAGTCGGAGCTTTTTTGAAGAGTCGGGAGTCGGAGCTTTTTTGAAGAGTCGGGAGTCGGAGCTTTTTTGAAGAGTCGGGAGTCGGAGCTTTTTTGAAGAGTCGGGAGTCGGAGCTTTTTGAAGAGTCGGGAGTCGGAGCTTTTTTGAAGAGTCGGGAGTCGGAGCTTTTTTGAAGAGTCGGGAGTCGGAGCTTTTTTGAAGAGTCGGGAGTCGGAGCTTTTTTGAAGAGTCGGGAGTCGGAGCTTTTTTGAAGAGTCGGGAGTCGAGCTTTTTTGAAGAGTCGGGAGTCGGAGTCGGGAGTCGGTAAAAACGACCGACTCCCGACTCTTTGATTCAATTTCTATATGCCAACAATTTACCAGAATACTACTCTGCCCTAAATAAATATCTTCCTGAACTAATTCTAGATTCACATTTCCACATTTGATTTATTGTTCTGGTAAATCTTAGCAAATGAATTTCATATTTCTATTTTCTATTTCAGGATACTAGGTACCATATAAAAATTAGCAATATATTAATTATTAATTTAATTAGCCCCTATTAGTAATGAGTCGTGGGCCTAGTAGAAAATCAGCAGTCTTTCAATATTTTAAGCTAAATGAGGATGAAAGTATTTTATTTGTCAAGTAGAAAAGGATGGTAAAGAGTGTAATGCAAAAATTAGTGCTTACACTGGGAAACATGCTAATGCTCCAACTCGAGCCTCAAACTTGAAACGCCATCTACGAAACAAACATCCCAATATTTATAAGGTTGTAGATCAGCATGATAAGGAAATCCAGAAACCTACTTCTAGTGAGGCCAGTACCTCTATTTCAAAAAGCAAACAAGTCTCTGTTACAAAATTTTTCCACAGTGAGAGAATTACAATATCAATGACAAAGAAAAATTTAAAAAAATACCTTATAGATTTAGTTGTAAAGAATGGGGTTGCACTTACATTATTTTCCTCCCCAGCTTTCCGTGGATTAAATGGAGAAATGGCGGCAAAACTAGGAGTGTCATTAGAGAGACATGATATTCGAAACATGATTTTAAATGAAGCAGAAAGCCAGAAAACTTTATTGAAAACAATGCTGCAAGGAAAATTCTTCTTTCTTAAGATGGATGCCTGCACGAGACAAAGAATTAATTATATGGCAATAAATGTTCAGTTCATTGATGATGAAGGAAAACTAGTTATACGTACTCTGGCAGTGAAGGACACTGAAGCTCAACATTCAAGCGAATACCTGACCAAGCTAATTGAAACCATCTTGACAGAATATGAAATCACTAAAGAGCAAATATTATCAATTGTTACTGATAATGCTTCAAATATGACAAGTACAGTACAGAAACTTAATGATGGTGAAGTAAAAGGAGATCTTTTTGAAGACAGTAGTGAAGAAGATACGGATGAAACTGCTGACAAACTTGACAGTGTTGACACTGTAGACAATGATTTTGCTGGATTCTCAAATATCCCCCATATGCGATGTGGCAGTCTACACATTGCACTGGCAATTCGTGATGGGTTAAAAAGAAAGGAATGCTGCTAATGTAGTAGTTAGGTTACGCAACATAGTAGTGGCTGCAAAGAACGCCTAAACTTGATGCATATTAAAACGTCGATCCGGAAAAGGTGCAGTTATAGATCAAGCTACACGTTTGGGGGAGTACCTATGAAATGATTAAGCGGCCTTCTTGAATTGAAGCCATACCTTATCGATATGGCAAACCCAGATGTAACAATGACTGATATCCAGTGGCAGCAGGCAAGTCACACTTGAGACATTACTTAAGTACCCATTATGTGGTTACAAAGAAGTTTCAAGCAGCTGAATTGACACCGGCACATTTTACAAGGAATGGAAAAATATTAATTATAAACTATCTCAAATTGGCGGCATTGTTGCAGATGGTATAGAATGTCTATGCAGCGTAGAGAAGAAAATTTACTGAATAATGACGTACTATTTGCTGCACTTTATGTAGATCCTATGCACAGGGTACTTTAACTGAAAGAACAGATTTGCTAGAGGAAAGTCAGCTCTGTTGTGATGTAGCTGTGCGAATGAAAATGTTAAATGAAACAGATGCCGCAAGTATTCAGAATTTGAAAGCTGCTCTAGTCCCTGCCATTATGCAAAGCTCCTGCTCAAACTCTGAAGAAGAAATGGATTTTGAAAAATATCTCGATAATGAAGAAAAATCAAAAAAAGTTAAGCGATGCCGTTTGAGTCAAGATGATAAACCTATAAAAATAACCCCATTGACCAAATTCAGAGAAGACTTTAATGCAGCTTTAATAAAAATAGAGAAATTTGATCGTTCATTAATTAAAACTTGATGTGATGAATGCCATACCAAAGTATCCTGAATTAGTGCAAGATGTAGCCAGAACTGTTACTGCATTGCCACCAACACAAGTCAGCGTTGAAAGATTATTTTCAGCTCTTCGGTTAATTAAATCCCACCTACGGGCTAAGTTGAAGGAAGACATAATTGATGCTATACTTTTCTTAAGAACAAATTCTCCTTAGAGAGTTAAATTATTAAGTATGTTTTTTTAATATTTAGCTTCAATATTAGCATAGCATATAATATATAATGGAAACAAAATATTCTTTACCAACTTTTTTTTATTTAGCTACGGTACCGTATGCAACATTAAAATTTTAAAATTGTTAACCAAATGAGGTTATAAATATTTTATAAGAGATCAATTTCTTTTTCTGTTAATTTTTATTTTTGTGTAATACAACATTAAAATTGTATTAAATTACTAAACTGTATTATTATTGTACCTACTTTATTACATTTATTTATACTTATATATTTGAAAGAGTCGGGAGTCGGGAGTCGGTTTTTAAAAATACCGACTCAGGAGTCGGGAGTCGGTTGTTTTTGGCCGACTCCCCATCCCTGGTGCTAACCTAACCTAACCTAACCTAACAACCTAACCTAACCTAACTTAACCTAACCTGTCACCTTATTTTGGAGGATATAGTTCTGCAATTGCAGTAAGGAAGTGATGTAGAACTGTAGAATCGTCAGGATGTTCTGCCAGGGACAAGTATCGTGCAAAATATTTCCGGTAATGAGGACGCCATGTGCCCTTAAAGATAGAAACAGTAAATCCACACACGCTTATTTTTTGGATTTTTTTTACGGCACCTAAACACCTTCGAGTCTTGTCAATACAGGCAGTATTACATTTAGGGCAAATCACGGATGTCGGAATTATGCCGTGATTGGAAAAAACATCTAAACTTTTATCTTCATCGAGGCCAACAAGGCGGATTAGGTCTTCAAAATCAAGTTCACAAGATTGACATGTCATAACAGTAGAACGAAAATCACCACACTAACAAAAAACAGAAAGAAGTAGGCAAAAGCAAGAAAAAGTAGCCAAAAAAAGCCAAGTAGCCAAAAAAAGCTAAGAAAAATCTCAAAAAAAGTCCAAAAAAGGTAGCCAAAATAAACAAACCAACTGAAATTTATATACATACATATTAGAAAGTAGAAAATATTTTTTTAAAAAAAGTATATTTTATACAAATTTGCACAAGATAATATATATATTTTCTTATTCAGTTTTGATTGGTTATTCAATATATATTGCTGTTATAGCTGGGTGTGACTGGGTCAAAAAACGAATATTAACTGATTCCTACTTCTCTTTTAGTATGTACTTTTGGTGGGACTACTCTTCCTAGTAAACTATTCTGTGGATATTTAGCGTATGATGTCAAGCGATATTATCCTAATCCTTTACTTTGTTTTAAGTGTTGGAGGTATGGACATTTACCTTAAATTTACCTTAAAGCGCTTCTGCCTCAAGGGTGCACTGCTCCCTTGAAGTCCGCTCAGCGCCTCCTGAGGCGGGGCCACAATGGGGTTGCCACCCCTCTTTTCTCTCACTCCTGCCATACGATTTGGTCCCCTATTGAATTTGTGGGGGCTGGTCTGGCAGAGGAATACCCTGACACTGGGTTGGTCGGGTATGTTGGCTAAAAACATGTCCAAGTGTTTTTTAAAAGTATCTACTGGGACTGCACTTATATCTCTAAGGTACTGAGGCAAGGAGTTAAACAGGCGAGAACCCTGCCTAGAGATACTATTATATTGAAGGGTTTGAATCCTTCTCAGACTGTTTGGTGGGAGGTGATATTTTTTACACATTCTTCCAGTTCTTGTTAAGATGGGCACAATTGGTTCAGTATTAGGGGCAACTAAAAGCCCTTCTAGAATTTTCCAGGTGTAGATTAGGATATATCTCTCAAACCTTCTCTCTATGGAATAAAGGTTGAGGCCTCTGAGCCTATCCCAGTAGTTTAATTTGTTTTTACTCACCTGTTGCCCATCAGGTTGTTTAATATACGAGGTAAAGGTTCTTTGTAGGCCCTCAATTTTTTGCAATTCATTTTGTTTGTGGGGAAACCATAATTGAGAGCAGTAGTCAATGCGTGGAAGGACAAGTGATTTCCACAGGGTAAGCATGGTCATACTGTCCCTAGTTCTGAATGTCCTCAGTATATACCGGTATCCTATTAGTTGTTTGCATGATGAGGTTACTTTGTCACTGTGCCTGTTGAATGTTGCATCTTCAGATAATATAATCCCTAGATCCCTGACATGATCAGTTTGTACAATATCTTTTCTGTGGGTCCAGTGTAGTTGAATTGTTCTTTCAGGTATTTATTTGGTCCATACTTAATTAGTTCAAATTTGTCTTCATTGAAGGCCATATTGTTTGCATCTGCCCATGCATATATAGTTCGTAGATCTTTTTGTAGCTCTACACAGTCTTCTTTTTCTGTAATTGGTCTTAGTATTCTGGTATCATCTGCGAATGACAGGAGAGAGCTTCCTAGGTTACAGTTTATATTGTTTAGCATTATAATGAATAGAATTGGTCCTAGTACTGTGCCTTGCGGCACTCCACTAATCACTTCTTTTTCTATAGATCTTGCTCCATTTACAATTGTTATTTGTTTTCTGTCAGAGAGAAAGGCATGGATCCATTTTCCTATTTTTCCACAAATACCAAGTTCTTTTAGTTTATGGAATAATATACCATGGTCAACCTTGTCAAAAGCTTTTGCAAAGTCTAGATAGATGACATCAACATTGTGGTTTTCTCCCAAATATTGTAGGATTATATTGCAATGGTCTATAAGTTCAGTAAGGCAGGATCTCTTGTGTCTGAAGCCATGTTGAAAGTCTTCTAAGAGATGTTCATTTTCTATAAAACTGACAATGTGCCTTTTCAGGACTTTCTCAAATATTTTAATAATATAGGAAGTCAAAGATATGGGTCTATAGTTCTTGGCTTCCTTTCTTTTGCCTCCTTTGTAGATTGGGGTAATATTTGCTTGTTTCATGATTGGTGGTATTCTACTGGTGTCTAGTGAGGATCTCCACAGGATTTTCAAAGGCAGAGATAAAGTATGTTTGCATTCCTTAAGAATCTTGGCTCCAATTCCATCTGGACCAGGGGCTGAACTCCCCGGTAGCTCTGTTATTGCCTGTTGTATATCTCTAGTGGTTATTTGTATATCTTCCAATAATGGTCTGTCTTGGTCATTTTCTTCTCTATCAAAAAATGCTGTAGTTTTTATTTTCTTTGCTACTACAGGGGTACTCCAGCTTAAAGCATATTGAGATTGTAGAATGTTTGCCATTTCCTGTGTATTAGATGTGAGAGTTAGTCCATCTTTAGCAAGCAATGGGCCAATGCTCATTTTGATAACTGCTTTGCATTTAGCATAGCTAAAGAAGAATTTGCTATTTTCCTTTATAGTGCCAATAGCTTTGTGTTCATTATCAATATTCTCTCTTATGGTTGACTCCTTTATTTTAAGTTCTAACATCAGTATCTGATTCCGGATGTTACTATGTCTTGTATCACTTAATTGCTTTGTCAGTTGTTTAGATAGCTTTGTTCTCTTTCTCATAAGTGTCCTTCTGTATCTGTGCTCTTTTGTCCGGTGCTTCCGTGCACTATCGTTTTTCTTTGGTGTGTGTTTGTATAATGCTGATGACAGCAGGTATTGTATTCTACTCCAGCATTCTTCTGGCTTTAGGTTTTCTAATTCATCTTCCCAGTTTATTTCTCCCAGACAGTTATTTATTGATGTCCAGTCTGACTTGTGCAGGTTTAGGTCAGAGTATGGCAAGTTCGTTTGGCATGGGTCTTGCTTACATTTGTGGAGGGACAAGTTTGTGAATATGTGCATGACATTGTGGTCAGAGTGTATAGTTGGTGTTATAACAATGTGGTCAATTGTAGTTGCATTATTTGTCAGCACTAAATCTAGGATATTATTTTTTCTAGTTGGGCAGTGGACATGTTGTACTCGGAGCAGTTGTTCCATAAACTCATTCAGGTGTTTTGATTTGGACCTTTTTGTCCCTGATTTCATACCACCATATTGGTTCCAGGTGCAATTTGGGAGATTAAAGTCTCCTGTAATGATTAAGTCTCTTGAGTCTACAACAGCTGGGCATTGCCTGATTTTTTCCAGGACTTCAGTGAGCTCTAGATGGGAGCTATCTGGGGGGCTATAGATATTCACTAGTATTATGTCTTCTTTATTTATGCTGAGCATGATGATTAGGAGTTCACAGGCTCCATTTGAGTATGCCATGAGCAGTTCACTTTGAATGTTTTCAGGGATGTACATCAGGACACCACCATTTAGATGGTCTTCTCTGTCACATCTATGGGTGGTGTACCCTTTGATTGCAATTTCACTAATGATCATGGGGTTTGGGTGTGTTTCTGTGAGGGCTATAACTGTGCTAGTAGTGTTTTCCACTAGGCTCTTTAGGTAAGGTACTTTGGTATGGTTTGAGTTTGGGTAAAGGCCCTGGATGTTTAAGTAGATTATTGATACATTTGTGGAGCCATTTGTTTCATCTCCCACATATAGGGCATTTGTAGGTTTCCTGCTGGGGTTCTCGTTTGCTTTTGTATGAGGAGCCCAAGTTAGCTTTGAATGTCTTGTATTTGTTTTATGAGGTGGTAAAACCCCAATGGGGTTTCATGGTTGCTTGCTGTACTATTTTCACCAGTGGGCTTACCTGGACCCGCTACATCAGCATAAGATCTGGGTGTAGGAATGGTATTTGGTCTAGGGTTTTCTTGCATCCCTTGGGCCAAATAGTGCTGATGGATAGTAGGCTCACTATCCTGGTATTCTCTCCGTTGAGTTTGATGTGGTTGGAATCGGATTGTTCCCTTCAGGTGGGCCAGATTGCAGTTCTCTTTAAAACAACTTCTTTCCCACCATGAGCTCTGGCAAATTTGGGGATGAAAGTAGGGACATCTTGCATTGGATCTACATCCAGAAATGCCATTCCCATCGTGTATAAATTTTTTGCAGAGTGGTGGGTGAGCAAATGGGCATTCTCTTCCCTTAAGTCCATATTTACACAAGCCCCTCCTGTAATACTTGCATACTGGCCTCTTGGTTTCACTTTTGGCTTTTTGGTGACTGTGTACAGTGGGGTTGTTCACTTTGTTGAAGGTTTTAGTGTCCATTTCCTGTTCTTGTTTTCTCTCTTTTGGTGCCCTTTTTGCTTGCAGTTTCCCTCTCTCTAGGGTCTCATCCTGAGGGTTTCTCACTTTTTCAGCAAGCTCTGCATTTGCAATGCTAATTTCCTCCTGTAACTCACCTGCCAGTTCTACTTCAAGCTCTTCAAATTGCCTGTCATAGTCATCGCAAATTTGACGAGCACATCTAAAGCATGAGAATTTTCTTTTTGAATTTTGAAGGATGAGTAGGAAATAAATAGGTAGTGCACTACAACTGTAGTGTATCCATAGTCTGCATTCATCACATTTTAATGCATGTAGGCTGCAGTCTAATGCACATTTTATGCATGGGTTTCTGTTTTTGTTTTCTTCCTCTGCCATGTTGACTTGCATGCTGGTTTTAGTGTGGAGAATAGTCACCAGTGAGTCCATTTCTTTTGCAGATATTCATAGATATTAAAATATCTTGCAAGGTTTAAGTTTATTGTTTGTTATTTGTTATTTACTTTTATTAATTATTATTTATTATTTATTTTTTTATCTATTATTGTGTATTTATTATGTGCCCACCCAAATTATTTATTTATTTATTTATTTTATTTATTTATTTATTTATTTTATTTTTTTAATTATTTTTTGTTTGTTTCCTTTCTTTCGATGTTTCGATGGTCGGGTGTATTTCGAGAGGTTTCTGACATTTGCATTTTATGACCTTTTTCCTGCCTTGTTTCAAACTTTCATGAATGCCCAACTGTATTTCGCTTTTTGTTTTGAATATACGTATGTTAAAACTGGTGATAGATGATGTAAACTGTATTGCACTTTCTTTATTTTAATGAATTTCACTATAATTTATATGCACAGATTCACTGATACTTTATGCACTTTCGGGTGCAAACAGAATAAATGCCGGGTAGATTTTTCCCTTCTAATTTGGGTGTTTAATAGAGAGAGTAAAACAGCACGTCCATTCACACACAATAACAATAACAACCCTGCACAAATAGTAACAGATGTCTTAAATGTGGACAAGATCATGATAAAGAGACCTGTGTATTACCTGATAAAGATGTTTCTTGTATTAATTGTAAAGCTTCTCATTTTATTAATTCTCGACAGGGTAATTATTTACAAAATGCCATGACCTGAAGTTGAAGTCAAAAATATATTTTTCTTGTGTATTTTGGTGTGCTCTGTTCAAATATGACCTTCATTTCCTGTGCAAATGGAAAGAAATAAGAATGTTTACATTATTTCAGTCATATTTAGTCATATTTGCACAGGAAATGAAGGTTATATTTCAACAGAGCACACCAAAATACATTAGAAAAATGTATTTTTGATTTCAACTTCAGGCCATGTCATTTGCGTTTTCGTCATTTTCGTTTAAACTAATGAAAATATCACGACAACCTACACCAAGGGTGTACAGTTGACCTAACCGGGCATTCAATTAACCTAACAGGTTAATATTGGTTATTTCACCTAAATATCTTCTGATATTTTCGTATTAGGCACTCACTGTCACATTTTGGGCAAGTTAAGGATGAGAGAATAATGCCGTAATTGATAAAAATATCCAATGCTTTTTCTTCATCTAGGGCACATGACGAATCAAGTTCTCAAAGTCAAAATCACATGAAAAGCACGTCATAATTCTATCACAAACACCACGAAACTGAATCGAATTAGAAAAACAAAAATAGCCAGAACAGAAAATAACCAACTAATTAAGTCATAGCCAAAATAGGAAATATATTTCATTAAAAAAGTACATTTGAACACTTGTAATTTTTTCTATAATCTTGCATGTGAGTAATGCAGAGCAAATTACGTCATCACTATTTCCCTCTACAAAAATACCAAAATTATGATTCTTTGTGCAATAATGCATGTATTTATATATACAGTATTATCTTATTATAATTTTTACCATAAATAAGCATTTGCCCCAGAAATGAGTAGCAAATTTGAATAAAGCGACTAAAACTACCTCATAAAAAGTTATTTTCAATCACAGGTTCAGCTCATGGCATTTAGTAAATATTAACTCTCGACAGTGTCCCCATTGGATCAGAGAGAGTGAGATTATTCATATCAAAATTGATGATGATTTGTCTTTTCCTGAAGCTAGACGTAAGTACTTTTCTCATTTATCTCCTCAGATCTCCTCTGTGTCTTATGCTCAAGTGGGTACCCAGAATTTGTCTAAATCTCTTACATATGTGTCAGTTGGAACGCAGTGTGAATTACATCCAGCCAGTAATGCTTCTTCCAAGGCTACAACAAGTAATACTTCTTCTAACACTACCATTTCTCCTATAAAGAGTTTACTCGGCTCATCCAATGACATCCCAAACTTTTCTATTTGGGATATAATTAATGAATATAAGTAACTTTCCGAATTGAATCTTCAACCTAGGCAATTGTTACCAAATTGGCCCTCATGCTTGGGAAACAAGGAATACCAAAGAGTCACATAGATAGTAGGGATGGTTTTAGGATTCTCTTTGGAGATTAATTTCTTTTTACCACTTTTATTCATCATGTCTGTTAAGTTATGTCAGTGGAATTTGAGGGGCTTTTATAAAAGATATCCATTCCTTCAGACCTTGATAAGTGATCATAAACCTACTATCCTTGCTTTGCAAGAAACTTATCTTTGTCAGGATGCTACTATTGGATTGAAGGGATATACTTGTGTTCATAAAGATAGGACTAGGCAGGGTAGTGGTGTCCTTCTAGGGATACACAATTCCATCCCTTTTTCTCCTGTTGCAATTTGTTCAGATTTTGAAATTGTGGCAGCCAGAATTCACTTCAGGTCAGTGTCTTTTACTGTCTGTTCCATTTATCTACCTCCACATCTGAATCTTACAAGAAAGGAATTTGAGAGTGTCCTCTTGAAAGTGCCACAACCAGTCCTACTGATGGGAGATTTCAATAGCCATCATGTCTTCTGGGGTTCACACAATAGTTGTATTAAGGGTAACTTACTGGCAGAATTGTTTACTGATCTAGATTTATTTGTTTTGAACTCTCCAGTCCCAACTTATTGTGCTGAATTTAGGGGACACTTTTCAAGCATTGACTTAACAGTTGCCTCTTCTGGTTTATTTCAGCAACTATCTTGGACTGTGTTACCAGACTTATATGACAGTGATCATTTCCCTATTATTCTTGACACTTTTGAGGAGTTGTTGGTTTTTAAGAGGCCAAAATGGAAGATAGGTAGTTCTTTATTAACCTTTTGAAGCCAATCTCTCTCTTCCTCCAGTTGATTTTTGTAGAAGTGCTGATGAAAATTGTTGTAATATAACAAACTCACTCATTGCTTGTGCATCTAAATATATTCCCCACTCTTCATCAACAGTGAACTTTAAATATAGTAAATACTGGTGGAATGATACCTGTGCTGAAGCTCTTAGAGTTAAAAAGAGAGCATTTAGACTTTTTGTTAGTAATCCCATACAAGAAACATTGGTCATCTATCAAAAAGCAAAAGCATTGGCTCGTAGGGTTGTTAGACTATCTAAGAGGAACTCAAGGAGAGATTTTGTACAGTCTATATCTTTACATTCCACAGTGGGTGAGGTTTGGAATAAAATACAGCATTTTAGTACCAATAGGGGATCTAGGGGTTCTTTGGTTTTAAAGTCTGAAGGTGTTTTATATGCTGATCCAGTTGATACTGCCCAGATTTTAGGCAGCAGTTTTGCAAACACCAGTAGCCTCTCCTTTTATATTGAACCTTTTGTCTATCATATGGTGGAATCTGAGTTTGTCCCTATTCATTTTGAACCAAGTGATACTACTTACAACTCTCCATTTACCATATATGAACTGGAAAGAATTCTTAAGGATACTAAACTAACAGCTCCTGGTAGAGATAATATTGTATATCCTTTTCTATCTAATATGACCCCACAAAATAAAGAAATTTTACTAAGATTTTATAATTTTTTATGGTTACGAGATGTCTTCCCAGATTGCTGGAGAGAGAGTATTTTAATCCCTCTGTATAAGCCAGGTAGACCTTCTGCTGACCCTACATCTTTTAGGCCTCTAGCATTAACAAGTTGTCTGTGTAAAGTTATGGAGAAAATGGTATCTTTTAGACTTATGAAATTTTTAGAAGAAAAGAATGTTTTGTCGCAGTTTCAGAGTGGGTTCTGGCATACATTTTCAACAATAGATACCCTTGTTCGATTAGAAAATGATATAAGGGAGTCTTTTTTGAGAAATGAATACGTCTTGACTGTGTTCCTTGATATTGAAAAGGCTTATGATACTGTCTGGCATCATGGTTTACTTCAAAAACTGTATAAATCTGGGTTAAAAGGCCATCTTCCAAGATTTATCCAAAATTTTATTTCTAACCACCATATTAGAGTTTTAGTTGGAAATCACATTTCCAATAGCTTTAATGTTGAAATTGGTCTCCCACAGGGAAGTATCCTAAGTCCAACACTATTTTCCTTGATTAATGATTTATTTGAAGGAATCAATGACAGTGTCAGGTATTCCATGTATGCTGATGACTGTGCCTTGTGGGTGGTTGGGGATGATTTGAATTTTCTGACATATGTGATGCAATGTGTCCTTAAATCATATTAGTGAATGGTCAGAGGAATGGGGCTTAAAATTTTCATCTTCCAAATCAAAATGTATGATTTTCTCAAAAAGACCATGGAGGAATGATGATTTAACATTATATTTATCAGGAAATCCAATTCAGTATGTTTCAAGTTATAGATATCTGGGAATAGTTTTGGATCAGGGTTTGACTTGGTCTAAGCATATTCAATACCTGGAGGAAGCTTGTGTGAAAGCTATTTCTATATAAATTTTTTTTTTTAATTCAGTTTGGGGTTTAAGTAGATCAACTTTGTTGATGTTATATAAGTCCTTGGTACATAGTAAATTAGACTATGGGTGTTTTTTGTACCATACCTGTTCTGAAACAAATTTACTGAAGCTAGATAGAATGCCGTATAAATGTATTAGACTGGCTTTGGGAGCTCTCAAATGTACAAGAGTTGATTATTTAGAAGCTGAAGCAAACATTATGCCCTTGCATTATAGAAGAAAACTGTTAGGTGCTAGGTATGCTACTAAAATGTTAAGGTTTGATTCAGGGATGGGGAGTCGGCCAAAAACAACCAACTCCTGACTCAGTATTTTTAAAAACCGACTCCGACTCCCGACTCTTTCCTTATCATGCTGATCTACAACCTTATAAATATTGGGATGTTTGTTTCGTAGATGGCATTTCAAGTTTGAGGCTCTAGTTGGAGCATTAGCATGTTTCCCAGTGTAAGCACTAATTTTTGCATTACACTCTTTACCATCCTTTTCTACTTGACAAATAAAAATACTTTCATCCTCATTTAGCTTAAAATATTGAAAGACTGCTGATTTTCTACTAGGCCCATGACTCATTACTAATAGAGGCTAATTAAATTAATAATTAATATATTGCTAATTTTTATATGGTACCTAGTATCCTAAAATAGAAATATGAAATTCATTTGCTAAGATTTACCAGAACAATAAATCAAATGTGGAAATGTGAATCTAGAATTTGTTCAGGAAGATATTTATTTAGGGCAGAGTAGTATTCTGGTAAATTGTTGGCATATATAAATTGAATCAAAGAGTCGGGAGTCGGTCATTTTTACCGACTCCTGACTCCGACTCCCCACCTCTGGTTTGATTCATACCCAACTAAAACTTATATTAATAGATTTTATAATTTTCAATTTTATAGGCTACGTCCATACCCAATACCTTTTAGTGGCTGGATCGAGGATTTTATTCACCAAGTGGGTTTAACTTTTGATTTGATAGCATCTCGGCAAAGTTCCTATTTAATTTATCACCCTGTAACAGTGAATTTTGACTTTTCTATTCATACCACTAACAATAAATTGGCTTTTGCAAATGTGCTCCAAAGAAGTTTTCTGGAAAGGGTAGAAACTTACAAAGAAAGAGGATACTTACCTGTATATACTGATGGATCTAAATCAGAAAGTGGCACTGGATGTGCATTTCTTTGGGATGGGGTGATTAAGGGTTTTTGCCTTCCAGAGCACTGTTCTATATTTACTGCAGAATTGTATGCTATACTACAGGCTTTAATATACAGTATATTTGTCACAACTCAGACCTTACTAAGTTTGTTGTTTGTTCTGACTCCCTTTCTTCCCTGAAAGCTATACAGTCCTCTTCTGGGCATCATATAGTCATTCATATTATTGAATTACTCAATCAGTATAATCTTGATGTTATCTTTTTATGGACTCCTGGTCATGTTGGTATCCAGGGGAATGATACTGTTGATGAAGCAGCACGCATGGCTTGTAGTCTTGATGAAGTCCAGACCATCCCTTACTCTGTTGATGAATTTATGAAGCCCATTTCACATTTCATTCTCTCTGAGTGGCAACAGGAATGGTCCTGATGCAATGGACTCCTTCCTCAGATGGAACCTGTCCTTTGGAAAAGGATGCCAGAAAAGAATCGCAGGAGTGATGTCATATTGACCAGGCTTAGGTTGAATTGCTCTAAACTGTCCCATGGACATTTTTTTGATGCAACTTTATTTAAAAGGTATGGTACTTGTAATGTTCAACTCACCCCAGAACATGCGATCATTCATTACCCCTACTTGTAATCTTCTTAGAACTGATTTGATTAACTATTGTAATGGCAAAGGAATTTGTTTTTCTTATGAAAGTGTTTTGGGGAATGAATTTCCATCATCCTTACTTTTGACCTTAAAGGAAGCCAATTTATCTAACCTGATCTAGGTGTTTATCGTTTGATAGTTCTTTTGTAGTAGCTATAGTATTACTCTTTTACTAACAGGTTCCTTTTTCTTTTCCATCCTATGTGTTGTAGAGTGGAACCCTATAACTGAAGTGGTAGAGGTCTTTTTTCATATTCTTTTTAGTCTTGGTGCCAATAATCCAGCAGGGTTGCAGCACCTTAAATGGAAATAAAATAAAAAAAGACAAACCTTGTTTGTTGCTGTTCTGTGCATTGGTCTCTCTTCACACGAAGGTCAAGCTGGTGGTCCTGCCTCTAGGTCTGGCTTGGTGGAGCAGTGAGTTGCTTTCTTGTGCTCTCTACCCTACATAGCCAGGTACACTTGGCTGTACCTGGCTCATCTGGTACCAGCCTGAGCCAGGCATCTAGTCTTCTCTTGAAGACTTCAACTTTGACCCCTGTAACGTTTCTGAGGTCTTTTGGAAGCTGGTTAAAAAGTCTTGGCCCCCTGACAACCAAACTATTTTCCTTCAGTGTTGAGGAGGTCCCTTGTTGGGTCTTTAATTTGGGAATACTATACATCCTGCCTTTCCTATTTTCCAGTGTTGTTTGAATGGTAATTGGGTTTAGTTTTAGGTTTGGTACCATTTTTTTGGTCATTTTCCATATGTAGATTATGGTGTACCCCTCTCTTTTTCTTTCTAGGGAGTACAGATTTAGTTCACATAGTCTTTCCCAGTAGTTGAGTTCTTTGCAGTCATCAATCTTGGCTATGAAATATCTCTGAGTTTCTTCTAGTTTATTAGTTGGTCATTATGCAGAAAATGACATGGCCTGAAGTTGAATTCAAAAATATATTTTTCTAGTGTATTTTGGTATGCTCTGTTCAAATATAACCTTCATTTCTTGTGCAAATGAACAAAAATATGTGTTTGGGCCATGCAATGACAACTGTATTTCTGTTCATTTGCACAAGAAATGAAGGTCATATTCGAACAAAGCATACCAAAATACACTTGAAAAATGTATTTTTGACGACATTTTATACAATAAAGCATAACCAAACATGTTCATATTACGAGATCTCATAAACGACGCATTACCACAGGAAACATGCAAAACACCTCAAAATTAACCAGAAAAGTTTGCTCTCGTCATTTTCGTTTAAACTAATGAAAATATCATGACTTAACCTAACCAATCATCAAGGGTGTACAGTTGACCTAACCGGGCATTCAATTAATCATTTAATTAATCATCTAGGGCACATGATGAATCAAGTTCTCAAAGTTGAAACCACACGAATGGCATGTCATAATTCTATTACAAATGCCACCAAACTGAATCCAATTAGAAAAAAAAAATAGCCAGAACAGAAACCAACAAACTAAGTTGCAGCATGATAATGAACAGGAGTGGGGCCAGTACTGTCCCTTGTGGTACTGAGCTGCGTACTTCTGATTCTGATGATGATATACCTTGAATTTTGATGACCTGTAAACATTCTCTGAAGAAGTTGTAGATCCATTTTCCCACTTTGCTTGTTATTCCCATATATTTCATTTTGTGCGCTATTATATCATGATCACATTTGTCGAAAGCTTTAGCAAAATCTCTGTATATGATGTCGTAGTTGTCATTGCCTTCCAGTGCATCTAGGATATTGTTGTAGTGTTCTGTTAGTTGTGATAGGCATGATCTACCTGATCAGAATCCATGCTGATTTTCGTTGAATCTTTCCAGTGTCTCCAAGAAATCATAAATTTTCTCTCTAACTATTCTCTCAAGTAGTTTGGTAAGGTGGGACGTCAATGACACTGGTCATTGAGACGTCAATGACACTGGTCATTGAGACGTCAATGACACTGGTCATTGAGACGTCAATGACACTGGTCATTGAGACGTCAATGACACTGACATTGGTCACTGGTTATTGATAATGGTGGTTTATGGTGTAATGGTGTAGATGAGCCTAGATATGAAATGTTAACATATGCAGCACAGGTGCAGACTACCCCTATGGCTTAATGGTATTTGAGAGTGGATTCATGCAGTAGTAGAAAATACTGTATCAGGAATGAGTAAAGAGGATATAGTTTTGACTTAAAAGACAGCAGTATGGTAACATGGGGAAAAAGCAGGGTTGGCAAAACCCCGGGTTTTTCACAAGAAACCCAACTAGGTTTTTGCCAACCCTGGGAAAAAGTGCTATGATAAATCATAATAACTATATCTGTCAGTTGGTATATTGTAAAAAAAATAATTTGTTCAGAACACTAAACAAAAAAAATTCTGAGCATTATAAAGTTCAGTAAGAGGTGGAAAGAGCTTTCGCCAAAACTGAAGTTTCAGAAAGGTGAAAATGTAAGAATAGTGGAGGAGGATTTTAGTCCCAGTGATAAATATTGCATGAGTGTGAGGATGATAATCATTGGCATATCTCAGTGAAGGCCACTGGATAAGAAAAAATTGATTTGGTGAAATGTGTGTCAAATTATCGACCATTTCACCCAACTCTGTTTTACCTTCAAATAGGTGAACTAAAACCCACAAATGTATTTAAGGATATCATTTCAGTATTTGGTGTTTCCACTGCACTTAAAATTTTAAGGTGTTTTAAAAACTAAGTAATTGCTTTATTGTAATTTTCTTTCTATTTTCAGCTTCTAGTGCAAATAACTTTTAAAGCAGTGATAAGATATCAGTTTTTTCATGTAATTGAATTGAAAAGGACTGGGTCATTATATATGGTGTGGAATAATCCTATTTCAACTGTCTTGCATCATCTCCAAAGCTTTTGAATTAAAGTAAGTGGAGACAATGTATACTGAGTAGTTTAGGAAATTTCATTAAATATATGCCCTAATTTAAATTTTATATCAGTCTTACTTGAAATAAAGAATCTGAGGCAGAGGTAGTTCCCAGTTCTTGGCCCAAAACACATTTAAAATGTCGGAAAGGGTCTTCATTAGGGTGGTCTTTATTTTTAAACTTTTGAAATTCAATGCAGCTACTCCTGGATATTGTTACATCTCAAAAAAGTGCTATAAGCAAAATTTCAGCTCAATTGGCTTATAAATATTATCTGGTGCCACGTTGGTTGTCAGTACACTACTAGTATGCTGATATTGTTATATAGTCTACTGTGTGAAACCCCATATTTGGGGATGATGCGATGGAACCTTAGAACCAAAAATAAAGTTTTTCATTAGAAATATATTTCAAACATCAATCATTTATATAATTTAATTCGAAAATGAGAAAAAAATGGAGATAAACAAAGTCTGGTAAGTGCAACAATAATATACAGGGTGTTTCAGGTCAACCCTAGAAATATGGAAATTGGTGGAATTACTATGACTAACTTCAAATACAAACTATAAATTCTGCCAATTTCCATAATTTTAGGGTTGATCTGAAACACCCTGTATATTAAGAGAGGTACAATATTACTCTCATGAGAGCCCAACTCCCACTCATTATTGTCTTTTTCTGGGCAAGAGTGCTCTTCCATGCATCTGGAAAACACCTCTGATGCTCCTCAATGGCTTGGAGAAGGAACTGGCACTGATCCTCATTCCTAGTGATGACAGGATTGAACTCCTGAATGAGTTTCATACCTTGCTCTGCTCAGTCATTGATCACACGGAGGCTTCGGATGTAGTGAGAAGCAGCCTTGTAATCCTCTTGGCCTTCCCACTCAGTGGGGTCCACACTGAGGATCTCGTCAGGTAGGTTAAGAGCCGCGTAGAGGTGCCAAGACTGTGAGGTGATGAAGTTGGCCACCATCTTCTTCAGGGTGGCATCTGTGGGGGCACAAATCCACTTTGGTGGGTCCTCGGATCCTTCATCTTGGAGAGCAGTGATCATGTGCTTCTTTTCTTCAGTGGTGACCTTTACTTCGAAGAATGCCAGTCGAGCCAGCTCTTCTGATAGATACCACAGATGCTGGCCAAAAGCCTTGGACCCAGCAGTGGCAATCTCCTCATCTTCATAAGAAACTAGCTGCTTGTACAAGCTGAGGTTCAGGGTGTCTACTGAACCTGGAAAACCTGGAAAAGTCAGAGAAATACAAATATGGACCTGGAAAAAAAATGACATGTCAAAATGCAGAGAAGAAAATTTCAGCACTCGCAAAGGAAATAGAAGAATTAAAAAAGGTTTCCAACTGTGTGTAATTCGTCAGAGATTTATTTTTGTGGCAAATGTTATGTCATGGCTTATTTTTTAATAAAAGGAAAGTGGGTGGTAGGACGGTACCACAAATAAATACCAATGTGTATTTTTATTATCCTAATGTTCAGTCATAATTCATAAGAAGCAAAGTATGTACCTACCTGGAATTTTATTGAAAGAGTACCTGGAAAAGTCAGGGAATTTGCTGTTGCAAACTCAGTAGACACCCTGAGGTTGTTGGCTGGCACAGAAGCAGCTAGCAGGGCTTCAAACCAAGTGGGAATGTATGTCATCACTGCAAATTGGACAAAATGGCTGAGGCTTCACTTCTCCCGTGGACTGAGGTTGAACTGGTTGTGGAAGAGGATGATCTTGATGGCATATATGACCAGAGCCATCCATTGGGTGCAGTGATAAGCACCAGGATGGATGAACTGGATACCATGAGGGGGAACACACACCCCCCATGACATTTTCCCACATTAATTTTGGTGCTCAGACCCAGGAAACCACTTTTGCTGACAGAGCCTGAAAGCCAAGATTTACAAGAGCAGATTCTTCAGTTAAAGGCCCTACTTACAGAAGAAGTTGAAGCTATGAAAAAATTAGATCAAGAATGGAAAGCCAAGTTTAATGAATTGAAGGAGGAGACTGATCACTTGGCTAATGAAAATGATGAGCTTTATCTTAAGAACATGTATTGGCAACAAAAGGCAGACCAAATTGAGAGAAATCAGAAACTGCCTGAATTGGGAACTCGAGGGAGGCCCAAGGAGGCGGTCAAACCATCTAGAACCTTGTCACCAGTTCCAGAAATTGAAAGGACATCCAGAAGTGACTCCCTTCCTGATTCAGAGTCATCAGATGACTCTGATGATTCCATTGTTTAAGCCCCCACAAGAGCTACTGGCATAACCCATTCTGCTTCTGTTAACATGGCCAGAGAAACTCCAGATCTAGATGAATGATATTGAGTCAGGTAGATCTTTAGCTAAGTATTTAGTCTTTTGAATGACATTGTGCTGCCCGTTTTTCATGTGAGTGTAGGGATTGGACAGGTACTCTAGGGAAATTACTGAGAGAAAAAATCAAGGTCATGTATAATGCATATGGAGGCTGCAGAATTGAGTATGATGAGATGAAACATAGGTTGTTCAAATGGTATCATAGAGTCAAGAAGAACGTGACTGCAGGCTAGCTGACTTTAATAGCGCTAAGTTGAATGTTAGTGCTAAGTTGAATGTTAGTGAATCTCTAAATGTGCTTGCAGCATGTTTGGAAACTGGCTAGATATGCTTTTCCAAGTAAGAATCTTGAGACTTGTAAAGAAAGGAAGAACTGTTTCCAGAGTTAAGTCCAGGTGAGTTCTCCAGTTTTCCTCTTAATGGTGGTACAGCTGCTAGAGACTGGAACTCAGCAGGCTTGTCTCAAGATGGTGCCTCCCTCAAAAAAAATCTGTCAATTTTTCTTTTCACTGAGAATCCAGTGAACCATTTCCAATGTTCCACTTGAACTAGAATGTAATCACTTTCTTGACACACACACACACACACACACACACACACTTTAATCATCATAATTTTGATTATTCTCCATAATTTGAATTATTTCACTGGTTATCACTTGTCTTTGACCCTCCAGAAAGTCCTATATATTCTAAACTTAACTAAATATATACATACATGTGCCATATGGCAGATGACATTTATGTGATAATGAAAAATAAAGATATTTACAGATGATGCAAATTAATATTACTAGTTTTGGAAAGAATCCTATTGTCTGAGGCTCAATGATTTCTTGATTACTTTAACCCTGAAACCCTGGGAAAAGAATAACCTTTCCCTTACAGATTTTATTCACCTTGTCTCATAAAAATTAACTTACGACATTGCCTGATCAAGTGTACATTGTCCCAAAAATTGTCAATAAGTGTTACAGACTGGAATGTTGCTGCTTGTGCTCTAGAACCTGGGGCTGCACATGTGGAAGATCTATAACTCCTCCCCTGGCATGAGTTCTTGGAGGGGAAACTATGCTTGATGCTGTTAATGCTTCCTGGACAGCTCTACTTGAAAGCTTACATTTAATCTCTAAAAACCTTTCTCTAGATCATCATCTATTCTGCTTAATAAGCTCCCTAGTTTCAGCAATTATATTTTTACATGGAGATAAACTTTGTCATAAAGGACTAGAATCAAAACCAGAAAAGGCACTTGAAAGACTTGCAGCTTGAGTCTCTAAAAGCTCTAAAACCTCCCCTTGGTCTTCCTGCAAGTGGTCAGTTGTGGAGTTAAGAACAGCAACCACTGGAGAAAGTTTGTCTTGAATGTTCTCCTCCATCTACAACCTCCGAACTGCTAGATTCTAGATCAGGCACAGGAGACTCCGAGTCAGCTGGAATAGACTTGGACATCTGGTTACCAGAATCAATTTCCTGAACTTGATCCTGTGCCAGATCATCCAAATTGTCAACAAAGGGTTCAAACTCAATAACTGGAAAACTTCCTTCTGGAGTTATCTCACTAAGTTCCAGTGGACAATTATCCCATTCCAAAGATTGTCTAGAAATATTTGAATTCCCATTATCACTTGGAGTCCAATAAATCTTTAAAGGTAACTTTACTGAGGTTTAACTGGACCAACTAAACCTGCTGATTTTAAAATAGATTTAACTGGGGGATAAACCAGTTTCTCATTATCATCCATGTCTGTGTACCTGTCACTAAGGCTAGAACTGGACAAATCCTGAAGACTAAACAATTCACTGGAACTAGAATATTATGATGATGAATCATTATCTGAATTGTCTAAGGATTCATCATCTGACTCACTAGATGAATCAAACAACACAGCCCAAGTATTAACTGGAGTGCTGACGACTAGTTTTTGATCTGGATAACTACTAGACCTTATATTTGAGATTAGCTCTGGATTTACCAGCTTAGAATCAGGGTTGGCAAAAACCATTTTGGGTTTTTGTTTGTTTTTTATTAAAAACAAACAAAAACCCGAAATGGGTTTTTGGGTTTTTGCCAACCCTGCTTAGAATAGCTAGGATGTGAATGTGATTGAATATACTGCAGGGGTTCTTTCCACCCCTTAAGTTGGGTGTGATGAATTTGAATTTCCTGGTTGTTAGTTTGTCCAAGAGGTGAAAGAACATAAGTAACACCATTTGGTTCCACCCTTAATACCTTGAAAGGACCTTCATACCTATCCCTGAATTTGTTGGATGCTAGATACCCTTTAAGAATGGCTTTCTTGACTACTAATTGTCCTTTCTGGAAAGAAAAAAAAATTAGGATGACCTGCCATCCATTGTTCTTGAGTCTGAACTGGAATGATGGGTAAGACTGGTTCATTCAGGATGTTTTTCACCCAACAAGAACTTGGCAGGAGACATCCCAAGTTCAGAATGAATAGTCATGTTATACATCATGATAGGCCTTGTCTCAGGGACCTGGACTTTTTGTCACATTTGTTAGGAATTCACTGATGGTCCTATTTTCATTCTACTGCTCCATTACTTGAAGGTTTATAGGGGGTAGTCAATACATGGTGGATACCACACACTTGTAAAACTTTCAAATTTTTGACTTTGGAACTCTTGACCATTGTCCTTGGCAAATCAGGCAATACTCTATACTCAAAAGTGCTAGCTACTGTTCTAGAAATTTTATTCCTAATAGGAATGGCAACCACCCACTTTGAAATCAAAGTGGTCTACAACCACTGAACATCCCATATGACCTCTTGAGGTACATGGAAACTGGACTAGATCTGCTGCTACCAACTCGAATGGTGATTGGGTTACAATCCTTAGCATGGGAGGTGCCACTACTTGAGCTGAAACTTTGGTCAATTGACACTGCGAGCATGAAGCTACATCATCACTAGCTACCTTATAGCCTATAAAGAAAGATGAAGTACCTGACTAGAGAGAATATAACCTTTTGCCTACCTATATGTGCCATTTCTAGATGAATAGTTATTGCTAGTTCAACCACAAATGGAAATGGGACTAGAACTATTGAAATCTCCCTATCTGGACTATTCTGGACTAATAAATAATTTTCCACTGTAATTTCTTGAATATATTGCTTAAACTTTTCCAAATGTTTAGGATAATGACTCTCTCTAGTTCTTTGATTAATATGGTGTACTTGAAAGACTTGAGAGTGGAATCATTCTTTTGCAAGGAAATAATCTTGAAATCATCAAATAAAGGTTGATATTTGGCAGTTCCCACTACCATGCATTCTGAAATAATGTCCTCATCATGAGGGAACTGGAATATTATTGGTAAAGGCTTTAAAGCCTCATTCACTTTACCTTGGTACTGAAAATAGTTTCTTGAAAAAATCTAATTCCAAAGGAGCAAGTGACAAGAAATTTGCACCTAGAACAAAACAGTATGGAAGCGAGTTATCTGCAACTATGGCTAAGGATGGTTCTGAGTAACTACTTCAGAACCAATGGATACTGTGAGCTTGATATACTTGGTTACCATAGTTTGTTTAGCTCCAATACCCTGGACTTGAACCATTAATTCACTAGAATCTTTGTCTTCTAAAGACACAAGCTCTTTCCAGGCAAAATCAGAAATGAGGCTAATTTCTGCACCTGAATCTAACAAGCCACAAAATGTCTTTCCTTGCCACTTTACTGGAACTACTGAACTAGACAAGGATGAGTGGGCACAACTGAAATGAACCTCAAAGTCTAGTGGCTGTAAATTCATTTCTTCACCTGCCTCAAATTCCATTTCTGTCAAAGTATACAGAATCTTTAATAGGTTCCGCAGTAGGGTGGGCCACTTTTCAATTTTTTTTTTAAAGTATAGGTGATCGTGGTTTTTCCCATTATTTGGCACTATACTAGCACATTGGTACCATTTTTACAAAAATTGATCAATATTTAGGGGTCTCGCATCGACCTTGAAATTACTAGTTTTTTTTTTTAAATGCGTACTTTTTAACTTTTTACTGAATCAAGATAAATCATTAAGTAGGGATGTTTTCTGAATCCTCTTAATGAGAGAAGTCGTTTGGTGTGCCTGCCAATGTCATACGACTACCAGTTTAAAGGTTGTGCCTGTATACAGGTAATACCAATGTGCTAGTATAGTGCCAAATAATGAGAAAAACCACGATCACCTATACTTTTCAAAAAAATGAGTCACCATACCCGGGTGGAATGTATAATGTATATAGGTAATTAGAAAATACTATGCCTGTGCCAGGTACCTAACCTATTTCTTTTTTTGCAGATCATAACATTTTGAAATTCTGTCTGAGTTCCTCATCCTTTGTCATGGACAAATCGATGGCAACCATAACTGGAAGAACTCTTGAAGCTACAAATAGAGAGTCATCAAAAGGAAAGGCGAAAATAACATCACTACCTTCTCTAAGATCAGCCTCGGAAATTTTTTTAGTTGGCCAACCATCATCCTCCATCAGTGGTAGCAAATTGCCAACAACTCGGCAGGTTTTGCAATACTTCTTCAGTGTTATCCAGTACACTGCTAACAGGAAAGACGCATTCAAAGAAACCATAAACAACGTCTTAAAGTTTTGGAACATGGCCCGCATTAAAACAATCATAAAGCTCAACTGCGAACAGAAGCTAGAGTCATTGTGGAAAGAGTGGCACTTACTCCAAAAGAGCAGAAAACGAGAAACTGACGCCAGAGGAAAACGGCAGAAGTTTTTGGACAGTGTGGACAAGCTGTGGGATATCGGAGCATCTGACACTGTCGAAGATATAAAGAAGAATCGACTGCTGTCCGACAAGGACAAGAAAGAAGACATTGACTTCTACCTCGATCAACGTGGTCCTCAGGTGGCAATGATGAGCAGGAATGATAAAGTTTTCGCTGTAAAAAGAAAGCTACAGGAAGGAAGAAAACATCCTTGCCAGGAGCCGCAAACCTCAAAGTGTGCATACTATGCACACTTTGAGGTTTGCGGCTCCTGGCAAGGATGTTTTCTTCCTTCCTGTAGCTTTCTTTTTACAATGAAAACTTTATCATTCCCGCTCATCGTTGCCACCCGAGGACCACATTGATCGAGGTAGAAGTCAATGTCTTCTTTCTTGTCCTTGTCGGACAGCAGTCGATTCTTCTTTATATCTTCAACAGCGTCAGATGCTCCGATATCCCACAGCTTGTCCACACTGTCCAAAAACTTCTGCCGTTTTTCTCCGGCATCAGTTTCTCATTTTCTGCTCTTTTGGAGTAAGTGCCACTCTTTCCACAATGCCTCTAGCTTCCGTTCGCAGTTGAGCTTTGTGATTGTTTTAATGCGGGCCATGTTCCAAAACTTTAAGATGTTTACGGTTTCTTTGAATGCGTCTTTCCTGTTAGCAGTGTACTGGATAACACTGAAGAAGTATTGCAAAACCTGCCGTGTTGTTGGCAATTTGCTACCACTGATGGAGGATGACAGTTGGCCAACTAAAAAAATTTCTGAGGCCGATCTTAGAGAAGGTAGCGATGTTATTTTCACCTTTCCTTTTGATGACTCTCTATTTGTAGCTTCAAGAGTTCTTCCAGTTATGGTTGCCATTGATTTGTCCATGACAAAGGATGAGGAACTCAGACAGAATTTCAAAATGTTATGATCTGCAAAAAAAGAAATAGGTTAGGTACCTGGCACAGGCATAGTGCATTTTCTAATTACCTATATACATTATACATTCCACCCGGGTATGGTGACTCATTTTTTTGAAAAGTATAGGTGATCGTGGTTTTTCCCATTATTTGGCACTATACTAGCACATTGGTATTACCTGTATACAGGCACACCAAACGACTTCTCTCATTAAGAGGATTCAGAAAATATCCCTACTTAATGATTTATCTTGATTCAGTAAAAAGTTAAAAATACGCATTTAAAAAAAAAACTAGTAATTTCAAGGTCGATGCGAGACCCCTAAATATTGATCAATTTTTGTAAAAATGGTACCAATGTGCTAGTATAGTGCCAAATAATGGGAAAAACCACGATCACCTATACTTTTAAAAAAAATTGAAAAGTGGGCCACCCTATTCTGCAGTTGGATTCCTGGTATTCTCGTGTTCTACTTTAAGACACTCCCATTATATGTAAATTACATTTCTTGAACTTCTTTGTCTCAACTAACAGGTAGTTATAATGAACTCCTCCTAGACACTGTAGATGGACTGTTTCCTTAGACTCTTTATCAACTCTTTTCCACAGTGGTAAACTAGTGGTTTATTAGTGCCAAAATGCACTAAAACATCAACAAGATACAAGTTATAAAATGCCAATAAGACCTCTGGAGAAGTAACTTGACCAGGAAGTTTCATTAAATTCAAAATTTTCTTTACTGTGGCATTCATCTTGATGCCATATTTAGCTGGATTTTGAATAACTGCCTCAACAAGCTGTTGTTGCAACTGTAAACAAGAATCAGTTGAATTCTTTTCCAGACAATTTTTTAAGGCATACAACAAACATTCCACCATGGCATCACCACCACCATTAGGCTTGAAATTAATCACCAATCCCTTGGGCAGGGTTTCTGGAATTTCACTATCAGTTTGTTCACTGATGTGGCAATGTTCCCTCAAAAGGGCATCTGCTGCTAGATTATGCTTACCTGGAGTATACTTCAATTCAAAATCAATATCAGCGCAATCTTCTAGAGTTCTAGCAAGTCTATGATTGACCAACCTCATGTTATGTAAATACTGGAGAGCTTGATGATCAGTGTTTAGAATGAAATGAACCACATACGAAAAAGCTCTAAAAGTTTTGACTCCCCAATGCATAGCAGCCAATTCCTGTTCCATTATTGAATATGCTCATTGGGGTTTAGAAAATGTCATTGAGGTGTATGCTATAACATAGACTTGATCATTCTGTTCTTAAGTTAAACAAACCCCTGCACCAATGCCAGATGCATCAATCCAAAGGTTGATTTTTTCTGCATTCTTGCTATAATCTGGAAAAGTCAGTTCAATTTCTTTTTGCATTTCTGCCTTAAGGGCCTCAAAAGCTTGCTCCATTTCTGGAGTCCACTGAAGTAAAGAAGAACTAGGCTGACCTGTAATTCTGAGAGAGGTTTAGCAATACTTGAACAATGTGGAAGAAACTTCCTCTGGAAATTCACCAAACCAAGGAACTCTCTGAGTTCCTGAATATTGTTGGGCTTTGAGAAATTCTTGACTTTTTCAACATAACTGGGTGATTTGGTTAACCCCTTTTCACTGACAATGTGCCCAAGGAACAGAACAGGACTTGAACCAATTAAACTTTGAGGGCTTGATTTTTATACGTACCATGTTCCCGAAGAATTTCAAGAAAACACACTACTAAATGGAGATGAGCCTCAAAAGTCTTTTCCATTATTAAAATATCATCAATATACACAATTACCTTTTTCCTTGAAATATTCTTGAGAACCTCCAACATTTCTCTCTGGAAAGCTGCTGGAGCATTTTTCAGGCCAAAGCTCAATTTTTTAAACCTCCAGTGCCCATGGGGAGTGGAAAAAGCAGTATAATCTCTACACGATTCTTGAATTGACATCTGATAACAACCTTGGACTAAGTCCAAGGTTGTAAAGATCTTAACACTATGTAAACTATAGACTGCATCTGTAAGATTTGCCATTGGAAATCTGTCAGGTTTTGTAACTTTATTTAGTTTCCTGTAGTCCACACACAAATATATGGATCCATCTGGCTTTGTAATAGGCACTACTGGAGCACTCCATGGTGAGTTGGTTGGCTCAATGATACCCAACTTATGGAGTCCTTGACATTGATTTTCTACTGCTTGGGCCACTGGATCTGGAAATCTTTGAGGTCTCTGATAAAATAGGGGTTTCATTATATAATTCTATTCTGTGGGCAGTCATGTATGCTTCTACAGTATCAGAATCTCCTTGACTTAAAACAGTTTTATATTTCTGGAGCACTTGATACACTTTTCTGATTATCATTAATATCCCCTAGATCAATTTCTTGATATATTCATTCATCAGTCCGCTCTTGTATACCCAAATGAGGGCTTTCATCTTCCTCATCACTATTTACTTGATCAGCACCCATGCTTCGTAAAACCCTATCAACAGTATCTGGATTGCACTTTCACTGTCCTCAATATACAATTCAATAGAATACAGATGACCTAGTACATCCCCCCTCTTGATTTCACCTAGAGGCTTCCCTTAATTACTTAACAGAACTGAGGGATTCTCTAAGTAAATTATTCCTGGAACTCCTAAAACTTTTTCCTTTAAATGACTGCTCTCGATTCTACCATCATAGGACAAGGACTGTGGGTTACTCGAACAATGACAACTAGAACTCTGTAAGGAGTTACTCAGTTCTATATGTTCCAAACAGATGGGGACTTGAATTGGTCCACAATCATTGCTATGCATAGTTTGAGCAGCCAGGCATTGAACTGCATACACATATTTCCTACATTGCCTATTTCTTGTTCCTAAATAAATATGCCAACTTGAATCATCCCCAAACCTACCTGAAATTCTTCTATTAAATAAATCTATTCTTATTCAGACTCAATAACTGAGAACTTGCATGGTATTAGGGAAATATCATGAGTGCTAATTCCTAGAATCACCTTACCTATTGGGTGAAAAACTGAATCTTTCCCTATTCCTCTAATAATACATGAGGGAGCTGGTTTCATGGGTAATCCCAAATCTCTAACCAACTCAGCAGTAACTAGATTAACCTGAGCCCCTCTATCTACTAGAGTAGCAGTGTCCAATAGAAATTCCATGGTAGCCACACTTATGGTTTTCTATTTTTCGTATTCATCACATCATAAAAAAGGATTAAAAAATATATTACAAATGACATTTCAAATCATTTATTATTAATATTAAAGATAAATGTTACAAAAAAATATTAAAAATATCGCCACAATGCAATAGCCTATTTGCCACATGTGGCGATTGGTGAACATATTGGATACCGCTGTACTAGAGCCATGACTATTTTGGATTCCACTACAACATCCAAAATCATAACATGAAATGGTTCAAGTTCCACAAACTGAACTTTTTTCTGATCTCAATCTTATCAATACCTGGGTGTGACTCATTTGTGTCTTGAGAAAGCAAACCAGAAGCTTGATCTGGAAAATGCTGAGCTTTCAGTGGTGGTCCTGGCATTTTTTGGCACCCTAGGCGAGACCATGCAAAGGTGCCCTTCCTCTGTCAACAACACAGTCCCCCCCCCTTGGTGCATAACCTCTGCCACAATAAAATACACTGAACACATTGTCTTTAAAACACAAAGCACCTCCTTCATTTATTGTTCTTAACTTCAAGTAAGAACAAGTTGTCTTGAAACAAAAACTACAAAGAAATCTTGTATGAATAATAATTGAACACTCAATAAAGATTCCAATGTATATTGCACACAAAATAGATAAATAAAAACACTAATAAATCACACAATGTAGCTTAATAAAGGAATAAGATTGCCAGCTAGCAAAGAACTGAATTTTAAATTTGGTTTGGAAGTTTTAGGTCTAGTTGTTTTCCTATTAAAACCTGATCCTCCTGGTCTTGATGCAAATTCATCAATGATGTCATCATAGGAAATCTGCTCAGAAATTGCATGGTTAATGCTGATGGCAGCAAGACTACTGAGGTGGTCTTGCATCATGGTGGATCTCAGGTAAGTCTTGATGAGCTTGAGTTTGGAAAAGCTCCTCTCTGCTCCAGCCACTGTCATTGGAAGGGTGACAGCAAGCCTGAAGGTGACCCAGAGGTTGGGATAGATCTCTGTGAGCTGCTTTTCATGGATAAACATCAGCAGCTGAAGTGCTGTCATGCTCGTAGATGGCAGTTCAGGCAAATTCTTTAATTCCTGTACCAACTCTCTACCATCTAGATCAGAATGTCTTTGACAGCTTAAAGTGTTGCTGAGGGTTTCTGATTGCTCTGTCATCTCCTCATTTGACAAGTTTTGGAAGTTTGAGAGCACTCCAAACTTGTTTCTCACTTCTCCCAAGGTTTGCAATCTTTCCTGAAGTGATGAGATAGCAGCATCCACCACCACATTGAAAAAGGTCACTTCCAAATTTTTAAGTACGTCATTGATGGGCTCATCAGGGGACTTGTAGGAGAACTGCTGCTTTGTGGACCTCAGCCTTTTTTGCTGGAGAACAGCCTCCACATTCATGTCTTCACACATGTCCATGGCTGAGGTTTGTGCAGCCACAAAGCCTGTTGTTCTGTAAGTGCTGAGAGTTGTTTGTCTTCCTTAGCAGATTGACAGCCACATCCAACTGCATTGAGGGAGACTGGATTAGTTTGCTGACTCACTGTATATGGCTTAGGATGTCATACCCAGGGCTGTGGAGTCAGGAGTCGTGGAGTCGGAGGTGCATAGTTGGATGGAGTTGGAGTCGGTGCAAATCCTTCAATTATAACCATAGCAGCCTAGGCCTAGGCCTAGGCCTAGCTCAATTTTATGAATAAAATAGATTTAACCTAATGTTTTAATATATAATATAATATATAAATAATATATAAATATATAAATATAAATAATATATAAATATAGTTGCTTATAATTAATAAGGATTATAATTAAGTAATTAACATAATTAATAATAAGGAAATTTAAAAATTTTGTACTAGCAACCCTAAATCTTTTTCAGAGTTTTAGATTTCAATTTGATAATTTTGATAAGCATTACTGAAAGAAGATTTAATGGAAGTGATCCTTTTTTTAAGAACAAATTCAGTTTAGGTTAGTACATTTTGTTACGGATGTTTATAATAATACAAAAACATCTTATTAATTTGCTAAACCAATAATAATCTTTTGTTTAAGCTTCAGTCAGTTTGTATTTTGGGATTTATTGTAATTTTTGAATAAAGAGAAAAAAAGCCATTAAGGCATAGTTTTCACCATTAAGTAACCTGATGAGTCATGTGGTGGTGACGAAATGCCTTGTTTATGAATCTCCATTGGCCTAATAAAGCTAATCGTAATCAATTTGGCCTTAACATTCCATCGGAGTTGGAGTCGGAGTCATAATTATGCGAGTCAGATTTCTGGAGTCGGAGTCGGAATGTTAAAATTTTTGGAGTTGGAGTTGGCAAATTTTATCACTGACTCTACAGCCCTGCAATAATTTAAGCTGTTTGGAAAATCTGCAATTTTCAGTTCCTGCATGGCTGTCACTTTGTAAGGATATAATTTGAGTTCTTTCTTAACTGCTTTTTGGGTGGAACCATAGCTCAATCCACATTGTTGCGACAGTCTCCTGAGTGATTTTGTTGGGCTTTGTAACAATCGATCAGAAATGTCACCCAACTTTGCCTCAGTTAAAATGGATGGTCTTCCACTTCTCAGAGCATCTGAACAGAGCCAGTCTTGCGAAACTTTGCAATTAAATCATGGACAGTATCTCAATGAGGCAATGGTGTCTCCGGAAATTGTTTCTGGAATTCTCACTTTACAAATTCTGTGTATTTATTACCATTTTTAAACACAAACTCGACTAAAAATATTCTTTCCTAAAACGACAGCATGACATTGAAGGCTAGCCTTATAATCTGATTGACCTAGCCTAAGCATACTCGCATACAGCCTACTGTAGCAAGACTTAGCTTAGACTAGCCTAGACTTCGCCAATATTTTGTTAAAGATTTCACGATATCGTACAATTTTCATTAAAATATATAACTTCTTGTATGATTACATTTTTGTCTTATAGAGTCATAGTTGCGGTGTGACTTTTCAATCACCCTATAGTTGTCAAATGTCTAAAAATGAGCATTGGTGGTGGTTTTGGGTGGTTGCTGCTGATATCGCATCAGCAACCACACACTATATGTGCCACGCCCACATGCGACTCAAAAAAACCTTTATTTTGCCTATTTGGGGCTCTATAATAGCTAGAAGCACAATCTAAAAAGTGCATCTTATGATTTTTTGATGCTGAGAGCAACAAAATTATTTTCAAAAGTGTACATTGAAGTATAAACATATTTTTTGAGAATTAAATTAAAATCAGTAGCTGTTTTTGTCCAACCTACTTTATATTTACTTCTATTTTTCAGAATTTTCATAACCTATTCAATTAACACTAGTTTAACGTCTTCAAGATTTTTAGTTACTTATGAAACGTAGAAGCCAGACAACAAAAGTCTTACACGGTGGCCATAGTTTTCCATCCATTGACAGTTTTCCTAATGGAAAATTACCTACTGCTGGACAAGTTGTTCAGCGTCTACTTAAGTAGCCAAACTGGAAAACCAAGGAAAACATCATAAAAGTTGCAGATGAGTTGAGGAAACAATGGATTTGGTGTAATGTTTATCCACTATCCTTGTGCACCATTGAGATGAAGGCGGACAAACTAGCAGCAGACTTTTCATGGTAAGTCATCATAACTTTCTATCCTGGGTAGTACTAAATTAATTGCAAGAATGTCTTCTTAGCCAATAGTAAATTTTTTATTTTAAATATAATTTTGTTGTGATGTGTTCTGTAAACCTGTGAATTAATTTATCTATGTATTTTCAGCCAAAATTTCTAAACTAAAAAATATTTAAGCGATTTGTGACCACAATTTTTAATTTCTAATTAAGAAAATAATATTGATTTTTTTAATATTTCAACTTTGAAAATGCATCAACAGGTTTCATCGATACTCTGTCACAAAGAGAGGTTCAACCTATTTGGCAAAACTAGAATTGTTTGTCAAAGAGCTTGATTGTTTATTTGATATTTTTTCTGAGGATCTTTCTCAACGATGAAAATTGGAGTAGTAGTTTAAATTGAGGATGACTCAGGATGATTTCTCCTTCTATGAGGATCAAAAATCTATGAGGTTAGGATACTGTTCAAGATTTGAGGAAAAGCTCACAGAGGCAGATGTTGGATACAGGAGAAGAATAATTGACGAACAACGAGTGGAATTATGGTTAGTCAGAGTGTACATCATGACGTGAACCATTTTAATTAAACCTTTGATTTTTTATTTATTATATATATATATATTGGCATAGTAAATCTAGTCATCTAGTCATGCTAATTGTTCAGTGAATGAAGCCAGAGAGAAGACCTCAACCAGACAGTCCAGACACTACTTGTATCTCTAGCAAAACTCCATCAGAAGACTCTTGAGATGATCTACAGCCTGCTGGTTCCTCTCATTGTAATTACCAAGATCTGAAGAACCTGTGCAGAGCTGCTGATAGGTAAATTAGCACTTGTGAATTGTGATTGTTCTTTAATAACTGTACAGTCAACCCTCGACTTACATAATTAATCTGTTCTGAGATGAGTTACTTAACTCGAAAATGACATAAATCGAACCCCAAAATACATGTAAATCGGGTAATCCATTCCAGGACCCCAAAAAAGTATTGAAAATAATAAAATAATTAAATTTTTTTATGAAAACATTGTTATAGCGTGTTATTTCATCAATGTTTCAACTTCACAAAGGCACTTTTTTATCTTAGATTACACTGGTATGCATCAATTTTGCTGTCAAGGGTTTTGTAAGTGATTCTTATAGAGTCTTTCCTGCTGATTTCGAATCTGCAATCCGTTTTTCTCAATCAGCTCAGGTTATCCGGCTATGGCCTCATAAGTAAAATAGAATTTTTCGTGATTTTGTCAAAGCAGAATTGGAACAGTAACATCTATCATCACTTGTTTCACTTGTATAATATCTTTTTTTTACTTTTCAGGCATATAGATAAAATATTTCATAATGAATAGAGCGTGTAAAAATGATCCCAATAGATTCTGCTACATATGTGGGACGGTTACCATGCCAAATAACCAGTCCCAAATCACTAAATTTGTGAAGACAATGTATAGAGCATACTTTGGAATTAAGCTAGGGGATCAGGACAAAAATTTCGCCCCTCATATGTGCTGCAAGACGTGCATTGAAAATTTGAGAAGATGGAGCAAAGGCAGAGCGAAATCTTTACCTTTTGGAATTCCCATGATTTGGAGAGAAGGAAAGGATCACGTGACAGATTGCTATTTCTGCATGACAAACCTCCAAGGTGGGCTTATAAATTTATTTTTCTTAAATATTTTGAAATCCTCGTATGAAACGACATAATATTCACCATAATGTAATATTCACCATATATAGCATAATATTCACCATAATGGTAATCATACATTTACATATACATATTGTTATAGAAAATACATTTACACATACATATTGTTATACAAGTTACATTTACATATACAATGATTGTATATTTTCTTTCTTTTTCATTCATATTGTCCCTTCGGGGACGTTAAACTAGTGTTAATTGAATAGGTTATGAAAATTCTGAAAAATAGAAGTAAATATAAAGTAGGTTGGACAAAAACAGCTACTGATTTTAATTTAATTCTCAAAAAATATGTTTATACTTCAATGTACACTTTTGAAAATAATTTTGTTGCTCTCAGCATCAAAAAATCATAAGATGCACTTTTTAGATTGTGCTTCTAGCTATTATAGAGCCCCAAATAGGCAAAATAAAGGTTTTTTTGAGTCGCATGTGGGCGTGGCACATATAGTGTGTGGTTGCTGATGCGATATCAGCAGCAACCACCCAAAACCACCACCAATGCTCATTTTTAGACATTTGACAACTATAGGGTGATTGAAAAGTCACACCGCAACTATGACTCTATAAGACAAAAATGTAATCATCCAAGAAGTTATATATTTTAATGAAAATTGTACGATATCGTGAAATCTTTAACAAAATATTGGCAAAGTCTAGGCTAGTCTAAGCTAAGTCTTGCTACAGTAGGCTGTATGCGAGTATGCTTAGGCTAGGTCAATCAGATTATAAGGCTAGCCTTCAATGTCATGCTGTCGTTTTAGGAAAGAATATTTTTAGTCGAGTTTGTGTTTAAAAATGGTAATAAATACACAGAATTTGTAAAGTGAGAATTCCAGAAACAATTTCCGGAGACACCATTGCCTCATTGAGATACTGTCCATGATTTAATTGCAAAGTTTCGCAAGACTGGCTCTGTTCAGATGCTCTGAGAAGTGGAAGACCATCCATTTTAACTGAGGCAAAGTTGGGTGACATTTCTGATCGATTGTTACAAAGCCCAACAAAATCACTCAGGAGACTGTCGCAACAATGTGGATTGAGCTATGGTTCCACCCAAAAAGCAGTTAAGAAAGAACTCAAATTATATCCTTACAAAGTGACAGCCATGCAGGAACTGAAAATTGCAGATTTTCCAAACAGCTTAAATTATTGCAGGGCTGTGGAGTCAGTGATAAAATTTGCCAACTCCAACTCCAAAAATTTTAACATTCCGACTCCGACTCCAGAAATCTGACTCGCATAATTATGACTCCGACTCCAACTCCGATGGAATGTTAAGGCCAAATTGATTACGATTAGCTTTATTAGGCCAATGGAGATTCATAAACAAGGCATTTCGTCACCACCACATGACTCATCAGGTTACTTAATGGCGAAAACTATGCCTTAATGGCTTTTTTTCTCTTTATTCAAAAATTACAATAAATCCCAAAATACAAACTGACTGAAGCTTAAACAAAAGATTATTATTGGTTTAGCAAATTAATAAGATGTTTTTGTATTATTATAAACATCCATAACAAAATGTACTAACCTAAACTGAATTTGTTCTTAAAAAAAGGATCACTTCCATTAAATCTTCTTTCAGTAATGCTTATCAAAATTATCAAATTGAAATCTAAAACTCTGAAAAAGATTTAGGGTTGCTAGTTCAAAATTTTTAAATTTCCTTATTATTAATTATGTTAATTACTTAATTATAATCCTTATTAATTATAAGCAACTATATTTATATATTATTTATATTTATATATTTATATATTATTTATATATATTATATATTAAAACATTAGGTTAAATCTATTTTATTCATAAAATTGAGCTAGGCCTAGGCCTAGGCTGCTATGGTTATAATTGAAGGATTTGCACCGACTCCAACTCCATCCAACTATGCACCTCCGACTCCACGACTCCTGACTCCACAGCCCTGGGTATGACATCCTAAGCCATATACAGTGAGTCAGCAAACTAATCCAGTCTCCCTCAATGCAGTTGGATGTGGCTGTCAATCTGCTAAGGAAGACAAACAACTCTCAGCACTTACAGAACAACAGGCTTTGTGGCTGCACAAACCTCAGCCATGGACATGTGTGAAGACATGAATGTGGAGGCTGTTCTCCAGCAAAAAAGGCTGAGGTCCACAAAGCAGCAGTTCTCCTACGAGTCCCCTGATGAGCCCATCAATGACGTACTTAAAAATTTGGAAGTGACCTTTTTCAATGTGGTGGTGGATGCTGCTATCTCATCACTTCAGGAAAGATTGCAAACCTTGGGAGAAGTGAGAAACAAGTTTGGAGTGCTCTCAAACTTCCAAAACTTGTCAAATGAGGAGATGACAGAGCAATCAGAAACCCTCAGCAACACTTTAAGCTGTCAAAGACATTCTGATCTAGATGGTAGAGAGTTGGTACAGGAATTAAAGAATTTGCCTGAACTGCCATCTACGAGCATGACAGCACTTCAGCTGCTGATGTTTATCCATGAAAAGCAGCTCACAGAGATCTATCCCAACCTCTGGGTCACCTTCAGGCTTACTGTCACCCTTCCAATGACAGTGGCTGGAGCAGAGAGGAGCTTTTCCAAACTCAAGCTCATCAAGACTTACCTGAGATCCACCATGATGCAAGACCACCTCAGTAGTCTTGCTGCCATCAGCATTAACCATGCAATTTCTGAGCAGATTTCCTATGATGACATCATTGATGAATTTGCATCAAGACCAGGAGGATCAGGTTTTAATAGGAAAACAACTAGACCTAAAACTTCCAAACCAAATTTAAAATTCAGTTCTTTGCTAGCTGGCAATCTTATTCCTTTATTAAGCTACATTGTGTGATTTATTAGTGTTTTTTATTTATCTATTTTGTGTGCAATATACATTGGAATCTTTATTGAGTGTTCAATTATTATTCATACAAGATTTCTTTGTAGTTTTTGTTTCAAGACAACTTGTTCTTACTTGAAGTTAAGAACAATAAATGAAGGAGGTGCTTTGTGTTTTAAAGACAATGTGTTCAGTGTGTTTTATTGTGGCAGAGGTTATGCACCAAGGGGGGGGGACTGTGTTGTTGACAGAGGAAGGGCACCTTTGCATGGTCTCGCCTAGGGTGCCAAAAAATGCCAGGACCACCACTGAAAGCTCAGCATTTTCCAGATCAAGCTTCTGGTTTGCTTTCTCAAGACACAAATGAGTCACACCCAGGTATTGATAAGATTGAGATCAGAAAAAAGTTCAGTTTGTGGAACTTGAACCATTTCATGTTATGATTTTGGATGTTGTAGTGGAATCCAAAATAGTCAAGGCTCTAGTACAGCGGTATCCAATATGTTCACCAATCGCCACATGTGGCAAATAGGCTATTGCATTGTGGCGATATTTTTAATATTTTTTTGTAATATTTATCTTTAATATTAATAATAAATGATTTGAAATGTCATTTGTAATATATTTTTTAATCCTTTTTTATGATGTGATGAATACGAAAAATAGAAAACCATAAGTGTGGCTACCATGGAATTTCTATTGGACACTGCTACTCTAGTAGATACAGGGGCTCAGGTTAATCTAGTTACTGCTGAGTTGGTTAGAGATTTGGGATTACCCATGAAACCAGCTCCCTCATGTATTATTAGAGGAATAGGGAAAGATTCAGTTTTTCACCCAATAGGTAAGGTGATTCTAGGAATTAGCACTCATGATATTTCCCTAATACCATGCAAGTTCTCAGTTATTGAGAGTCTGAATAAGAATAGATTTATTTAATAGAAGAATTTAATAGAAAAAATAGGTAGAATTGACGCACAACTTATGAATATGGTGTTCACTTATATGTTAGTTACATGAAAAATACTAACATAAACAAACTCTTTTTTGCTGATTCTAATAGCCAATGCCTATGCCTTCATTTTTTACATTTAAAAAAAAAATTCTCATTTGATACCCCAGAGGTCAAATCGTGACCTCAAATTTTGGTTACAGTGTAACTTTTTTATTTTTCAACCTAGAGTTCTAAAACTTGCATATTTGGATTCCTTGTCGTTTTCTGATTCTAAATATATATACTTTTATATAATTATGACAATTATTACCCAAGTTATGGCTCGCCAAATGTTAGTAACCTCGCGAGTGACCTCAAATTGCCCGAGGTCATATCTCTTGAACCGTTGGTCGGATTGACCTTATAATTTCAGAAATGGATTCAGGGCTCACAAACTCCCTATAAACCAAATTTCAGCAAAATATGAGAGATGAGGGTGTTAATTTCAATTTTTTTTGGTTGATCTGACAGAGAATGACCCATATAGCAACCAGTCCCATTCCCAGCAAAATACTCTCTCCCCTCCCATCAATGGGTGGTTAACATTTGGGGACAGATGAGGTATTACAACACCCCTTGTAGCATGAAACCTTTAGGTGATAGAGTAAAACCTAATTAAAGCAGAATTAAATAGCTCCTAGCTCTTGGACAAGCATATTGCTTGTTTATGAAAGAATAAAAAAATAACTGAAAGAAACAAAATATATTTACCTTCTTTACTTGCAAACATTTCAGGACTTATTCCAGACTTAAGACTACGAAGGTAGATCTGACTAATGACGACTAAACCGGTGCTTCTTTGATGTTTTCTTATGCTGTGCGTTATGCTGATCTCGTTGCAGACACCAGCAGTAATCTGCCATCATATTTGTATGTCATCTTCCTTGATATCATCTTTCCATGGTTTTGATGTCCTGGTGAAATCATTCCCCTTGCTCCTCACTGACATTTCCGAGATTTTCTGGAAAATGGTCAAGATGCGAAAATAAGAAGTGAACTTTCAAGCTCATGTTGCAGCCTAAGGCGCAAAACTTTTTAAGCATATTTTCCACCAGTCTTTCATAATTTTGGCTTTTGTAGTTTCCCAAGAAGTTTTCAACAACAACAACTTTGAAACCAAGCCATGCTTCTTTTTCTTTATTGGTCATTGTGTTCAGGAAATGATTGTCTGTCAATAACTTTCTAATCTGAGGACCTATAAAAACATCTTCCTTTATTTTCTCGTAGCTAATCTTTGGATATTTTGAACAAATGTACTTGAAACACTCACCTTCTCTATTCAATATTTTGACATACTGCTTCATCAAGCCTAACTTAATGTGCAAGGGTGGTAGGAGGATTTTATTTGGTTCAACTAGATGTTCATGTAAAATGTTCTTTGATCCTGGGGTAAGATTCTCTCTAGGAGGCCAAGTTTTCCTCTTCCAGTGCTGGTCACGTGCTCGACTATCCCATTCGCAGATGAAACATGGCATCTTAGTGTATCCTGATTGCTGCCCAAGTAACATGCAAAGGACTTTGAGATCCCTACACAATATCCATCTGTGATTTTGATACTGAATTTTTTCCAGAAGCAGTTTCGTGTTATCATAGGTCTCTTTTAAATGAGTAGAATGGGCCACTGGGATTGATGCATATTTGTTACCGTTGTGCAGTAACACTCCTTTTAGACTGGTTTTAGAGGAATCTGTAAACAACCTCCAGTCACTGGTTTGGTATTCGATGCCTAGCTTGCTCACTAATCCTGTGATATCCTTGCAAAATACCAAGGGACCATATTCTTCGAAAAAAGGCACGAAGTCTTTCTCACGATTTCTGTACCAAGCGAAGTATGTGTCAGATGCCAATAAATTGTTCTCCTGCAATCTAGACCCCAAAAGTTCTGCAGAGTCCTTAGGCAGATTCAAATCCCTGACTAAGTCATTTAGTTTGGCTTGGGTTAATGGTTTAGGAGGATCTCGGTCAGCTGTTGGCTGTTCATAAATATCATCATTGTCTGGATTTGGAGCTGAATCAGAATCTGAATTGTATTGATCCAGACTCTCAGGTGGGCGGGGAATAGGAACTTCTGGACCATGGGGTACCAGCCTTATTGCAGATGGAAGACTTGGGTATTGAAGGCTCTCTTTATTCTTTGCATTATAACCTTTAACATTGCAAGAACAGAAGTAGCAGTCATTGGTATGGTTTCTAGGCTCGCGCCATACCATAGGGATCCCAAATGGCAAACTTTTCTTTTTACCTTTGCTCCAATTCCTTAGTGCCGCAACTTTTGTCTTGATCTCCTAATTTAATTCCAAAATAAGCATGATAAGCTCTCTTAATGAAGGTCGTTACATTTGTCCTTTGTTTTACAACAACATACCAACCACAAATATAACAAAATATGTCTGGACTATGGGTACATCCTCTAGAAGCCATTATTAAAATTTTAAAGACGTAATGTTAGAATTATCTATCTGAAAAATATGAAAAAACGAAATTAATTAAAAATAAAAAAAGTAAAAAATTACAAAATGCCCCAAAATTGTTTTGCTAATAACTTTAAAACTGTGGGTGATAGAAAAAAACTGGTAGCATTTTTTAATTCAGCGCAGCAAACTGCTTCAGAATCATAACTCAAAATAAAGAAACCGATTTTCATGCAGACTGGTGTTATTAATCACTTTGTACAGTATCACTTTATATAATGCACAGTAAAAATAACAATGAAATAATGTGAAATACCTGGCATCCTGCCAGTGAGTGGTCACGCACTGCGTTTGCGATTATGCAGTTATTACGTAAGATGAATCAATTACAGTCAATGGGGGGATTCTTGTAACTCGAAATTACGTAAGACGGTGAAGACATAAGTTGAGGGTCGACTGTACTTAGTTGTATGTGCCATGTCATTTTGGTAGACTTAAAATGGATATCATTTTTCTCAACTTCAAAATACAATCTTGCAGGTATTCAATTTCCGACAGAGCAGGTGCAGCGGTAGCATCAGCAGTTTTAAAAATTTTTGGCATTATCACTGATGATGACACCACTAA
Organism: Bathynomus jamesi; assembly: GCA_023014485.1. NCBI lineage: Eukaryota > Metazoa > Arthropoda > Malacostraca > Isopoda > Cirolanidae > Bathynomus > Bathynomus jamesi. Next base: position 263,747 of record JAJOZX010006124.1, read on the forward strand.
TGTCATTGACAGGTAAGATTTCAAAATTATCATGATTACATTTTCATCCACATTTCCTAGGCTTTTTTAACAAAATTACAATTACTACAGTACTACTAATAAGAAGTAAAGTAATTTTATTTAATTATACATATTATACATTGTAACATGGAAAAATAAATTTCAAATATATTGGGCTCAGGCATAAAAGTCAGTGTATTTAGCCCATCACTGTTCATTGTTTCCTGTTATACATATTCCTGTTTATCAGTGCTACCTCCAGCCTTATAAATTTGTAAATAATTTTCATTAATACAGGAGTAAACTACGAAGGCAACAGTGTAAGTACCGTGAACAGATCAGAGCTGAGGAAGAAGTATTCTTTGGTTTAGTGGACAGCATTTATGTTGATAGCTGACAGGATGGTACTGTGACAATTACAGTACATTATCAACAAACCAAAGTAGAAGAGCACTATGTTATAGTCAGAGAACTGGGTAAGCCACTGTTTTCTGTATGGTATGTTTTAAATTTTTAGTGCCTAGCATAAATTTGGTCTTAGTAACATTAAGGAGTAAGAACTATGCGATAGTTATATATGTTCATTGGTCATACCTGGTAATCTACTGATCTCAAATACATTTATTATTTCCTTAAATTTTGTTTAAAATGTTTCAGGAGGACATTATCTGACACACGTTACCCCAGAGAATGGGAACAGTGTAGCAATTGCACTAAGTCTCTATGAAGCAGTGAAGGACACTGATCTGGAAAACAACCTGCAAGTCATGGGGTCAGATGGAACTGCAGTGATGACTGGACATAATTCAGGGTAGTCCAGGCAATTTGTAGTTAGACCTGGGCAAAATTGCTTCAGAAGTTTTCTAAACTGTTTCCAGCTCAGGAACCATTGCTGAATAACATATCCAAAATCTGACAAAATTGGACCCGGGGAACACCCCCAAAAATGAAATTCAAAATGGCGGACTGGATGTTTCCTACGAAAAAAAAAAATATAATTTACGCTTTTATTTATAGAGATACATTTGATGCTTTTTCTTTCAGTTGTAATGTTTTAAATAATTCAACAATATACAACACAACCAGTTATTACGCAAATATAATGTTATATAGCTTTTTACAGATTTTTATAATCAATAATACAATAATTATTTTTTTCCCAGTTTCAAGTTATGTTCATTACAGAAGAAGTGATACCTGGTCACAAACATACAGAAATTAATCCTCTTCATCACTATCATCGAATAGATTACCGGTACTTGGGTTGTTATCGCAACCACTGATTTGGCACTCGCCACAAGCGGCTGAACAGGGCATTCCATTACGCTTGCATCCACATCTTGAAGTAGCACATTTCGTCTTGCAGGAGCAGCGGATCATGTTGAGTAGATAATTTGGAGCTGGTGGCTTGTCGCAGGCTGTAGGGTAGTAGGAATTATTCTTTACATACCAACCCCACTGTTCTGCATCGATCTTCTCTTCTGTAGACTTCCAGATTAGTATTTGAAAGTAAGTATGTGCGAAAGCTGTGGTACTTTGTGGACGCATCGGTAGGTGGCAAACGTTCGGGTGTAACAAAAGATTTAGCTGTAGCTACCTTTTCAACTAACATTTGATGATGTAGTGCGTTAGTGGATTCAAGTGTTTTGCAGCCATACAACAGAAGCATTGCCTTTCTTCCAGCGGCTTCAATGTCAGAGTGTTGGCAACAATCAGAACAGAATGTATTTGCAACTGAACGGAGTTCAGCCACCTTCATCAGTGTGTTGAATGCTTTGGCTTTACCGATCGAAAAAATTCTGGATGTGCTATCACAGCCTGTGAAAGCATGCACAAACAGGAGATACTTGCAGATGTCATTGCCTAACAATGATTGAATGCTGAGAATATCATACACAGGATTAGGAGATGGTCCCCATCTTATATCGCTGCGATAGTACAACTTGAAACCACTGTCCTTGGCATGGTACAGAAGGAGAATCAGCAAGTCGGTGTCTTCCCCTATTACTGTTGTAGTTGCATTTTCTGATGGGGAAACTGCTGCACGAACGATGTCCACATCAGCATCCCCATCTGCGTTGTGAACAGTACACCTGTGCTTCTTCAACATCTCACCTACGAGGGAAATAAATGCTTGCTTGTTGTTTTCATTAGCCAAGAAGTGTTCCTTCTGGCCAACAAACTTCATGCTTGGACTGAGATTCACATTTCTGCTTGTCTTGGTGCTGCGTCTTCTGTGGGTCATGTCCTTGATCGTAGGAGAGCTGCTGTAGCCATCAAAAACAATGATTGCTTTTCCATATGTTTTCAGAGTGAAATCGGCATATGAGTTGGCGATGCTGTCATATGTTTCATCTTGACACCAGGAAACACGATGTAGTAGAGATCCACCATCCAATACGTACTGGTCTGTGCATTGAATTTCTTGAACTTCTTCCATGCGTAAAGTGTCAGTGTATTTGATTATTGCATGAGCTAGCTGAGACTTATCGGGTTTCCTCAAGATACTTCGTGATTCGAACAATGCAGGAGGATATGCACACAGTTCGTAACACATGACATCTTCAAGATTCATATCTCCGCCAGTGGCAACAGTCATCATTCTCTGAAACAGTAGTGCAGGATCTACTTCTATATCTGAAGCATCAGTGATCACAATGGCAGAAGCAGATCCTAGTGTTTTCACTTTGTCAGATCTTTTGGCAGAATATGTAAAGGCTTGTTTCCCAATCATTTTTATGACAATGTTCATACCGATTGAATGCAATTGATGAACGTTAACTCCAGGATCAGCAGTTAGCCCTGTTACAATGTTGCAGAGACCCGAGGTAGAATGGAATGGGGATAAGGATTCCAGACATTCAAGTACTTTCTTCATGTCATTACTGTCCCTGATTTGTCTACTTCCCCTCATTTCCTTGTGCTGTTCACTACTTTCCAACAAAACTCTGGTGTATTCCTGCATTGCTAAGTTATAAGTGGAACACAGAGGCATAGAAAAGAGCCACGTTGTCCTTTGGATGTCTGTAAATCCACTTCCGCGTGTCAGTCCGCCTCTGCTTTTCAGGGAACGCATTAGTACTTGTTCTATCACCAGGTCTGTGCCGAGTCCGGCCCATAATCTGTCGCTTCTTCTTACCACAAACTTACCTTCCTAGAACATTTTGTTAACGGCTGGATTTTCAGAAGGCAAACTTAACATTTTCTGCAGGTACAGGTATATCAATTTCAGGTAATTGTGATGTCCGGCTGCTGCAATTATGGGGATGGTCTCCAGCATAGCTTGCAAGTGCAAATCCCACGAGCCGGTTCTGTCTGCTGTTATCAAGGAACATGCAATGTTGATCATTCGCTGATATTCCAACCAGAGTTGACTTGTTTGCGAAGTAGATTGTAGGTCAGTTTTCTTCGCATCCAAAGTGGTAGCAATCTGAGACAATGCATTCGAAGATTCCACATCCTCAACTGATTGTTTGGCGGTCATAACATCGTCGAGCAGGTCACAAGCTTCCTTATGGAGGTCATGAGGAGTTCCATCTTCATTACGAGGGAAAACGTCTGCGACTAGTAAGGTACTAAGAGCTGCATCTACTATCATATTACCACGTATCGCTCTTGAAACAGCTTTTCCAGACATCATGTGTTGCACGGCATTTGGTCCGTATATTTCTTGAAGTACTTCAGACAATCCTGAACCATTCATAAGAGTACCGACTGCTCCCAAAAGATTCATCAGAGTGTGAAATGATCCCAGCATTAAAACAATGTCCTGCAGGTCTCTCTGTTCATTGATGATTTGGGAAGCTTTCCAGAACAAAGTCTGATCAAAGGTAATAATGCATGGGACTTTTTGATCGCGTGCTATCTTGCTCAAATATAGTAATGTCGAAAATATGCAGGTCATGTCAGTTGGCGACATATCTATGATGGGAAGGAACGTGATCGACGCCACACCTGGATGTGACACACTTGATCCACCATGAATTGCCTGCATTGTTCCGGACCAACTTGGACCTGATCTTTCTGCTGAAGATATCTGCCAGAGAAGACTAAGTCGACTTATGGTGGCAGTGGGTACTGGAAGTTCGCGGAATGAGATGTCCCTCAACATGCTTCTCGCGTGTCTATATTCCCTAATGTCAACGGTTGCAATCTTCTTAATGTCATTGTCACCAACATTACGCCTGTGAATAGAAGGGTGGATCTTGATCTTCGGAGTTATTGCGGCAATCATACCCATTCCATGAAAGGTATTCTTCCCATCCAAAGTGCAGACATCATGATCGACGTTATCTGCTGCTAGAAGGACTGCAGTGTTTTCATCAGGGTTGTGGAGTCGGTCCAAAATTTTCCGACTCCGACTCCACACATTGTAAAAATTCGACTCCGACTCCGACTCCACACATTGTAAAAAATCTAAAAATCTGACTCCGCCTCCTCACATTTTAAATATACAACTCCGACTCCTCTAGTGTTTCACTCTATAATTATCATAATAATAAGACATTTCATCACCACCACATGAATCGTCAGGTTACTTTCTAGGATAAGGGAACATTCAAATATTAAGAAGGATATTGACTTGTAGATATTATCATATTAAGGGATTTTTATTTTTTCCAATAATATATAGGGTGAACCAAATGTAGGTGGACAGTAAATGATAACGTTTATTTTGAGAATACATATTTAATTTTTTTGTATACTATAATACAAAATAAAATTTAAATAAATTTAGTTATAATATTTAATATAATAAAACACAAACACCATAGTTATAATGAACACCATAGTTATAATATAATATAACACAAACCATATTCAACCTACTGTCCACCTACTTTTGGTTCACCGTGTATATATATATATATATATATATATATAAATGAAAAAGATTCTCTTAAACATAATTAAGGTCTAGCCAGTAGTAGTCTTACTTAAAATTGAATAACCCTTCTTAACCTAGTGGCTATAACCAGGATTGTGGAGTCAGTCCAAAATTTTCCGACTCCGACTCCACACATTGTAAAAATTCGACTCTGACTCCACAACCCTGGTTTTCATCAACAGTAAAAGAGCTAGACCCACTTGCCAGCGCCGCGTTTCTTTCGAATCTTGTTACTTCTGCATATGACGAACAGTAACCCAGCTGATGGAGAACATCAATAAGGTACCTTGACCTAAAGTTGTGGTGTAGCTGAACCGACAAACCAATCTGTAGTGGACATAGTAATCCTCTAGGACGGGTTGCTTGCATAATGCTCTGCCCAATTGCACCTATTTTTCTTGAAGCATCCTGTCCCGCAAATGCTTTTGATAATAGCAATTTCAGACTGTTGTGAATGTAATCAAGAGCACTTTCTGCAGTGATGTCATTTGGAGATGGATACACATCTTTTCTAGGCGAGTCGACAGACTTGATATCACTTCTGATTATTTTTGCAGCAGCTTCTACTAGGTAAATCTTCTGTAGCTCTATATCTATATCACATTCTTTCGACTTTTTGTGATAATCTATAAGAATTTCATTAGCTGTCTCTCGTAGTGTTACTACATCTGCCTTCCCACTTTCACCTGATATTATGATCTTGTCTCTGTAACGTTCTAAAAGCTTTCTCTTCATGTGCCTGCGTTCGTAGACAGAGCTCTGACTTCCTTGAAGATATTCCTCCATTTTGGAAATTAGGTCTCCAATCAACAGTTGTTCATCATCATTCTCTTCCAGGTAAGCACAGGTCTGAAGGAATGCTTGGTGTTGCTCTTCATTAGTTGGTCTCCCTTTCTTCGAATCATGATCGTCAGAGGAGTATGCGCGAGGAATGTTTTTTCCACTTCAAAAATTTATGCTGCAGGTATGATGGTAGACACAATCTGCAGCAGGAAGATCACGAAGATAATACTCCAGACGGCCTTTTACATTAAACGACCATTCATCGCAGCGGCTTTCACAGCACCTTTTTATGGTTTCGGAGAACTCTGTAGTTCTTATTTTGACATGCTCTGATTTTGGTTTGTGTTTGGAAAAAAGTCCACAAAGGTATCACAAAACAAACAGTGAGTAGCACTGGAAAATGCGTATTCATGAAAACGAGCACTTTTCCTTGGTATTGCCTCGGCTGCGGTCTGTTGCTTTATTTCAATGGTCTTTTTATCCGTAAACCTTTTCCTACATACAACGTGAACACTTATTCCAGCTGTTGCAACAACATCGCTTCCACGGCTGTGGCTGGATGCATTTATACCATCTGCTCCTTTTTGCGAGATGTGAACCACTTCCTGTCCGCTGTCCAATTTCTCCTTACAAATCACGCACAATTCTTCAGGGGTCCGCATTCTTGAAGGTGGACGCACACCGAGTCAGCCGTACACCGAGTCAGTCTGAAACAGAAAACACAAATTAATAAACTGTGTTGCAGTATTTAAAAGGAGTACATAATAACAGTTTTAAAGAAAATGACAAGCACAAATACGCAGATTTGATAGTGGGTAGTAGGAATTAAAGAGTTGTATATAATATAAGTTTATAAAGATGTAGCAATGTCCATTCTCACATACACTCCATACATTATATTTTATTTACATTACGTGACGTCATAGTTTAATACTAGCTGCCTAATACAATTTTTAGTGTCATATAGGTTAATTTAGAAACGAAAATGTGTTTTAAAACATTTTACTGATCAAGAAAAACGTCATAACACTCTCTACAAAGCGAAATTAAAATTTATTGTATTTCGTAGGAAACTGCCAGTCCGCCATTTTGAATTTCATTTTTGGGGGTGTTCTCGGGGTCGAATTTTGTCGGATTTTGGATATGTTATTCTGCAATGGTTCCTGAGCTGGAAACAGTTTAGAAAGCTTCTGAAGCAATTTTGCCCAGGTTGAAGCTATTTTTGCTCTAGATTGCCTGGACTAGGGGCGATCAGAGTCTTTGAAGAGCTTATTGGAAGACCACTGCAAAGGATCATATGCCTCTTACATTGTAATGAGCTACCTCTTCGTTATGTTTTCATGGAGCTCGATGGGACTACAAAGAGCCCTGATAGTTTTTCAGGGCCAATAGGAAAACAGCTAGGTGGTATGGTTTCTGAATGGGATGTTGTCAAATTTAAGCCAATCAGAAATCAGAATTTCGCTATATTGCCCAATGATGTAATTGATGATCTCAGTTGTGACCAATACTATGCTTATAGAATATGCATGACAGTCATGCTAGGGACTATTGAAAAGGACCTTGAGCTTTTAGAAGTTGGGCCATTAAATCACTCAAGATGGCTGACATTAGGTTGTAGAATACTCAGATTCTATGTTTCACAGAAAAAGCCGAGTTCAGTATTGATAACTGTTGCTGAGTTCTGTTTAAAAGTGTATTTCCCCAGCTGGTTTGAAATCAAGAAGAATCACTCAGTGACTGATGGTTCAAGAAACTTCTTTTCAATGCTCAGCAGAATCTCCAAGTTTCCTAATAAGAAAGTAAAAGCCATTGCCCTAAAAACCCTAAGAAGGAATGCTTTTTTTTGCTCACCCCGGAAACATTATAATATCAATGCTTGATGATGAGGACAGGGAGAGAAGAAACACTGCAGTAAATAAGATCCTGACACTGAGGGGTGAAGTAGAGAAAACAACCCAAGACATCAGAGTCAAAATGGATTTCACCGGCGGAGATTTGGAAGTTGAGGATGATGTGAATGATGATGATTATGACAGTTTGAGTTATACAAGAGACCGCACTGTCAGGAAATTTGAGGTGACTATAATCAGTGAAAATGCTAAATTGCAAGGCTGTGGAGTCGGCACATAAAAAACACTCCAACTCAATTTTTTTATCTATCTGACTCTGACTCCGAAGGTATATTAATTCTAAATCTGCTATGATGATAATTACACAAGAGGCATTTCATCACCACCACGTGAATCATCAGGCTACTTTTTAAACCCATAACCTGCAAAGTTTGAGTCTAATGGTTGTAGCGATGCCATTATGGCTTTTTTATTTTTTATTTATGAAAAAACAAAATTCATTGAGCATAAAACAAAACAAAAATTAAATTTAAGACTATGACAAAATAAAAATTTCATTAAATGCAATCAAAAATATAAAAGTATTCCTGCAAAATTTATTAAACTAAGGCCAAGGGTGAAAATCTAAAATTTACGAATAACTTGTTCTTAGGAACAGAATTGCTTCTGCCAGATCCTCTTTCATTGAAGCCCTTAAATCTGATTTAATTATTTTCAGTGCGGAAAACAATCTCTCCACACTGACCTGAGTGGGTGGCATGGCTGTTACTATCATAGCTGTATCTCTTAAAATCTCTGGATATGCGGGGATGACTTCTTTTATTGTCAGTTTAGATGAGCAATCATATTTTTCCACTTCTTTTAGGCCATCAAAAAAATCTTGCTTAAATTTCATTAGTTTAACATCAAAAGGTTTCCTATGCACATTTAGGTGGCGATGCTTTGCTTTTGAGCGTTCAATTTTATCTAAATATTTTTGAAAGTCTAATTCTTCATCATTTGGAGAGGATGAGAGGGACTTACTACTCATATCTTCATCCTGTGGTTCAGGATTTTCAGGTAATGGCCCTTTTATGCAAATTGCAACCTCGCAGAGGGCCTCTTTTGCTTTAGCAATTTGTTCTTCAGTCAACAAAATTTGGTTCATTGGATCTATGTAGACAGCAGCTAATAAGATTTCATTTTCCAGTAGCAGACCCTTTCTTTTCTTCATTGAGGATACAATTCCATCAGCAATTAATCCTCCAGTTTGGGATAGATGAAATAATAAATTTTTCCATTCCCATAGGAATGTACTAGGAGTTAAATCCTCTGCTTGCAACTTTTTGGTGACAGTATAAGGGTGAGCAAGCAGAGCTTCTAATTGTGTAACCTCCCTCCATTGAATTTCAGTTAGTGAAACATTGGGATTATCAATGTCTTCTAGGAAGGGTTTTAGATCAAGCAAACGCTTAATCATCATATATGTGCTCCCCCAGCGTGTCGCTTGGTCCAAAATAGCTCCCTTTCCTGCACGTCTCTGAATAATAGCATCAATTTTAGAGGTCCTGGCTGCAGTGGCTACTTGCCTCAACTTGCCTATCAGAGTAGCTGCATGGCAATCTTTCAATCCATCTCTTATTGCTAGCTGCAATGTATGTACAACACAACGCATATGTTGGATTAGAAAGAGCTTAGATGCTTCTTCAACAATATCATCTAAAATTTCATCGCTCTGTTCTGTTTGTGCTGTTTGAGAATCAGTTTCAGGAATGTCATCTTCATTAGCCACTTTTTCTTCATCAACTTTATTCAGCTTTTCTATCGTGCTTAGCATGTTTGAAGCATTATCTGTGACAATACATAGAATCTGCTCTTTCTTAATTACAAAGTCTTGTAAAACTTCCTCCACTAACTTCTGAAGATAGTCGCTGTCATGATCCGCCTCGGTGTCCTTTACTCCCAATGTCTGAGTTACTATTTTATTATTTTCATCAACAAATCTAGCATTGATGGCAAAATAGTTAACTCTATGACGCGTGGCTGCATCCATTTTAATAAACATGAAGCGTTCCTTAAGAGTTCTTTGAAGTTCTTCCTTTTTATTTGTGGCTTCTTCAACTATAATTTTTCTGATACTTTGTCTTTCCAGAGAAACTCCAAGTTTCTTGGCCATTTCTCCATTTAGGCCTAGAAAGGCTGGTTGTGAAAATAAAGATTTAAGGCTACACCATTTCTTACCACCAGTTCGATGATGTGCTTCTTGAACTTTTCTGTGGTCATTGTTACGGTAACTTTGTCTGTAGTAAAGAATCTTGTAAGTGGTGCTTGTCATTCAGTAGATTTCTGATCTTTTGCTAACTTTGAAGTAGTTGGAAGGTTTTTATTACTATCTTTCTCAATGACAACTTCTAAAATTTTGGGATGGAAACGCTGCAAATGTCTTTTCAAATTTGATGCTCTGGTTGGTGCATTTTTATCAGAGCCAGTAAAACCACTGATTTTTGCTTCACATAATTTTTCACCATCATCATCTTCTATCATACACTGACACACGAAATGTTTCCCATCTGTGGTTATTGTAAAATATTCAAAAACTGCAGACTTTGTTGGAAAAAACTTGAAATTAAATAAGCATTAAAAATAAAAAATATCTGAAACGAAAAAATGAATTAATGGCATTAGTGTCTGAAATGGAAAACATTGTGTTTATTATTTAAGTGGTTTAACCACCATAGCTGCCAGTGATATCACACACAAAAACATATTTTATTAAAATTTATATTGAGGTTGGAGTCAGTACATTTTTACTGACTCCGACTCCAGCAGCACCAAAATTGCTTCCGACTCCGACTCCACAGCCCTGCTAAATTGTATGAAAGATGAGTAACCTTGATAACTTGACAGCAGAGCCTCCAATAGTTACCCATCTTACATCAACTGAATTTGCAAACATTAGAAAAAATCCTTTGAAGTTCAAACGGCCATGCCACAATCAAGTGGTAGAATGCCATATCAAGCTTGTGACTGAGGCATCTGCAGCTGTCATTGGGTTCAATAGAAGAGATGGCATGATCTGGCAGTGTATAAAATCCTGTAAACTGATAAAAAAGTTTAATACAAGGCAAGAATTTGTTCAGATTCTACATTTATTTGATGAAATTTTATAGTGTAAATTTGTAATATATGGTCAATATGCATTACTTTTTCATGAAAATGTGTTAAAACTCTGTTTTACACTTTTAGAAATAATTTTATCAGTCTCAGCATAAAAAAAAAATCATAAACAGTTTTTAGATTGTGTTTCTACATATTATAGAACCCAAAATAGGCAAAATACAGGGTTTTTTACAGTTGTGTATGGATGTGGTATATATAGGCTGTGGTTGCTGATGCAGTATCACTTGCAACCACCCAAAACCACTACCAATGTTCATTTTTAGACATTTGACAACTATCTAGCACCCTTGATTTTTTAAATATTGATTTTCATAAAAATATACTCCACCTTAAATTGTGCCAACAAGGTGGAATTCAACCCACTACATGTTGGAACGACTGCATGGACAGAGACAGGCTGTGACAGCATATGCTGCTGAGCATGACATTCCAACCATGGCAGCTTACGAGTGGGCTCCAGTAGAAAATGTTATCAGAGTCTTGCAACCATTTGAAGAAATCACAAAACAGGCTAGTGCTGATAATGAAACAATCTCTTATGTAATTCCAGCAATAATGACGCTTCATTCCTATCTTTCAAAGAGGCAAAAAGACGCCGGAATACAAATACTAAAAGATGAGCTGAAGAAGTATGTAGAAATTTGCTTTCTAAATAAAGGATCCACTGCCAGTAGCGACAAACAAAACAACATAATGAATAGAAAATGTTTTGTTTTGGCTACCTTTCTAGACCCAAGATTCAAAACAAAATTTCTAAGAGATAATGCAAAAGCAAAACAATGGGTCATAGAAGAAATGCTTTCCAATGAAAATGTAAATGAAAAACAAAAGGTTGGAAAGGAGACTAAACGAGATGAAACAACCAAACAAACATCATTACTTTCAGAAACACACAAGGACATCTGGAAGTACTTTGAAGAGCTGATTGACAATACAAATTGAGCAAGGTTTTGAAAGCAGAAATGGAAAATATCTTGATGAACCACTTTCACCATGACAGAACAGCCCAATAAGCCCAACAATGAATATCCATACTTAAAACCTCTGGTTATCAAGTATCTCAATGCACCACCCAGTTCTGTCAGCTCAGAACGTTTGTTCAGTGCAGCAGCCAAGATTTACACAGACAATTGAAATGCGGAGAAACTGCTATTTCTCATGAAAAATATGAAGTACAAGAAGTACATGGACTCTCCATCAACAAGTAGTACTATTGTTTAATATGTTTTATGTTTTATAACAGCATTATAAAGGCCGCCCTAATATATATATATATTACTAGATAAACAATATTTGTTTAGTATTCCTGAAAGGTACTTTATATTCAAATACCTGCATAATTTAGAATTAAAATTCAAAATTAAAATTAATTGATTAACCTTTGAAGTATGATCATTAACAATTTCCAAACTACTAGGCGGATTTCCATAAATGTGGTATCCATGGGATGATACTATCACTGCACAAAAATTAAGCATTTTTTAAAAAATGTTTAATTTGATTTTTTAAATGTTTTTTTTTTCATTTTGTGCAAAAATTGTTATAACTTTGAACATGAGTAAATTTACCAAAAAAAAGTTTTAACTATCCAGCTATCCAGCTGGATAGGAAAGTGATATCTGGCTATCCAGCCAGATATCAAAAAGAGGCTGGATAGACCGGATACTGGATAGTTTCTGGATATCCGGTGCATCCCTACCTGGTATATGCAGGAAGAAGCCAAGGGTGAATGCCCTCAAAAACGCACCCCTCCCCATAAAAGAAGAAGGGAGCCACATTCAAAGTCCAGGGTTTTTGAGGTGCTAGGACACTGCACTTGAAGGAGTGGAGGTCATAGAGAGGAGGAAAGATGGCTTGAAGATTATTCCGGAGTTGACCAGTTGAGTAGATGAAAGATTGAAAATACTGATTAACCCATGTGTTAGAGAGTTGGACAGGAAAGGAATGAGAATGTGTTAAAAGTCTGATACTGCATGCTCTCCTTAAAGGAGAAAGCATGCAGTTAGAGAGTTCAGAAGAGCAGTGTCTGTTATAATCACTATAATAGTGATAGTAAAGAGTGTGTGATTGAAGACAGTAAGAGGCAGGGAATTGATGAAACAAGAAGCCCTTGATTTCACCTGGTCAAATAGAGCCATGTGGTTTGAGCCACCCTACATATGAGAAGTGTACTCCATACAAGGGTGGACAGGACCCCCCTGTACGGAGACAGTAAGTGAGTCCGGGTAAAGAAACTGCGGAGCTGGTATAACACACCTAACCTCTTAGAAGCTGTTTTGGAAAGAGTATATGTGATCTTTCCAGGAAAGTTATTGAGAGAAGGAAATACCAAGAATGTTAAGAGAAAAGAAAGATTGAGTTGTGTATTGTTGAAGGTAAGGGGATAGTCAAGTGTAAGACTGACTAGTAGACAGATGGAGGAACTGAGTTTTTGAGGCATTGATAGCCACAATGTTTTTCTCTACCCAAGTCAGAGATAGCAGAAAGATCAGAGGTCAGGTGTGATATAGCCATCCTACACAAAGTATGGAGTGACTGTTGAGAGGGATGCTTTGTGAAGGGGATGGATAAGTGAAGAGTGGTATCATTGGCGTAGGAGTGGATAGGACAGGAAGTGTGACTTGATAGATCATTAATAAATAAAAGGAAAAGAGTGGGTGACAGGACAGAACCCTGAGGAGCACTACTGTTACTAGCTTTAGGAGAACAGTGGGCATCTACAAACCTCTATAGATCAACTAGAAAGGAAGGCAGAGAGAGGATAGAAACTGGAGGAGGGCAGTTTTGAAATTAAAGATTTGTGCCAGACTATTGAAAGCTTTTGATATGTCTAGTGCGATAAAATCTCACCAGAATCCTGGAAAGAGGATGACCAAGAGTCAAAGAGATATGCAAGAAGATTGCCAGTAGAGCAACCCTTGTGGAACCCACACTGATGATCTGAAGTAGATTGTGACAATAAAGGTGCTTAAGAACCTTCCTGTTAAGGATAGATCAAAAAACTTTAGAAAGGCAAGAAATCAAAGCAAATGGCCAATAGTTGGAGGGTTGAGAGTAGTCACCCTTCTTTGGGACAGGCTGAATGAAAGTAAACTTCCAGCAGGAAGGAGAAGTACAAGGTGAAAGAGTTTGCCTTGGTAGGGTGTCAGCACAAAAGCACTGTTCTTGAGAACAACAGTAGGAACGCCATCAGAACTTTACACATTCCTAGAGGTGAGCCCAGATAGGGCAGAAAGAACATCTTTGGCAGACTTTCTAATTTCAGACATAATTAAGTTGGGGGAGGAGGATGTGGAGGAACAGTACTGGAATTGTCCAGGGTTTAGCTGGAGGTGGAGGCAAATGTTTGAGTGAAAAGTTCAGCTTTGTCAGGAGAAGACAGAGCATCTGGGCCATCAGAATGGAATAGAGGAGGGAAAGAAGTAGTAGTAAAGTTGTTGAAGAGGTTCTTATCTGGATGCCAGAAAGAGTGAGAAAAATTAGAATTGGATAGGTTTTCACATTTTTGTCAGATGAAGAAACTTTTGGTGAGTCGAAGAATATATCTTGCACAATTCTCGGCAGAAATATAAGCTAAGTGAGAGTCAGAGTTGGATGGTAACAATACCTTCTGAAAGCCGCCTCCATGTTGTGGATAGCATTTGAATAAGTAAAGTTAAACCAAGGGTTTTTTTTGCATGAGTAGTAGGAATAGAATATTGATGTATGCCTCCATACCTGAGAGAATCACCTCTGTAATGCATTCAGAATACTTGGAAGGGACCTGGCCATGGAAGTAGTAATTATTCCACAAGAAATTGAAGAAGTTCTGACGAAGGACCTCCCAATCAGAGGCACCAGAGTGTGAAAGGCATCTTCTCTTGAGAGGATACAAAGGCTGAATTGGAGCAATAGGATAAGAAACAGATATAAGATTGTGGTTGGAGGATCCCAACAGAGAAAAAAGTTTGACAAAATAAAGAGGAGGATGAGAGCAGGGCCGTAACTAGGGTTTAGAAATTAGTGAGGTCCAGATTTTTTTCGAGCGCGGCGGGACGAGCAAAATTCAGACCAAAATGACATCTACAAACACAACCCAAGCTATACACTAAACATCAGTGGCGACTCGTGGTATAAATGTATGGGGGTGCGATTTCATAAAATTTATAATTTTTAGAATTGTAGTACATAAACAATCACATGGTGCTTCCGTACGGTACTTATATGTCAAAAGAAGCCATAAATTTGTATTAAAAAATATTTTAATAAAATATAAAAATAATTGTTGAATAAATTTGACTATAATAAATTTGACTATAATAATGTACCACTGTACGACAACACGGACTCACAATAGGCTAGTGCGATAGTGCGAATCCAACTGCCGCTCACAAGAGTACTGTACTTGTATTAACATATACGGCTATGCCAGACGTACAATTCTAGTTAATTACAAATAAGTAATAATTTTAATAAAATACATATAAATGGCTTATATAATTATTACTGAAGTAACTATTAGTAAAAATAAAGTTATTAAAAAAAAATTCGCGATTGTACTTATATTTTCATTACAACAGTAAAATATAATTTATATTTACTTGAGCGAAAAATCTATCGCTCCATTCGGCTGCAATATTATTTTGTATTCAAACAGCGGTACGCTATTTGAAGCTATGCTATAAGTTTAGAATATTATGTACTGTATGAAGGCTTACTCAAAATGCCTCATGAATCATGATATGCCACATGAATTTTTAAAATATATTTCAAGAATATTTATTTTAATATCTTAAAATTAATATATTTTTTATCTGTTAAATTAATATTTATCGTTTCAAGCAAGGGGGAGCGACCACTCCATCGCTCCTATACGCCAGTCGCCACTGCTAAACATAAAATGCTCGACGCTCCCTCTTTTCAAAAGAAAAGCGGTAATATGCGTTTCATACACGGAGAATGGTTCAGTCTCTTTTTTTTTTTTAGGAAATAATTACCGAGGTCCGGACCTCGGTGACCTCATAGGTAGTTACGGCCCTGGATGAGAGGTGAAAAATAAATTCAGAATGTTGGGCCTATCTCCAAGGTGATTGGGGATATGAGTAGGGTGCTGTACAATTTGCTCTTGGTCATTCAGGATAGAAAAATTGTAAGCTAGTTCACCAGGAATGTTTGTAAAATGAGAGAAAAGCCAAAGGTGGTGGCAAACATTGAAATCTAAAATGGAGATTTTAGCAAAAGGAGGGTGGGATAGAATGTATTTCACCTTGGAAGTGAGGTAGTCAAAGAATTTTGGATAGTCAGTCAGAATTTGCGGAAGGTAGATGGTGCAGATGTTATTTAGTTTGAGATTAGCATGTAAGCCATAGCCAGAGTGTATAGAATTTTGAGGATTCAAGTTCAGGAATAAGAGAACAAGTTAGGTTATTATTATAATTATGTACAGTTGTGCTCATTATTCATAGGACACTCTTGAGAACAGATAGACACCTGGCATATATTTGTTGTGTGTACT
The DNA here is from genome assembly GCA_023014485.1 of Bathynomus jamesi. Taxonomy (NCBI): domain Eukaryota; kingdom Metazoa; phylum Arthropoda; class Malacostraca; order Isopoda; family Cirolanidae; genus Bathynomus; species Bathynomus jamesi. The sequence continues at coordinate 279,924 of JAJOZX010006124.1, forward strand.
ACAAATGGTGGTAACATTTTATGAATGAATCTGGGAGTGGGTGAGCACTGATTGGTTGGTTGACTCATTGCCAAATGTCTTCAGAACATAATTATTTCCATTCATCACTCTGGTTTACATGTTACTAAGGAAACATAAATGAATAATTAAATATAAATTCAAGAAGGGGATATATATTAACAAAGGGAGATGTCAATGTCATATTCTTTATTATAGATCTTGCAGTACAAAAAATACCATACTCACTCATG